>CM064495.1:3722115-4137823 GCA_032716605.1 Paralithodes platypus
ATAGGTGTGTGTGTGTGTGTGTGTGTGTGAGAGAGAGAGAGTGAGTGAGTGAGTATGTGTATACTGTGGCGCGTAAATGTTTGCACACGAATTTTTATAAGTGACTACATACTGTACACTCATATTATGCAATTATAACTTTCTGGATTGATTTTTGGAAGGAACTTGCGTCTCAATAAATAGTATATATAGGTTTGTAGTTGATGTTTGATACCGGTATAGAAAATTATATTCATGAATTCGTTTCCAGAGATATACCGGTACCGTATTTCTATAATTAGATATAGGTGAGGTCCACAGATTATTTTAAGTGACTATACATGCTCTGAACTCAGGCACAGCTGCACTTACTGGGAGCTAAATGGCAGGCTATTATTCAGCTTAGGAAGGACCTTTAGCAATAATAAGGCTTCAAACTATCTCGACCCACCATTTTAACTACCACAGATCCTTCCTAAGCTGCATAATATCGTCTATATTAGACTATATATAGCTAGAACACTATACAACACACGTCGCTGGTACTCAAAGGGTTAAAAAGCAGGAAAACACTAAAACCCTCTCACTATCCTGTGGACTCGGGGGTTGCCGTTTAGCATTCAGAAATACAGTTCTCTGTCTTATAATTACCGGTACCTTTCCAAAATTAGCTTTCTGCCCACAGCTCACTCAAAGACAACTGCAGAGGTTGAAGTAACTAAACTAAAGGTTTCTAAACACCCCTGATGGTCACAAAGGCTTTAAAGTATCCCAGAATAGGCTCAAATGGCGTCCTGTGCGTGAAAGGGATCGGCGAACCTCCGTATCCTTGTAGGCTATCTAAACTATCTAAACTATCTAAACTATTATGTAGGAGAGAAAGGATGGCTTAGAAAGGAAAGGGAGGGGGAGGGAACAGAAAAACTACCCATTTCCCCCTTAACGTACACATACACAATAATACACCCACATTAACGTACACACACACAATAATACACCCACATTAACGTACACATACACAATAATACACCACACATACATTAACGTACACATACACAATAATACACCCACATTAACGTACACACACACAATAATACACCACTCATACATTAACGTACACACACAATAATACACCACACATTCATTAACGTACACATACACAATAATACACCACACATACATTAACGTACACATACACAATAATACACCACACATACATTAACGTACACATACACAATAATACACCACACATACAGTAACTTACACATACACAATACACCACACATACATTAACGTACACATACACAATAATACACCGCACATACATTAACGTACACATACACAATAATACACCACACATACATTAACGTACACATACACAATAATACACCACACACATACATTAACGTACACATACACAATAATACACCACACATACATTAACGTACACATACACAATAATACACCACACATACATTAACGTACATATACACAATAATACACCACACATACATTAACGTACATAACACAATAATACACCACACATACATTAACGTACACATACACAATAATACACCACACATACATTAACGTACACATACACAATAATACACCACACATACATTAACGTACACATACACAATAATACACCACACATACATTAACGTACACATACACAATAATACACCACACATACATTAACGTACACATACACAATAATACACCGCACATACATTAACGTACACATACACAATAATACACCACACATACATTAACGTACACACACACAATAATACACCACACATACATTAACGTACACATACACAATAATACACCACACATACATTAACGTACACATACACAATAATACACCACACATACATTAACGTACACATACACAATAATACACCACACATATATTAACGTACACATAAACACATACAGTATAGCCTACTCCGACATGGGCGGTGGTTGTGAAGGAAATTAAATAAACTGGTTGTCATATGGAATTGTGATTTGAGACCTTGATATTCTCGCTCTCTCTCTGTTTTAAAATTCTAAAAGGATTCAGTAACATTAATCTAGATAAGTTATTCAAAAAAGCCGAAGACACTCATCTACAAGAGGAAACAATTTAAAATTATTAGGTCGGAGAGCGAATCTAGATACAACAAAAAATGTCTTCACTCACAGTGTAATTGAGGAGTGGAACAAACTTCCAAATAAAGTAATAGACAGCTCCTCTATAGATACATTTAAGAAAAATCTAGACTCATACCACAGAAAAATTGGTATGGAGTAGGCAGTAATTATCACCGTTATTATTTGTTCAGCTGAAGAGAGCGTTAGAAAAGAAAAAAAATAATACACAAATAAAAAATAAGAATAATAAACATCACTAAATATGTACATACTACTAAGGGTGATGGGTTGGATGATTCTAATTAACCCCAAAATGTACATGCTGCTAAGGCGAAGGGTTGCACGATTTTTTTTTCTTTTCCCCAATCTTTCCTGTAAATTCCTTCTGGGGATTTCGAAGCCCAGCAAGGTTAATCACTTCCAACTTTTTCATGTACGGTAATTGCCGGAGGGATCGGAGGGTGGGGAGAGAGCCTTCTTCTTTTCTATCCTTTCCTTCAACTTTCCTTTTCTATCGGATAGTTTGGAAAACTATAAGCTAGAGAATATAATGGATACGGATATTAAACTATAGAAGAAGGGTCTAAGAAGAAAAGACAAAGGAAAGCAGGACAAATATATTAGAAATGTTAGAAAGGAATGATAAAAGTAGAATGGGAAGTATAAGGGAAAGTCTTGTTTACCTCTTAAAGGACTGACCATGATTAGGGTGACCATCCCCCTTAAGGGTGTACGAGGGGGAGCGGGGGGGGGGGGGGGGGGGGCGTCATACACCCTTGACCCAGAACCATTCATTCCTCGTGTTCATTCCGCCCAAGATACATAGTCTATGTATCTTGATTCCGCCTTGGATTCAAAGGGGTAAATACGATCTCAACAAACCCTCTGATAAACATAGGTCCATCATAAACTGCACAAAATCGTCTAACTTTACCCAGAATAAACGGTATTATGGTGTCATCGTGCTGAAGCACCACGAAGCCTTTTTACCTTTGATTATGGCCGTTTCAAAGCGTGGCCATTTTGACCTATAACCACCAGAGAGGTAGATGAAGAATGGGTTGGGCGATAAAGAGGAGAGGCGGAAATTAAATGGTTGGTGGAGGGAAATGGGCGGTGGTGAGGAGGGATGGGCGTGCGTGGTTGATAGGGGATGGGTGGTGATTCTGTGGGATGGGCGTAGATGGATATTTATCAGAAGAGTATATATATATATATATATATATATATATATATATATATATATATATATATATATGTGACAAAATGAGGGAAAATAAGTAGTATGGTAGAGGGAAATGAGTGGAAGGAAGGGAAGGAAGGAAATGAAGAAAGGAAGGAAGGAAGGAGAGGAAGAGAAGAAGAGGAAAACGTATATAAGAAAGAATGAAGGAAAATAAGTAGTTGAGGGAAATGGGTGTGGAAGGGAAGGAAGGAAGGATGGAAGAAAGAAAGAAAGAAAGGAAGGAAGGAAATAATGGAGGAAGAAAGGAAGAAAAGAAGAAGGAAGGAAGAAAGAATGAATGGATAGTAGGAAAGTAGGAAGAAGGCAGGAAGAAAGAATGAATGGATAGTAGGAAGAAAGAAAGGAAGGAAGAAGGAAGGAAGGAAGAAAGAAAGACAAAAAGATAGAAAGAAAGAAGGAAGATAGAAAGGTACTGTATATACTGTATATAACATTTACCAGGCCAACCCAGACTAATTTTAACTCTGACATTCAACTAAATTTATCAAGGGAACTAAATTTATCCACATGCCATTTAGGTGTCGATTTTTTCCTGGCGAGCGAAAACGAGCCTGCAATTTGAAGAGGAATAGGTCACTAATTTATATCGAAGGGGGTATTTTTTTATGTCAAGACAAGAAGGAAGGAAGATAGATATATATAGATAGATAGATAGATAGATAGATAAATGGATGGATAGATAGATAGATAGATAGATAGATAGATAGATAGTTATATATGGTATAACATTTGCCAGGCCCAACCCAGACTAATTCAACCTTGACATTCAACTACATTTATCAAGAGCACTAAATTTAGATATTGCCTGTTCGATTGAGGGGAGATGGGTCGTTTTTCTGGACCCCCTTCTCCCTCATGTTTAGCCCAATTAGTTATGCGATTTTAAGATGTTCGCCCCATTAGTTTGGTGATATTTAGCCCATTCGCCTCGTTTCTTTGTCAAAATTAAGACTTCGTGTCATCTAGGCGGCGATTTTTTCCTGGCGAGCTTGTAATTACCGGTATATGAGTAACCAGCCTTTGGCCATGATTTTTTTCTACCGAAAACTACAAATTTAACTTGAAGGGGGATCTAGGGGGTATTTTTTACAATTTGATGGAGGTCTAGGGAGGAAAGAGAAAAGTAATTAAAAAGATAATACAATAAGCAAATAAGTGGGCCCCCCCCCCCCCTTAAAGTTTGGTTGGTACCTGGGTTATATCGATCTGTTCTCTCTCTCTCTCTCTCTCTCTCTCTCTCTCTCTCTCTCTCTCTCTCTCTCTCTCTCTCTCTTTGTATATATATACAGTATATAATATTACCAGAGGTTAACTGGTGTAGACTTACTTATAACTTTACTGATAACACTGTTACTAACAGAGTTTCCGTTTGGTGGGGGTCAGGCCTTTAGTGACATTGTGATAAGGGGAGTGTTAGTGTGTGTGTTTATGTGTGTATGTTTGTGTGTGTGTGTGTGTGTATGTTTGCGTGCGTGCATGGATTGTGTGTGTCTACAGTATGTGCTTGGTGTGTGCCTGTTTTGTGTGTATGTGCGTTCGTGTGTGCATGTATTTGTCATGTGTGTGAGCGTGTGTTTGCATGTCTCGTATATATATGTGTGTGTGTGTGTGTATGTATTTATATGTGCGTGTATGTATGTGTGTTACAGTCAAACAGCGGGAGCGAGAGTAATAATGTCGCGGTGAGAACATAATGAGCTTTTACAAATTCATCCCGACTACCCAGTTTTACAGGGGGGGGGGGGGAGAGAGAGAGAGAGAGAGAGAGAGAGAGAGAGAGAGAGAGAGAGAGAGAGAGAGAGAGAGAGAGAGATAGAGAGAGAGAGAGAGAGAGAGGGGGGGGGGGGGGGGATGGAGAGAAGTGAGGTGGGGAGGGATGTGTGGGGAAAGGTAGGGGATGAGGAAGGAAAGAAAGGAGAAGGAATGGCAGGGAGGGGAGGAGGAGAGGAGGGAAGGAGGTTGGAGAGAGAGAGAGAGCGGGGGGGGGGGTAAGGCTGGAGAGAAGAGAGCTGGGGAGGGAGGGATGTGTGGGGAAAGGTCCGGAATGAGGAAGAAAAGAAAAGGAGAAGGAATGGCAGGGAGGGGAGAAGGAGGAGAGGAGGGAAGGAGGTTGGAGAGAGGTAGGGGGGGAGAGAGAGAGAGAGAGAGAGAGAGAGAGGAGGGGGGATGGTAAGGCTGGAGAGAAGAGAGGTGGGGAGGGAGGGATGTGTGGGGAAAGCTAGGGGATGAGGAAGGAAGGAAGGAATGGCAGGGAGGGTAGAAGGAGAGAGAAAGAAGGGAGGAGTGAGAGAAGTGCAGACTAAGGTGGAATATAAAACGACACATTAAACCCAAAATATTCTACACCGTTTAAGCTTTTCAAGTTTAATGGTAATCGGTCCCTAAATACATGTCATGTATTATGGAAATGGTTTTAGATATGTGCTCTTTTGTCTCTTTTAATAGTGGGGCAGCCAAGTGCCAGAATTTGTGGGAATTGACCACTTGCGAGTTTCAGGTTATAAGGAAGTTAGAGCCGTGAACATCGATAATATACATAAATGCAAGAATAATGTACGTTGCTGGTGGATAAATGGTATGTTGAATTGGGTTTTATGTATTTATAAATGTACTACGACCGTATTTTAGCTTTACATTTTGTTGAATATCGATGTCTACAGCTCCAACTGCCTTATAGAACGAAACTCGCAAGTCGGCAATTGTGCATTTGTTGGTGAAAGTATCAACATTGGCACACACAAACATAAAGGCAATATAATAAAAATTAGATAGGGAGGCATCATAGGTTTAGCCTATGTCGGCTTCAGCAGCCCCTTTTCAATTAATTTCCATGAGGGGGGGGGGGGGGGTAGGTTCCTTCATGTTGAACCCCATTAGTTTATATATTAAGACCCTTAAGACACTTCTTGTCATTTAGGTGTCGATTTTATCCTGTAGAGCGATAGCAAGCCTGCATTCTAGGAGGAGCCAGCCTCTGGCAGGGGCATTTTTCGATAGAAAAATGCACAATTTTAACTCGAAGGAGAGTCTTGGGATTATTTTTGTAAGCTTGATGGAGGGAGGTGTAGGGAGGAAATGAAAAAAAAAAAAAAAAAAAAAAAAAAAAATATATATATATATATATAAATACATACCCGGTACATACATAAATAGACTTATAAACACAAATCTCCCTTAACTTTCCTTCAACTATACATATTCATAAACTCCTTTCCAAAGACCGGGGGCCCGCCTCGCCCGACAAACTTATAACATGTCTCAAAATTGTATCCAAAAGCCAAAATGAGCTGTTTTATGGGGGTTGTGGTTATTTTTGGTCTATTTATTTATTTATTTTATAGTTTTCTCCCTAGACCTCCACCAAGCTTAGAAAAACACCCTCTAGACCCCCTTTCAAGATCAATTTGTACATTTTTCGGTAAACAAAAATTCCGGCCAAAGGCCGGTTCCTTCTAAAATTAGAGGCTGGCTATCGCTCGCAAGGAAAAAAACGACACCTAAAGAGCACGAAAGGTCTTAATGTTGTCAACAAATAAGGCGAAAGGTCTCAAAATCGCCAAACTAACGGAACGAACGTCTTTAAACATCAAAACTAATATGCTAAACATGAGGGAGAAGGGGGTTCAGAAAAAACGAGTACTACCCCCTTAGGACCTCCTAACTTGTATGGAATGAAAATAGCTAAATTTTAGTACCTACGTGGCATCGATACAGTTTTGTTAAGAGTTTTGGACCCAAGACCTATCGATCGCTCTCGCTCTCTTTCTCTCTTTTAATTCTCTTCCTTGTTGTTTCCTCTCTTTCTACCCCCTCTCGCTCTCGCTCTCTCTCATGCACACTCCTCTCTCTCTTTCACACACAAACACACACACGCACGATCACGCCGTGCAAAATACAGTACATTAATCACTGAAATTAATAGTCATTCGATTTTAAGACAAGTTGAAAGGTCTGGCAATAAATTAGAAGAAACAGAGAGAGAGAGAGAGAGAGAGGGGCAAGTTGAAAGGTCTGACAATAAATTAAAAGGAACAGAGAGAGAGAGTGAGAGTGTGTGTGTGTGAAAATGAGTGTGTGGAAGAGAGAGTTAATGTGTGTGAGAGTGTTTGTGTGTGGAAGAGAGTGTTAATGTGTGTGTGAGAGTGAGAGAGTGTGTGTGTGTGTGTGGAAGAGAGAGTTAATGTGTGTGTGAGAGTGAGAGTGTGTGTGTGTGTGTGTGTGTGGAAGAGAGTGTTAATGTGTGAGAGAGCGAGAGCATAGCTATATACAGCTCTGAGGTAGACTGTTACAATAGCCTAGTCTTTTACAGTAAGTTAGAAGGAACATATTGCCTTCGTTTGAAGAATGGTGTGCCAGTATTGATTTTAAGACGAGTTAAAATGTTTTGCAATAAATTATAAAGAATATATATATAGCTTTAGTTTAAAGAATGGTCTATTGATTTGTTAACGTGATTTTGCACTCTCCATTGACTATCTGCGAGTTTTCCCCATTAGTTAGTTGATTTTAGGACCTTTCGCCCCATTTTTTCGTCAATATTTAGACCTTTCGTGCTATTTAGGTGTCATTTTTTTCCCTGGCGAACAATAGTGAGCCTGTAATGTTGGAATAATCGGCCTTCGGCCGGGAAATTTTTCTACCGAAAAGTTTACAAATTAATCTAGGAGGGGGATCTAATGTTTTTTTTATTTTTTTATGGAGGTCTAGGGAGGAAACTAGAAAAATAATGAATACATTCAAAAATCGCCCAAAAAGTGAACCATATCCCCTTAACAAAATATACGTAATTAAATCATTCTATATATTTGATACTAGGAGTGGTACCCGGCGTTGCCCGAGTTTAAATTCTACTACCATAATCACCATCATCAATCACTACTACCACAATCATCACAATACTACTACTACCATAATCACCGGTCTCGACCTCCCTGTGCCTCATTAAACGGCGACCTCGATTTCGGCCGCTAAATTACCTCCGATTTTGGATCTGACCTCATCCGTACCCCCATTTTGGGAAGCTGCGAACAACTTTCGTTCCATACACCTTTTCGATCGGAGGCCTCCTTCTGCCCCAAACGGCAATTTTTTTCGCATCTTTTTCGCTCCCGTATACTACATAAGTTCTGCCGAAAATTTTATTAAACAAAAGTGTCTCTGATTTCCACTAAACTCGCCTAAAACCATCTCCAACGGTGCCCCACACTCCCACCTGGCACCAAAATTGTGGGAGGAGTTTAGTAACAAAGGTCGGGTAACTCGGGTAACTGACAAACAGACAAACATTGACCTTTATTTATTAAGATTTGAGTACATTCATGTTGGTATGTTAACCCTAATAACCCCTTCTATACCGGCACCATCCTTTTAACGTTATTCTGGCTACTATTAGATGATTTTATTCAGTTTATAAAAGGCCTCCAACAAATAACAGGCTTGGAACTATCTCACTTGACCCGTTTTACTACCACAGATCCTTCTTAAACTACACTTAATCGTCTAAACATAGCTAGCATATAACTATAGAAACGTCGCCGGTACAGAAGGGGTTAAGTTAGAAGTGTATTAATGTGTTTAATATACTGGCATGTATATAGTCTATTCGCTGCAAGTAGGCGAGGAATGATGACCTCTAACCTCTGTAACTCAAAAACTACTAGAGTAATTGAGCTAATATTTCTACCATTGGGGAAGAGTCAGTCAAGGAATAGATGTAGAAATGTACAGCCAATTTGCTCTAGCCCTTTTTGAGTTACAGAGGATAGAGGTCATGATTTCTCGCCTACATACAGCGAATAGACTATAGCCTATATGTTAATAACCTGTTTACTAATAATGTGTGTTCGTGTATATTTCAGGAACAACAATATAATGCGAGGGCTGTACCCGCGCCACCCATGGAGAGATGCGCCTCAAACGCCTCCAACTTCTCATTTAACAACGATATTTGCAGGTATGTGTGTGTGATTATTATTATTATTATTATTATTATTATTATTATTATTATTTGTTTTATTACTTTTTTCTTTTGTGTGTGTGTTTTTGTTTTTTGTTTTATTGGGTGGGGGGGGGGGGGGGGGGCCTCTGTCTCGAGTCGGCCACCCCCAGCTTTAAAAAAAAATATATATATACTGTATATATACTGTATATCTACAGTATGTATCGAAAGTGTTACTGGCTAAAAGACTAGAGTGGGTTACAATACAGATCCAAGACCGATCCACCAATCATATTACCTGAACCTCTCAGGCCTTTGTCATCCTTAAGGGACTGCTATTTCAATATATCTATCTATCTACCTACCTATCTACCAATCTATCTACCTATCTACCAATCTATCTATCTATCTACCAATATATCTACCAATTTATATATCTATCTATCTATCTCCATCCATCTATCTATCTATCTACAGTATGCATCGAAAGTTTTTACCGAACTAAGATGCTGTACCGATCGACCAATCATATTACCAGAAACCTCTCAGGCTTTTATCGTCCTTAATGGCTGTTTCTGGGAACAATAATAATGCAATAAGCTGCACTTTGCTTGCTTTTGTCATTTTTGAGCAGTGTATTTTATTTTGTCCCCTAGGCTAACAAAACCGCCTTCATACTAAAATATGGCAACCCAGACCACCTTCAAGCTAAATTTGTACATTTTTCGATAGAAAAATTTCTCGGCCGAAGGCCGATTTCTTCTACGTTTCAGGCTCGCTATCGCTCGCCTACAAAAAATTGACACCTGAATGGGGTGAAACATCTTGTTACCGCCAAACTAATGGGGTGAAGTGACTTATTATCGCCAAACTAATGGGGCTAAACGTATTGTCACCTCACTCTCTCAGGCTTTTATCCTCCGTAACGGCTGTTTCTGGGAACAATACCGGTAATAATGCAATAAGTTGCACTAAAGGCAGACAACAATTGCCCGTAAAAAATTGACGGAAAAATCGCTCGTGTGACACCGTTTTTACTCTGTGAAAGTGGCATTTAAGGGGAGATTTCCACTTGAGGGATTTTTTTTCTAGACCCCTTTCTCCCTCATGTTTAGCCCCATTGCTTTTGGGATTTTAAGACGTTCGTTCCAGTTTGACGATTTTAAGAACTTTCGCCTCATTTCTTTGTTAATATTAAGAACTTTCGTGCCATTTAGGTGTCAGTGGCGAGGGATAGCGAGCCTGTAATTTAAGAAGAAACAGCCTTCGGCAGGGACATTTTTCTACCGAAAAATGTACACATTTATATTGAAAGGTGGTCTTAGGGGTGGTGTTGACTATCTTAGTGGTGCGGTATGGTGATGTCATTAAAACGTTAGGCTTTGTTGACGTTTCCATTGATTGGAATTTGATTGTCGTTGTTGGGGGTGGTGGTGGTGGTGGTGGTGGTGGTGGTGGTGGTGGTGGTGTTGGTGTTGGTGGTGGTGGTGATGATGGTTGTTGTTGTTGGGGGTGGTGGTGGTGGTGGTGTTGTTGGTGGTGGTGATGATGGTTGTCGTTGTTGGGGGTGGTGGTGTTGGTGGTGGTGATGATGGTTGTTGTTATTGGGGGTGGTGGTGGTGGTGTTGTTGGTGGTGGTGATGATGGTTGTCGTTGTTGGGGGTGGTGGTGTTGGTGGTGATGATGGTTGTTGTTATTGGTGGTGGTGGTGGTGGTGTTGTTGGTGGTGGTCATGATGGTTGTCGTTGTTGGGGGTGGTGGTGGTGGTGATGATGGTTGTCGTTGTTGGGGGTGGTGGTGGTGGTGGTGGTGTTGGTGGTGGATGATGGTTGTTGTTGTTGGGGGTGGTGGTGGTGGTGTTGGTGGTGATGATGGTTGTTGTTATTGGTGGTGGTGGTGTTGTTGGTGGTGGTGATGATGGTTGTCGTTGTTGGGGGTGGTGGTGGTGGTGGTGGTGTTGCTGGTGGATGATGGTTGTTGTTGTTGGGGGGGGTGGTGGTGGTGGTGGTGTTGGTGGTGGTGATGATGGTTGTTGTTGTTGGGGGTGGTGGTGGTGGTGGTGGTGTTGTTGGTGGTGGTGATGATGGTTGTCGTTGTTGGGGGTGGTGGTGGTGGTGGTGTTGGTGGTGGATGATGGTTGTTGTTGTTGGGGGTGGTGGTGGTGTGTTGGTGGTGGTGATGATGGTTGTTGTTGTTGTTGTTGGTGGTGGTGATGATGGTTGTTGTTGTTGGGGGTGGTGGTGTTGTTGGTGGTGGTGATGATGGTTGTCGTTGTTGGGAGTGGTGGTGGTGGTGGTGGTGGTGGTGTTGGTGGTGGTGATGATGGTTGTTGTTGTTGGGGGTGGTGTTGGTGGTGGTGATGATGGTTGTCGTTGTTGGGGGTGGTGGTGGTGGTGGTGGTGTTGGTGGTGGTGATGATGGTTGTTGTTGTTGGGGGTGGTGGTGGTGTTGGTGGTGGTGGTGATGATGGTTGTTGTTGTTGTTGGGGGTGGTGGTGGTGGTGGTGTTGTTGGTGGTGGTGATGATGGTGTTGTTGATGGTGGTGGTGGTGGTGGTGGTGGTGGTGTTGGTGGTGGTGATGATGGTTGTTGTTGTTGGGGGTGGTGGTGGTGGTGGTGGTGGTGGTGGTGTTGGTGGTTGTCGTTGTTGGGGGTGGTGGTGTTGGTGGTGGTGATGATGGTTGTTGTTGTTGGGGGTGGTGGTGGTGGTGGTGGTGTTGGTGGTGGTGATGATGGTTGTTGTTGTTGTTGTTGATGTTTGTTAGTGGTGGTGGCTGATTGCTCTTGTTAATGATTGCTTGTTTGTGAAGTGGAAAAATTTACACCTACAGTAAATGGCACGAAAGATCTTAATATTGACAAGGACACGGGGCGAAAGGTGGGTGTAGTGGGGTGGAAATGTGGGGGCGTCTTATTGGTGGTGTGGGATAGTATTGATTGGCTTCACATGGGTCGGTGTCCTTCCCTTTATATGTGTTTTATCCTACCTCCCACATCTACACCCCCCCCCCCCCACCCTATCCACACACACCCACCCTATCCACATACACCCACCCTATCCACACACACACACCCTATCCACACACCCCTACCCTATCCACCCCACCCTATCCACACACACCCACCCTATCCACATACACCCACCCTATCCACACACACCCACCCTATCCACACACCCCTACCCTATCCACACACACCCACCCTATCCACACACCCCTACCCTATCCACCCCCCTCCACCCTATCCACACCCTCCACCCTATCCACACCCCTCCACCCTATCCACACACCCCCACCCTATCCACACACCCTCACCCTATCCACACACCCCACCTTATCCACACCCCCACCCTATCCACACACTCACCCTATCCACACACCCTCACCCTATCCACACACCCTCACCCTATCCACACACCCCCACCCTATCCACACCCCCATCCTATCCACACACCCCCACCCTATCCACACACACCCACCCTATCCACAAACACCCACCCTAGTTACCCCCACCCTATCCACACACCCATTCCCCATCCACCCACCCTCACATCACTCCTATATAAGTGGATGAATTCGGTGGAAGGGAAACAGGAAAGAGCTTAAATTAGTTATTCCAGTCTCTCTGAAGATGGGTTCTGCGTAGCCCAAAACGTAAGAGGAATAAAGAATTCCAGCTCTTTCCTGTGTTCCACCTAATTCATCCAATTGTTATAATGGATCAGCCACTCCTATAATTATCCACTATATTCACTACACTAGACCTGTTGTTGCTTGATTTCCTTTGTACTACACTCATACACACTCCCAAACTGTAGCCACAATTACACCCAACTGGATTATCGCACATCAATAATTATCTCATACATCAATGTCCCTCGCTATTAAAAGCCTTTATGGAACACACATATACTCTCTCTCTCTCTCACACACACACACACACACACACACACACACACACACACAGCTGGAGGGCACATATGTATGCACATCACATCATAGAGGAGTCTCATGCACACTCCATCTCACTTACTGTATACTGTATGTATTAATTATAACACACTCACACACACATACACACACACACATACATACATACATACATACACACATACACACATACACACACACACACACACACTCACTCACTCACTCTCTCTCTCTCTCTCACACTTATATATACTTATTCGCACCCACAATCTTCAATGCTGGGCAGCCATTCTTAGTTTTGTTTACTGCTTGCTGTTACTCTCTCTCTCTCTCTCTCTCACTTATACTGTATATACTTATTCGCACCCACAATCTTCAATGTTGGGCAGCCATTCTTAGTTTTGTTTACTGCTTGCTGTTACTCTCTCTCTCTCTCTCTCTCTCTCTCTCTCTCTCTCTCTCTCTCTCTCTCTCTCTCTCTCTCTTTGTGTGCTAGTAACATACTAGAGATGTTTCTTATTGTAAATATGTATATATATAATGTATGTATTTTAATATTTGTTAATGTTTTATGTGAAGAACCATTGTAAAATGGAAAAATATATATTCTGATTCTGATTCTGCTCCTTTTTGAAAAGGAGAGCAATACGTACCCTGATCTTGCTTGGTACATACACACAGACACACACACACATTCTCTCACACACACTGCACAGGCACACTTACAGACACACACACACATTCTCTCACACACACTGCACAGGCACACTTACAGACACACACATCCCCTCTCTCTCTCTCTCTCTCTCTCTCTCTCTCACACACACACACACACACACATACACATACAGTATATATATACAATAATACATCTAATTATCATTGTTTTCTTTGTCTTTGTCTGACTTGTAAAAAAAAATCTTTGTTCTACACTACCCTTCTGTGTGTGTGTGTGTGTGTGTGTGTATGACTGTATGAATGTTGATGTGTGTGTGTGTGTGTGTGATTTATATTGAGATAGTTCGAAACCTGTTAATTGCTGGAGGCCCTTTTTAAACTGACAACAAAATATAAGTATATAACACGTCTAATAGTGTGTGTGTGTGTGTGTGTGTGTGTACTTACTCTAGTTGTACTTACTCTAGTTGTATTGCGGGTCCGAGCATGCTCGTTATATCCCGCCTCCTATATGTGTAGGTGTTATATGTATCGTTGGAATGGCTGTGGATGTGTGTGTAGTCTGTATTTTTAGCCAATTGGTGACATCGGAAACGAAAGCTTAGGGTGGATCTGTATGGTACCTTTCTCACTATAGACGGTACCGTCTCGCCCGAAGGCTTAGGTAGCCATCAGCTTAGCCTTAGGTGAACCATATGATACCCATCTCGCATTGTACCATTTTTGTGTGTGTGTGTGTGTGTGTGTGTGTGTGTGTGTGTTCTTAATGGGTGTGTGTGTTTGGGTGTGTAGGGGGGAGGGTAAGTGTGTTGATGTGTCTGTGTGTATGTGTGCGTGTGTGCGATTTTTGTTTCTATATATCTCTGGCACACTATCAAACTTTCACCCGTTATAATATGTTCTGGTATCCGATATTCACACCTCCGCACTTTATATATCGGGTTTTCTCTTTCTTTGCTATCCTTTCCTTCCACTTTCCCTTACTATTGGGTTTGCTATATTTTTTAGAATTAAAGTCCCGACCACTTCGCTGGGATTGCAAGCCCTGTGTGCCCAGTATATATATATATATATATATACCGTATACACAGTATACCCTGCTATCTATCCGACACATCCTGTTCCTTTCGCTGCATCCTCCATTTTTATCATGTGATATTTTTCTTACAGACCACTTCCTCTCTTGGTTGCTCTCTCTCTCTCTCTCTCTCTCTCTCTCTCTCTCTCTCTCTCTCTCTCTCTCTCTCTCTCTCTCTCTCTCTCTCTCTCTCTCTCTCGTAGAAGTCACATGGGGTTAGCTTGTTGAATTCATGTTTATTTAATTTTTCTTTTTTACTTAGAGTCCTCCCTAGACCTCCATCAAGCTTAATAAAATACTGTACATAAAAGAGAAAGAGAGAGAGAGAGTGTAGGAAGAGGTGGGTAAGATGCGAGGAAGGCGAGGTAGGCAGGTCGATAAAGCTGTATAGATTAACAAGACCTGCTGAAAGAGAGAGAGAGAGAGAGAGAGAGAGAGAGAGAGAGAGAGAGAGATTTACAAGGAGTTACACATAATATTTAGTATCTCTGAGACTTTGAGGTCCCTTCCGGGGAGATACTCGAAGTGGAAGGAGAGAGACTGTTTAGTGCACTATACTCATTACAGAGAGAGAGAGAGAGAGAGAGAGAGAGAGAGAGAGAGAGAGAGAGCTGAGAACGAATAAAAGAGGTCCAGCTTGTACCAGGATGAGGGTTAGAATAGTTGGAGAGTGACTGAGTGAGTGTGTGTGTGAGTGAAGGAGTGCAAGAGTGTGTGTGTGTGTGTGTATGTGTGTGAAGGAAGGAGTGCAAGAGTGTGTGTGAAAGGAAGGGTGTGTGTGTGCGTATGAGAGAGAGAGAGAGAGAGAGAGAGAGAGAGAGAGAGACATAATTACATGAGAGTAATGCACTATACAATCTCCTTTTCTCCACCGATACTATAACAATCTCCATAAAATTGGTCGTAAGGTCTTTGAGATACTAACTAGTCTGTATAACTCACTTTCACACACACAAACACACACACAAGGTACGAAAGCAAACACACATTCAAGTAATTGCATTGTAGCCTACTCCCCTCTCTCTCTCTCTCTATCTCATGTATAGCACCAGCCCCTTCTACTCTCTCTCTCTCTCTCAAAATTTATTTTTCTTTTGTTTCTCTTGTCATTTCCCGAAGGGTTGAGTACTCTTGGTGTATTTGTTTACTTCACTCGCTCCCCCTTCTTCTTCTCTCTCTCTCTCTCTCTCTCTCTCTCTCTCTCTCTCTCTCTCTCTCTCTCTCTCTCACAGTATGTCACTCACTCTCACTCTCTCACACACACTCTCTCTCCTGTCTTACAATGGCATTATAATTGAAGTTGTTCGTTATATTGACTTATCATTGTACGAACTACTCACCCCCTCTCTCCCTTTCTCATCCTTTTCCCCCCTTCTCTCTCTCACTCTCATACACTCTCTCTCTCTCTCTGCCTCTGTGTGTGTGTGAGAGTGAGCGAGAGAGAGAGAGAGAGAGAGAGAGTGTGTGTGTATTTGCAAGAAAGAACACCAGGGAATAAGGAAGCCTTCCTAAGAGGTGAAGTGAGAGAGTAATATACCTGAGGAGTGATAAGCTGATCCACCCATCCACCTTCCTCCACCTACCCACCCTCCTCCACCTACCACGCCCATCATCCTCCACCCTCCACACCACCATCACTATCTCCACCACGCCCACCAAACACCACCAATACTATCATCACCACCCTACTACCCACCACCCACTACCTTCCCCTATCACCCACTGTCCCCTACTAACTTCCTAATCCTGCCACGGACATTAGTTCCAGGGCAGTAGTTCCCTTTCCAATGTTCCCTTACCCACTCTAAACCACTGTTTGGACACTTGATCCTCAGTGTTTTGGAGGACAAGCAGCCTAGAAGGGTCACTAGACCTGTTGTTGCTTGATTTCCTTTGTATGCCTTTGTACTCCTTTGTACTTCCTCTTATTATGCCCACCATCACCTCCACGCCTATAACTTCCACCAATATTACGCCCACTACCTCCTCCACCACCACCCTACCTCCACCAGCACCACTATGTCCATCCATCAACCCACCCACCACCACGATAATGAACCCTAATAACTCCCTCCTCCCCTCCTACCTACGTAATATGCCCTATTATCCTATTACCCAACATCCCACGAAAAAATACCCAATACCAAATGTCAATACCTTAAATGTCAATACCTTAAATGATGTCCTACCCACGCCAGACTTGAGGGGAGATTTGTATTATTTGTCCATTTATTTGTCCGCTATCGATCGCCAGAAAAATAATCGACACCTAAATTGCACGAAAGGTCCTAATATTGACAAATAAATGTGGTGAAACGTAATAAAATCGCCAAACTAATGGAGAGAACGTGTTATAATCTGAAAACTAATGAGGCTAAACATGAGGAAGAAGGGAGACCATAAAAACGACCCATCTCCCCACTATGGATTTCCTGTACCTCGAGTAATGACATGAACAAATAAATTAAGGTCATTATCTCACTACGACGGTTCTGTGTCTGGGGTATGTGTACAGTAGGCCAAATAAGTAGCTGGTACTCTTGGCCAAATAAGTCATGTCGCGGCACCAATTATATTTCGATCAATAATTAGTATCAGCACTATCTAAGCATTAATTCATCGTTTCGAGTGAGATATACAAATATGTTCCTACACTTATCCACTCTATTCAACATCTGACAGACATTAATACAGCACACAGAGAGCTAAACGTAATGACAGATGAGACATTACTTATTAGCGCCACTGTACCAGCTGTCATTACGTTTGGCTCCCTCTGTCCTGTATTAATGTCTGTCAGATGTTGAATAGGGTGGGTAAGTGTAGGAACATGGTTATTTATCTCACGCCAAACGAATATATCAAGTTTTCGATATTGCTGATACTAATTATTGATCAAAATATAATTGGTGCCGAGACATTACTTGTTAGGACGACTGTACGGACACTTATAGAAATTCGATGACCTCCCATCCCCCCCCCCTATTTTTTTGTTTTAAAGGGGGGATGGGTAGTGTTTCAGGACCCCTTTTCCCCTCATGTTTAGCCCCATTAGTTTTCAAATTTGAAGACTATTGCCCCATTAGTTTGGCGTTTTTAAGACCTTTCGCTCCATTGCTTTGTCGATATCAAGACCTTTCGTGCCATTTATGTGTCTATTTTTTCCTAGCGAGCGATAGCAAGCCTGTAATGTTAAGATCATTTTATCTACCAAAAAATGTAAAAAAAAAAAAAAATATTGAAGGGGAGTGTCTAGGGAGTGTATTTTTAAGCTTAATGAAGGTCTAGCTAGGAAACTAAACAAAAAATTGAATAGGCTATGTAAATAAATATACCCAAACACATAACGCTGTCCCCTTAAAGCGCCTCTTTACAACAGTGTCAATAAAGTAACAACACCACCACCACCACCACCAACAACCATAACAACAACAACAACAACAACAACAACAACAACAACACCACCACCACCACCACCACCACCAACAACAACAACACCACCACTACCACAACAGCAACAACAATAACAAGAACAACAACAACGGTACAACACTAATTAGCTATGCTCTGCAACATTGCTCATCAGTAATTGCCATGTTAAATGATAATGTGTGTGCTAGTGTGTTTATGAGTGTGTTGTGTGCATGTTTGTGTGTGTGTGTGTATGTATGTGTGTGTGTGTGTGTGTGTGTGTGTGTGTTTGTCTGTGTGTTTATGATTATGTGTGTATGTGTGTGGGTGTGTGTGTGTGTGTGTTTGTCTGTCTGTGTGTGTTTATGATTATGTGTGTGTGTGTGTGTGTGTGTGTGTGTGTGTGTGTGTGTGTGTGTGTGTTTGTCTGTCTGTGTGTGTTTATGATTATGTGTGTGTGTGTATATGTGCTAATGTATTATCTGTGTGTACCCACCTGTGTATGTGGGCACGTACTGTATGTGTGTGTGTGTGTGTGCTTGTATCTATGAGGTGGGGTACATGTGTGTATGTGTTAGTGTGCCTGTGTTCACCCCCCCCCTCTTCCTACTTCCACCGTACACACACCACACACAATTTGCAACACTCATAATCTTTCTCACACAAACACACACATCCTCCCCCCCCCCCCCTTCACACACACACACACACACACAACACAAGCTCTGGAGTGCACCTTTAACAGCATCCTCCCACACACTCCCTCTCTCGCACTCTCACTCTCTCACACTCTCTCTCCACACCCCCCTCCCCCAACCTAACATATTGTCCTCTTACATCTTCTCTCTCTCTCTCTCTCTCTCTCTCTCTCTCTCTCTCTCTCTCTCTCTCTCTCTTTCCCCCTGTTCCAAATAGGTAGGCCAGTAATGGTGAAACCTAAACTCTGTAACTAAAAAAGGGGTGGAGCAAATGAGTTGTCAATTTCCACACCTGTTCTCTGGCTGACTCTTCCCAAATGGCAGAAATGTTAGCTCGATTACTCCAGTCCTTTTTGAGTTATGAGAGGTTAGGGGTTACGATTTCTGCCTAACCAAGAATGAACAGACTATAGTTTGTTCATTCTTGGTTGAGCAGAAATCGTAACCCCTAACCTCTCATAACCCAAAAAGAACTAGAGTAATCGAGCTAATATTTCTACCAAATAGGAAGACTTGGCTAGGGAATAGATGTGGAAATTGACAGCTCGATTACTCTAGCCCTTTTTGAGTTACAGAGGTTAGAGGTTACGATTTCTGTCCAACCTGGAATGAATAGACTATAGTTGGATCGATCTGGTCCGCCCCGCCCTGGTCTTTGGTGGTCATTAGGAGGAAGTTGTGGTGGGAGGGTACGGGATATAGTCGGTCCTATATTATCACCATATACTAATAATAATAATATGTTTATTTCCACTTAAAAGTGGTTATTCTGCTCATAATTACAATTACAAAGTGTACATTAAGTATTAACTTAGGTATAAATACAGTATATATATTAGGATGGATGGATAAATAGATAGATAGATAGAGAGAGAGAGAGTTACTCAGACCACACAGACCTTACTAGATGGTCCGGCCTTAATACTATACTAGAGACAGGGACAGTTTATAGTATAGTATAGGGATATACCGACGTTCTGTATCGGTATTGGTGGTATCGGCCTGTTTTAGGAGTATCGGTATCGGTGACATATTGGTCGATACTGCCGATACTTTAAATTGTCTTTACGTTCTGTATTTTCCCCTTTTTTATAATGTGTTGATCAATCCTTTCCCTGTTTAGGGACTTCAGTCACTTCAGGATTGGCTATTGACTGACATAAGTTCATGTCATGGGTGTCAATGAGGTTAAGATTTAAGATATACGATTATGAGACTAATTTTATAGCCTACTTACATTCATAATTGAATCTTCTAGAAAGAAGTACCGGTATTGGCTAAGTATCGGTGTATTTATAGTATCGGAGTATTGGTATCAGCTCTAAACTGAGTATCGGTAGCGGTATCGGCAAAAATATTGGTATCGGTACATCCCTAGTACAAACTAACTAGATTAGCCTAACCCTCCTACTCCTCATATTCCTTCTCAACTAAAGAAAATCGTAAAAAAATATCCATAAGAGAGGACAGCCTAGCTCCATTATTCTATAAGCCTTAATAGCCTTCTCAATTTATATATCAAAACTAACGGGGCTAAACATAAGGGAGAAGGGGGTACAGAAAATCCTTAATATAATCTAAATAAATAAAGGTCAATGTTTGTCTGTCAGTTACCCGACCTTTGTTACTAAACTCCTCCCACAGTTTTGGTGCCAGGTGGGAGTGTGGGGCACCGTTGGAAAGCCCAGGCTTTGGAGATGGTTTTAGGCGAGTTTAGTGGAAATCAGAGACACTTTCGTTTAATAAATTTTTCGGCAGAACTTATGTAGTATACGGGAGCGAAAAAAAAATCGAAAAAGAATGGCCGTTTGGGGCAGAAGGAGGCCTCCGATCGAAAAGGTGTATGGAACGAAAGTTGTTCGCAGCCCCCCAAAATGGGGGTACGGATGAGGTCAGATCCAAAATCGGAGGTCATTTAGCGGCCGAAATCGAGGTCACCGTTTAATGAGGCACAGGGAGATCGAGGCCGGTGATTATGGTAGTAGTAGTATTGTGATGATTGTGGTAGTAGTGATTGATGATGGTGATTATGGTAATAGTAGTGGTGGTAGTAGTGATGGTGATTATGGTGATTACCCGGGCAACGCCGGGTACCCCTGCTAGTCATCTAATAATAGCCATAATAGAGGACAGCCTAGCACCATTATACTAAAAGGTATAATAGCCCTCTCAATAATTCAGTGGTACCTTTACTAGAGTCTGAGTGGTGCTAACCAACCTAGCAATTGCTGGGACCTTTCGGGTCGATTCTGAATTATTAACGGGCCATTTAAGGGGAGATGGGTAGTTTTCTGGTCCCCCTTCTCTCCCATGCTAGTTATCAATTGGTGTAACCTTTCGGGACCATTCTCAATTATTCACGGTCCATTTAACAGGGACATCTATTCGGTTTGTAACGCCTTATGTACAGGTGCCGTCCTTTTAACATTACTCTGGCTACTATTAGATGATTTTATCCAGTTTAAAAAGGGCCTCCAGCAATTAACAGGCTTCGAACTATCTCAATTAACCTTTTTTACTACCACAGGTCCTTCTTAAACTGCATAAAATCGTCTAAATATGGCGAGAGGTACTCAAAAGGTACAGAAGGGGTTAAGAGGGACATCTAACGGTGTTCAATGCTGCTGTTTAATTGGTATGGTGTGTGTGTGTGTGTGTGTGTGTGTGTGTGTGTGTGTGTGTGTGTGTGTGTGTGTGTGTGTGTGCAAGGAGACAAAAGGCAAAGCTACCTGTACCGAGTGCCAAAAACGAGAGAGTAACAAAGCCAAATTCAAGGTACGTTGGAGCCAAAATGTCTGGACACCGGAGCTTGAAGCAGTTGCGTAGGATATGTGAACTATATCTTATAACCCGTAAGAGAGAGTCAATTCGCTCATGTTCTTGGTCTGGATAAGGGGACAATGAAGCCGCCGATATAGGATGAGGTGAAGCGTCAATAAAGTGCTCCTCCTCAACTGGTGTTTACGATCAATAATATGCAACAGTTCGAGGATATTTTTGTGTACAGTGCCACCCAAATGACCCCCAAAATTGAGCCTACCCGCGTGACGTCACTGTTAACTAATGAACCGGTAGGCAATCACCAGGTTTTTGGTATAGATAAGCTTCTTTAGGATTTAGACCAACGAAGCCAAACCTGTGCACAGTATAATTAGTGAGGCTGTATCATTCACCTCTGAGAGAGATATATATATATATATATATATATATATATATATATATATATATAATATATATATATATATACCGGTATATATATATATATATATATATATATATACGTATAGATATTTCTTCTATTCAACAGCTGAGCTCTGGAACTCTCCCAGAATCAGTATTTCCCTCTTCCTATGACTTAAATTGCTTCAAACTCCGTGTGTCCAGGCATATTGGCTTGAACGTCCATTGATTTTGGCCCTGTCACTCTTTCAACTCTGGGGGAGGCACTCGTCACAGATAGTTTTGTCTTTTGTACATAGAAAACAAAATAAATACATAATAAATGAGACTCTACAGCAACAAATACCTCCACCCATAAAACAGGATATTATATTTCCGGGTTCCAGCGAATAACACGCCTTGGTCTTAGGATTATGACCCAGTGACATGATTACTTGGAATCGGTAAAGTATTATAATTTTCTTGACCCCCTTCTCCCTCATGTTTAGCCCCATTACTGTTAAGATGTTCGCCCCATTAGTTTCGCGAATTTAAGACCTTTTGCCCCCTTTCTTTGTCAAATTTTAGACCTTTCATTGCATCTACAGTAGGTGTCGATTCTCTGCAATTTTGAAGGAGCCTTTTTGTAACGAAATGTACACAAATTTATCTTGAATGACGGGAGGGGGGGGGGGGGGGGGGGTTTGAGGGTAATTTTCAGGCTTGGTGGATGTCGCGGGCCGTAGGGGCAAACTATATACAATAAAAATAAAAACAAATAAATACATAAATATAAAATATATAGAAAGAAAATAATTAAAACTTAATGTTTTACTTTTCGTAAAACCCTTTAACACAATTATAGGAATTCGCTTGAAGGATAATAGCATCTCATTCTATTGTTTGAGGCACTAATGTGTTTTAAACCCCTTCTGTACCGGCGACGTCTTTTTCATTTAATTTCACCTACATTTAGACGATTCTATGTAGTTTACGAAGGATATATGGTAGCTAAGAGGATTAATTGAGATAGTCTGTAGCCTTTTAATGAGTAGACGGCCTTCCTAAGCTGTACAAAATCGTCTTAATAGTCGCCAGAATATAACGACAAGTACATCACCGGTATAGAAGGGGCTAATATTATATGAGGATAAGAAAGGGACCTGCATTATATTACAAGCCCACAGAAAACATACTGTACTAAATACAATGGTAGAGTTAAAAGGTGACTGTTTGCAGAGCCCCCCTTCCCCCTCTCCCCAGCCAACCACCCCCACAAACGTTTACAGAGCCCCCATCCAGCCAGCCACCCCCACAAATGTTTACAGAGGTCCCCCCCCCCCCCCCAAACGTTTACAACATCCCCCACCCAGTCACCCCCACCCAGTCACCCCCACAAACGTTTACATTCCCCCCCCCCCCAAAAAAAAAAAAAAAAAAAAACGTTTACAGAGCCCCCACACCAGCCAGTCACCCCACAAACGTTTACAGAGGCACCCCCTCCCCCCCCCCGTCAGCCACCCCCACAAACGTTTACAGAACCCCTTGGGGCTGTTCGGCCAGGCAGTATGGGGAACAACAACACCAAAGGTTACAGAGCCCCCCCAGCCAACCCTTCCCCCTCGACATACACCATCGTACTGACCATGTACAAGGATAGTAAATAGGGTTTTTGCCATGTATCATATGATGATACGAGGCTACTCTTATAATATAGCCACTGGGACAACACTTTAATTATTCAACCCCCCTTCCCCCCACCCCCCTCCTCATACATTTACAGAGCCCCCCAGCCAGCCAGACAGACAGGCAGCCTCCCCCCTCCACATACACTAACTTACTGACCATTTATCACTTGACGCTACTCTTATATGGCCACGGGGGCCGAACCTCAATTATTCACACATCGTACAGACATCACTCACTACCACGGGTCGATGGGTAACCCTTTTAGTACCGGTGACAGCCTTTTAACACTTTCAGTCGACGTCTACCAATTTAATGGCTACAGACTACTGTATCTCAATTCATCCTTTTAGCTACCATATATCCTTCCTAAGCTTCATAAAATTGTCTAAATGAACCTGATATTAAAATTAATATAAAAAACGTCATCGATACAGAAGGGGTTAACTGTATTCTGGCTACTATTAGACAATTTACTCAGTTTAAAAAAGGCCTCCAACAATTAACAGACTTCGAACTATCTCATTTAACCTCTTTTACCACCGATTTAATTCAGCTTTAAAAAGGCCTTCAAAGAATGAACAGGCCTCGAACCATCTCACTCAACCCTGTTCTACTACCACAGACCCTTCTTAAACTGCACAAAATCGTCTAAATATAGCTTGAGTAAAATTCGAAAGACGTCGCCGGAACAGAAGGGGTTAAGACGGATATTTTCACGCGTTTTGTTTTTTTTTTGGACCCCCTTCTCCCTCATGTTTAGCCCAAATATGATATTTTAAGACGTTCGCCCCAATATATTGCCTATTTTTAGACCTTTCGTGCCGTTTTGGTGTCGTTTTCCTAGCGAGCGATAGCGAGCCTGTAATATAGGAGAACCGGGAAGTTTTTATAAGTTTGATGGAGGACAAGGAAGGAAACATATATATATGTATGTATATATATATATGTACCGGTATGTATGTATACAGTATATATATATATATATATATATATATATATATATATATATATATATATATATACTGTATATACACTTTCACTTGATGCTAAATTGGCATGTCCTTATCGTCATTATAGCCATTACGAATAGTTTGTAGCAAAATTCTACTACAGCTCTACTATTTCTTCACTCCCTTTAGAATTTGTCACTGTGAAGGAGATAATATTACTAGCCTACTATTACTACTACTATTATTTGTATTACTACTTTTACTATCACCATTATTAACCCGCTGAGTACCAGCTAAATATTTATAAATGTACCACCCAGGACCGGCTGATTCTGATTTTTTTTTTATTCCAGAAACAATAGCGAATGGGTTAGGAATGAAGGAAAAACGAAAACAAAAATTGTCAAAAAGTGCAAAAAATGGTCCTACAGAGCCCCCGAAAACGGATTTTACAAGAGTAAAAATTTGAAGGCAATTTCCAAAAAAAAAAAAAAAAAATTGCGCGCTCACGCGCACGCGGTTGGACTTTGGGAGTTTTCAACCATCGGCATGGGTGCATGGGATACTTACACAGTTTCCATACAAATCTGAGCCCTCTAGGTATCATAGGACCGGAGTTGTTGTTGTTGTTGCTGTTCCCCAAGCTGCCTGGCCGAACAGCCCCAAGGCCCCGAGCAAGGCCAAGGCCATAACCGAGCGCCCCCACAGAACCCTCCCTGCCGACCACAATAAAGCCTGGGTGACTGAAGCCACTCCATGGCGGGGAGCTGAGGAGGATGCGGAAACGCCCGGGAAACCAAAGCCCCACCCAGGGCCCTGTGCCCCTCAGCAATTATGAAGAGAAAGTTGAGGGGCAAAGGAAAAATGTGACGCTTTGGCTTCCAATCTTGGTAGATTGGGAGGACAATCCAAGGAAGGGACGCCGTCACTTAAGATCTAGAAAATATATATGTAAAAGGAAAAGTCAGAGTAAGCTATGGATATGGTAGAGATCGCTCAGTTCTCACTCTGATAGACCAGCCCATCACCAGTAGGACCGGAGTAAAAGGGACTGGAGTGACACTGACGCAAACGAGGCGTCGCTGGGGTTTAGCGTTACATACATTACCGACGCACTGTTTGCGTCGATGGGGTTCAGTGGGTTAATCTCGATTCTTCACATCTGAGGTGAAGCCATTGATTTCGGGGGCTGATGAGTGATTGGTGCTTCTGAATGCTTGTATGCTTGTTTTTTGTGGGTGAACTGTTATGTGTTATTCTCCTGTCACCTATTTTTCCTTTCTCGAGTATCTTG
Organism: Paralithodes platypus; assembly: GCA_032716605.1. Lineage (NCBI taxonomy): Eukaryota > Metazoa > Arthropoda > Malacostraca > Decapoda > Lithodidae > Paralithodes > Paralithodes platypus. Next base: position 3,748,306 of record CM064495.1, read on the forward strand.
CTGATCCTCCCTACCCCTTGTGGGAGTAAGGAATGACTACAAACTGACTGACTCACTTCTTCTTCCCCTCCTTCAGGATATGCCACTGTGAAGGGGACGCAGACACGCCCCTGATCGCACCCTGCTACTGTGCCGGCTCCCTTCGCTACGTCCACCAATCATGTCTACAACAGTGGATCAAGTCTTCAGATACCAAATCATGCGAGCTATGCAAATTCAATTTCATCATGCATTCCAAGATCAAACCGTTCAACAAGGTATGATATTATTTTGTTTTCGATCTCTGTAATTTTCGTTACGATCAAACCATTCAACAAGGTATATGTTACTAAATTATGCTATCTTGTGTTTGATTTCTGCAAGTTCCGTTTAACCCGTACTATCCCAGCGACAGCCGACGGCCGTCAGTAAAAAAGTAACTCGCCAGTACTAGCAACGGCCAACGGCCGTCAGTAATATGCAGTCCTTGTAACTGGTAGTATCGAGCGGTAACTGCTAACATGATATGTAGGCACTGCTCTGAGGAGTTCGCAACACTTCTCAGCTTGGCTGCCAGCCTCTACAGGCTGACTAGATCAGTGCTTTACCAACTTTTGAGGTGGGAGGGTGTGCTCTCTTGCCTCTGAAGCCTTTTTGGCCACACTGCCTGGTACTGGAGGGTACATTTAACCCGGGAACTGCGGGAAGACTCTTAAGAGTCAGAGAAAAAAAAAAATCAACTTTAAACATCGAAAAAAAAAAAAAAAAAAAAAAAAAATTACCCCTGGGCCATGCAAAATATCACTCCTCTACCTCCCCTCCTTCCCCACTTTCCTCCCCTCCTTCAGTTATCACCTATTTTCCCTGTTATTCCCTTATTCTGAGGTATATTTTCGTGCTAACATTAGCGAGTTGCAAGCAGGGCATTGTCATCACTGTTAGCAAGCGAGTGCAAGAGAGAGAGAGAGAGAGAATATCGATCGACTGTGTCTCAGTGGCCTTGGGGGAAATTGGCGGGAAAGCCTCACCCATACATTATATAACTCGCGGCCTGTATCTCCGATTTTGACCATCCAAACGCTGTTTTCACTCGTTTTATTGTTGTAACAGGTTAATACCTTTATAATCAACCCATAATAGGCGCGTATGGATAAGTATTAATGCTATTTATGGTAAAATGAATATTTTAGTGATGGAAACAGCTCAAATACATGCGCACAGGCAGAGGTGTCTAATTACCCCCATGCGCACTTAAGAGGTTAAGGTAATATCCTCTGGTACAGTATATAGGGGTTAAAGTTCAATTTCATCATGCATTCCAAGATCAAACCATTCAACAAAGTATGCTCCCAAATCATGTTATTTTATGTTCAACATCTGCAATCTACTATATAAAGGGCGGGTGCCCAACCCCAAAGGGCGGGTGCCCAACCCCGAAAGGAGTTGAAATAGGGGAGCTATCCCCCCGCCAAAGGCGGCTTTCTAGGGCCTTTCCTAGCTGATGCTGAGAGGATTGGGTTCTAGTCATGCGGTGATGGGCTGGTCTATCCGAGTGAGAACTGAGCGATCTCTGCCATACCCATAGCTTACTCTGACTGTTCCTTTTACTTATATATCTTCTAGATCTCAAGTGGCGGCGTCTTTTCCGTGGATTGACCTCCCTACTGCCAACCTAGAAGTTGGCAGATTCGGAGCCAAAGCGTCACATTTTTCCCTTGCCCCTCAACTTTCCCTTCATAATTGCTGAGGGGCACAGGGCCTTGGGTGGGGCTTTGGTTTCCCGGGCGTTTCCGCACCCTCCTTAGCTCCCTTGGAGTGGCTTCGGTCACCCGGGCTTTGTTAGTGGTAAGCAGCGAGGATTTTGTGGGGGCGCTCGTTTGTGGGCTTGGCCTTGCTCGAGACCTTGGGGCTGTTCGGCCAGACAGCCTGGGGAACAACAACAACAACAACAACAACAACTATATAAAGGGTACTTTCTATCTGTCTGTTTGTTTGTTCACGAAATACTCCCTCAATTTTCAAGATAGAGAGCCCACACTTGGTATGCATGCTAAGGAGGTGCATGCATATTTCTGTGACTATTTATTTCTAACTGACTTTTAATTTCTAAGCGTGACTATTTATTTCTAATTGCAACTGTTAATTTCTAACTGACTATTTATTTCTGTGACTGTATTTATTTCTAACAGTGACTATTAATTTCTAAGTTTTACTGTATTTGTAACTCTGACAATATATATTTCAAACTGTGACTATATATGTACTTCTGTTCGGGCTCTGTCTCGAGTCGGCCACCCCCAGCAATGCGGTATATGCCTGAGTATATAGCCTACATACATGTATTTCTAACTGGTACTACTGTATATATATTTTCTAACTGTGACTATTTCTGTAACTGTATATATATCTAACTGTGACTGTATGTCTAACAATAATTATCTTTCCAGTGGGAGCGTCTGGACATGTCAGGGATGGAGCAGCGGAAGATAGCCTGCTCGGTGACCTTTCACGTGGTGGCTATTACCTGCGTCGTTTGGTCACTTTATGTCCTCATAGAACGGACCACAGAGGAGGTGCAGGTTAGTGGACGCCAGGGCAAGGGGTAAAACCGATGCTATTTTGTTTGAATACTAGAATGATTATATTTCTTTTATTTATTTTTTATTTTCGTTTGGGAGAGGGAGTCGGGCGCCAGGTGGACTATATAATAGTCCGTCAGGCGCCTGGCCCGGGGAGACGGTATATATGAAAGGTAGCCTACACCTAGATGTGTGGTGGGCGGGCTTGTGGTGGTAAAGCTTCGCTGCATGTCTGCCTGCTGAGACCGGAACCTCTTCGGGAGGTCTTGGACCTGGGAATCTTGCTGGGGACCCCAAATGGGCCTATGTTTCTGGATCTTCTCCTGGGCAACCTAGATGTGTGTGAATTTGTGTTATTTTGTTGTGTTGTCCCTGTTCGGGCTCTGTCTCGAGTCGGCCACCCCCAGCTATGGGGTATGTGCCTGAGTATATATATAGATAGCTAGATAGATTATTTTTAACATCGTTCTTAACACCAATAACCCCCAAATTAAATTAATGAAAGCATGTGATTCTCCCAGGATCAAACTCAGGATATCTCATACAAAACTTACACGCTCTAACCATTACACCATCAAGACAGTTAGAAGTACAGCACATGACCACGATTGATATCCAGAGTTAAAATATGTTATAAGTGTCGACATTATTTTACATTATAAATTGTACAATACACTAATACAGTACTTTGTTTACAGGAGGGGACCCTGGAGTGGCCTTTCTGGACTAAGCTTATAGTGGTGGCAATAGGCTTCACGGGAGGCCTGGTGTTTATGTACGTGCAGTGCAAGATGTACGTGCAGCTGTGCAGGAGGTGGCGAGCCTTCAACAGAGTCATCTATGTCCAAAACGCACCAGAAAAGGTAAGCACTATAGTCCGTTTATGATAATTAGGACAGAAATCCCTCTCATAAATATAAAAGGAGTAGAGTAATCGAGCTAATACTTCTACCATTTGGGAGAGTCGGTCAAGGAATAGGTGTGGAAATTTACAGCTCATTTGTTCTAGCCCTTTGTGTGTTAGCCTATAGAGGTAATGTTATATACCGTAATTGTGAAACAGACAAGCCTGCAATACCTGTATATAACTATTTTAATTAAAGATAGATTAATTTTAATCGTAGGAATAATAAGATCCACTAAAATAATAATACATAACCAACTCCGTACACAATGTGTGCATTTCGCACACTTCTGGTTTCAAATTTGATTAAATTTGCTTCAGAAAATACTGTATATCCCTAGCAAATAGAGGTATTGGTTACATAACATAGGTGTAGATATGTGGAATAGTCTACTGAGTGCTAAAGTAGGATTAAGAGCTTTTAGATTAAATTAGATAGGCACATGGACGTGATCGGCTGGGTGTGAAGGGGGTCTGCCTTGTGTAGGCCAATCGTCTTTCTGCAGACTCTTGTTTTCCTATTTTCTTATCTTTTTCTGTAATATTTCAAGTGATATTTGATTTATATACAAAATATTGTATTCATTCAGTAAAACGATGCGTACAATTATTATAGGTACTGTATGTTGGTTTGGGCATCTGGAGAGGCTGGAAAATTGGGTGAAAAGATGCAAAAGGAAGAACTCTAAGGGGGTAACATCAGGAGACTGAGGAAGCCACAATATCGGCCCATCACACCCAATCCATCTGCCTGGAAAAGTCTCGTTGAGCAATTGGCGCACATCTAATACGTACGGTTACTGGTGATATGCTGGGGGGTCACATGGCAAGAAATCGATCGTCGGTTGGATGTGTTGAGGGCCACAAAAGGAAGCCACATTGAAGTTATATAAAACTTTATTGTGTAATTCATTTAATGAATGAAACTTGTGTAACTCATATAATATATCTCTGTTGTGTACTCTGTAGTATACAAAAACAGCATCATTCTATCCCTAATGGGTTTAGTTAAATTAATATTTAAAACCACGCAAGGACTTTACGAACACCCTGTATTATTATCATTATTATTACTGTATTACAGGTTCCCTTGAGTGAGCGGGACCGTATGGAGCTACAGCGAGACCCGGGGCCACAGATGGGGATGAAGGAAGCGTGTAGTGAACCCCAGGAGTCCGACAAGTCCCTCATGGGTGTGTCCATTATCACGGGGACATCCAGCCATCATGACCTTATTAATCCTTCCACTACCACCACCACCACTAGCACCACCAACCCTACCTGTCCTCACACCCTCACTAGCGGCACCCCATACAGTGCCGCGTTGGACCCCCACACCCTCACTAGCACCCCACCGTTCAGTGCCCCTTGCTCCCACACTCTGATCAGCACCCACACCTCCACCAGTGCCCCTACGTGCCCCCACACCCTCACTAGCGGCACCCCGTTCAGTGCCGCGTGCCCCCACACTTTGACCAGCACCCACAACTCCACCCCATTCAGCACCTCCGCCTCCACCACTACCACCACCACTCCCACTCCGCCCGGTGCGGTTTGGACGGACACCCAGCCGGGCTTCACAGGTCTCACCACTGCGGCTCTCACGCTCTAGCCCTTGTGCACCTTGCCATTAACCCGTTCAGTACCAGTGACGTTCTTTTCATTACATTTTGGCCACTATAAGGCAATGTTATTCCGTTTCATTTGGGCCTCCAGCAATTAACATTACATTACATTAATGAATTCTACGCGCCATGCGACAGAGGCCATATGGCACAAAATTCAGAATAGGTAAAGAAGCTAACTAAATGTCGGCCAGGATGTGAATATGATAAAGGGAGGACGTAATGCGATCAATGGAAAATGAGGGAGATTCCGAAAGAATATCAAGTAATTAACAGGCTACGAACTATCTCAACCCTTTTTACTACCATAGATCATTCTTAAGCTGCACACAATCCTCTAAATATAGCTAGAAGAAAATGAAAAGAACGTCGACGGTGCAGAAGGGGCTAAGTTTATTTGTGAAATATCCTGCCTATTTATACTATACTGTACTATTTAAGACTTGCTATATCCTACCTAGCTCTATTTCCACTCCAGTACAGGTCTTTCTCGATTTACGATTGAGTTATGTTCCTGAAAACCCGATCTTAAATTGAAAAATCGTATAGCGAACCCTAAAATTAATGGGGTAAATGGGGATGCATTCTCGGACCAGCCAAAACCCAAACCCAAACACCTAAAAACCTATAATAATGTTGTAAATCTGGGCATCAGATAGTGAGGGAGACCTGTATAGCAAACTATTATTTCCATTCAAGTATATAGAACTTTCTCTGTCCTATCTAGCTCCTATTTCCACTCTAGTATATAGAACTTTCTCTCGGACTGTCTATATCCTGCCTGTTCTCACTATATTTACAGGTCTCCCTTGATTTACGATTGGGTTACTTTCCTGAAAACCCGATCTTAAATTGAAAAATCTGTATATCGAACACTAGAATTAATGGGGTAAATGGGGATGCGTTCTCGGAGCAGCCAAAACCCAAACCCAAATATCTAAAAACCTACTGTATAATAATTAAAATATAAAACTTGAAAACAAACTTAAAAGTTACTGTTCGATATAACAAACTCATTAAAATTAAAAACTATCGAAACGACAACACACTAAGCAAAATCCATATGTGGAAAAATGCTTTTAAGTTTATAAAAAATTAAACTTTGAAAATAACAAACTTATAATATCTGTCATAAATCGGGGCATCGGATAGTGAGGGAGACCTTTATATCAAACATTTTATTTCTATTTAAGTATATAGAACTTTCTCTCAACTTTTTCTGTTCTATCTAGCTCTATTTCCACGGTATTATATAGAACTTCCTCACTGTAAACTGCATTACTTTCTCTCAAACTTTCTGTATTCTGCCTGTTCTCACTAGATTATAATGTAAAACTTGCAAAATAAACAAACCAAAACTTGGACGAACACAGTAAAAAGATAAAGGAACTTATCAAAATTGCTATGTGGAAACAAACACTTTAGCAAAATAAAATATATAAATAAAAGAACACAATCCACCACATAGGGTGCATTGTACATCATTACATGAGCAAACTAATCGCACATATAACAACGCACTATCGTCACGCTCAAGGAATTAGTCAAACTCTTACGCTAAACTGCAATGCTTTCCCTCAAACCTTTCTATATCCTGCCTGTTATCACTTTATATATTATCAAAATCTCACTCTATACTGCATTAACTTTCTACTGTATGCTCTGCCTGTTCTCATCATTATATACTTTATTATGTAAAACTCTCACTCTAAACTGCCATACGTTCCCTCACTTTCTATATCCTGCCCGTTCTCACTATATTACTGTATATTTTCGAACTTACTCATCTAACCTGCAATCTATCTATCTATCTATATACTCTGTCACATAACCCATTTTTTTTTTTCAAATTCTGCAATACTTTCCCTCAAACTTTTTCTTCTCCCTGCTCTGGGTAATTTACTTATACAAGTGTTCCTCATTTGAAGACAATCAAATTCACGTTTCAAAAAGAAACCCCAAAATCAAGACAGACTCGCCTTGTTGTGAAGCAATGAATACCTCCTTTGTTAAGGAGCGGGAAATTAAGAAGGTTGATAGCTCTCAACCGGTCCTCATAGCTGAGTCTTCTAATCGATAGAATAAACTTTGTAGCCCTAGCTTGTACTCTTTCCAGTTGCTCTATATCTTTCCTGAGTGCTGAAGACCAGAATTGAACAGCATACTCTAGGAGAGTCTGGGCATTAGAGTGTCAGTGAAGTGATGCGCACGAGCCAACTTGGTTAATTGGTTTGGACTTATATTTACTATAGTCCGTTCATTCTAGGTTGGGCAGAAATCGCAACCCCTAACCTCTCATAACTCAAAAAGGACTAGAGTAATCGAGCTAATAATTCTACCAAATAGGAAGACTTGGCTAGGGAATATGTGTATCAATTGGCGGCTCATTTGCTCTAGCCCTTTTTGAGCTACAGAGGTTAGAGGTTACGATTTCTGCCCAACCTACAATGAACGGACTATAGTTAATAACATTCTTTGATGAGACGTGATGACACAATGCATGACAAATGATTAGATGACAAGATTTAGCGATATATTATTTTTACAATATTTATCAACAAGATTTGTTTACAATATATGTACCAATAATCGTTGATATGATTTAATGTTTTTAATAATTTGTTGACAAAATTCACAAAAATTTGCCTCAAACAAACAAACGAAAACCGGAAATAGCACAGTATAAAGACAAACAAACTTCTCAAAATCACTGGAAATAATGTATTGAAGATTTAGCAAAACAATATGATGTATATACACAGGTACATATCCCATAGCTAGGGGTGGCCGACTCGAGACAGAGCCCGAACAGGGACAACACAACACAACCTAAAAAAAAATATATATATATATAAATTCACACACATTTAGGTCGCCCAGGAGAAGACCCAGAGACCAAGGATCACTTCAGCATTTCCCCGGCCCCCGCCCATATTAAAAGATAGGTTTTAACCCGGGAACTGCGGGAAGACTCTTAAGAGTCAGAGAAAGAAAAAATCAACTTTAAACATAGAATTTTTTTTTTTTTTTTTTTTTTCCCCTGGGCCATGCAAAATATCACTCCTCTACCTCCCTTCCTTCCCCACTTTCCTCCCCTCCTTCAGTTATCACCTATTTTCCCTGTTATTCCCTTATTCTGAGGTATATTTTCATGCTAACATTAGCGAGTTGCAAGCAGGGCATTGTCATCTCTGTTAGCAAGCGAGTGCAAGAGAGAGAGAGAGAGAGTATCGATCGACTGTGTCTCAGTGGCCTTGGGGGAAATTGGCGGGAAAGAAGGTTGCCTCACCCATACATTATATAACTCGCGGCCTGTATCTCCGATTTTGACCATCCAAACGCTGTTTTCACTCGTTTTATTGTTGTTTCAGGTTAATACCTTTATAATCAACCCATAATAGGCGCGTATGGATAAGTATTAATGCTATTTATGGTAAAATGAATATTTTAGTGATGGAAACAGCTCAAATACGTCAGCACAGGGGGACGTTTCTAATTACCCCCATGCGCACTTCTTAGGTTAAGGGGGCCCACCTTGTTTTTGTTTTCTCTCTTTCTCACTCTCTCTCTCTGGGTTGTATCCATTCGGCCCCATTCAGCCTACTGTTTTAAGACGTTTATCCCCATCCAGGTGTCGATCTTTTCCTGGCGAGTCTTGACATAAATATTAGCTGAATAGAAATATACCGGTATGTATGGATGTACTCAGGCCCATTCCTAATATTTTTTTTTTTTTTTTTTTTTTTTTTTTTATCTGGGGGTGGCCGACTCGAGACAGAGCCCGACTAGGGACAACGCAACACAAAACAATGAACACACAAAAACAAAACTCAAATTCACACACATCTACGTAATACAGTACATTAAAAAGTACAATTTGTTTAGCACAAAATCAAAGAGTTTTAATAAGTCATATGTGGAAGGAATGAAAGGGGTAAGGCCTATCTCAATTAACCCCATGCACAATTCTTTCCTAAAATCGTGTGTACTGGTAGCCGGAATAAGAGGTAGAAAAAGAAGGGTCAACTTTGGGGGTAGGTTTATGCCATGCTCGCAGGGACACCTCGACGACTAACAACACACACAACAAAGCCACTTCAACAGCTTCCTCTCTCTCCAACACCCCTTTTCCCCTCTCAACACTCTTCGGAAAGTATAGATACGAGGTGGCGTTGTAAAGGCTTATCCCTCAATACCTTCACCATCACCATATACAGACTAATAACACACATAACAAAGCCACTCCAACAGTTTCCTCTCTCTCCAACACCCTTTCTCACCCTTCCTCCCGGAAGGTGAAATAGTGTAAAGTCAGTGAAAGTAGGCTAGCCTAAACACCTGTGGGGATTGGTTTTTACACCATACCCGAAAGAGGATTTATGGAGCTCCGATCTTACTCTAAACCATCTGAACAATTTTACCAACACACCTAAACTTCGTTAAATGCGGAAATAGCCTCACGAAAATATCATGCCCTGGTGGGGGCACGAACTCTCGACCCTTGGGTGTGAGGCAGACACCTTACCAGTTAGACCAATAGAGATATCCCACTTGGCCTGGTCGGCTCAGGGTATTTCCGCATCCGAGGTCTGTCTAGGCTAGCCTACTTTCACTGACTTTACATCTACACTCTTCAGAAAATAGGAAAGTAGAAAGTAGCTACGAGGTGCCATTGTAAAGGCTTATCCCTCAATACCTTCACCTGACCTGACCTGACCTGATCATTGGAAATACTTTTGCTACACAATACTATGAAGTCATATCAATCAAGTGTATATCTAATCAATCAATATGCTATAGTCATGCACAATGTATCTATGTATATACTCAGGCACATACCCCATAGCTGAGGGTGGCCGACACGAGACAGAACCCGAACAGAAACAACATTTTAAGTTCCTATTCTCAGGGTTCGGGACCACTTTTGCGCTCCCTCGCCCTTTGCTCTATCTCGTCAAGTAGGAGAATTATACAAGGGGAGGAGGATTCCTAGCCCCCTGCCCCCAAACACCTAAAAACCTATAATAATATCGTAAATCCGGGCATCAGATAGTGAGGGAGACATGTATCAATCAAGTGTATATCAAATTAATCAATATGCTATAATCTTGCACAATAGGCATTACAAATATAATAATATATGTACTGTATACAAAGTCTTTCAGTATATCATGTATTGTACCAACAGCAAAATACAATGTAATATCTTAAAAAAGCATTTTGACGTTAATTCATTTTAGAAACGCGACAACCTATTGAAATGCCTGCCAAACTCGGTAAATAAAGATGATAACAATATTCTTAACATAAAATATCACCTTCCGGGGCCGGGCTTTTGTATAAACCTTAATTAACTAATACATTTATGAAACTCGACTACTTAGCTGAAACGCATTGTAAACACAGCAAACCAAAAATTCACTAAGTCTCAACACAAAAAATAGATGAACAGAATCGCAGTCAGTTAAAAATTACAATTTGCTTAGCACAAAATGTAAAGGTTTAAAATACACATGCACCTTAATATCATCATCCATTCATGAAAAATGTGTAGCAATTGGAATGAAAGGGAAGAACTAATAGGGATGTAGGAAAGAAGGGGTCTGCCTCGTATGAGCTAGTAGGCCTTCTGCAGATTTCCATTTTTCTTATGTTCTAACTGTTGTGGATTCAAGTTTGGTGGAAAGATACTTTGAGGAAGACAGCCTATTTATACCCATATTATACCATGTTGAGGGAGAGGTAGCCATATTACTGTACTATGTTTGTAATACCGAGTACTGTACTATACAGTACTGTACTATATACTGTATAAACTTTGTATCTGTGGGAAGGAGTATAATTCTGACATGCCTGACTATGTTTCTACTATGGTGGTAAAGTCTAAATCAAGAGTTCATCAAACAAAATTATAATTTTCAATGTAAAACTTGCAAAATAAACAAACCAAAACATGGACGACACAATATAAAGACAAAAGAACTTCTATTATAATGTAAAACTTGCAAAATAAAATCTTACAATGTTTATGATCAAGTTTGAACCATGATTTAGATTGTACAGATACGTTCTTCAAATCTATGTTTAATTCTTGACTGATGAATTTTGTTTATATTATTCTAGATGTACGGTATGTATGTATATACTCATACTACAGTAGATACTATTGGCTAATAACAAAACTATAAGAACCTAGGTTCAATTCCGTGGCGAGATCTGTCTCGTCTAGTAGGTGAATTTTACAAGGTAAGGGGAGGAGGATTCCTAGCCAAGCAAAATCAGTAAAATGTTTGTATACACATGCTAATTCTGTACTGAAATAAGTTCTCAGTGTGGTATGACAAGCAGCTAAGAGCAAAATCATGAATTGCAAACATTTGTGCCGTTCCATCTAGATAATAAACTAGTGCATTCCTTAAGATACTCAGGTACATACCCCATACTGGGGGTGGCCGACTCGAGATAGATCGAGCCTATGAAAGTACAATAAAAGTTAATTTTAGAAACTGGACAACATAACTGAAATGCCTGCCAAACACAGTAAACTAAACTATATAATAATTGCAACACAAATTTTCACAAAACGGAGATAACTAAATAGAATCACCATGCGTTAAAAATACAATACATATGTATGTATTGTATGTATACTGTATACTCGGGCACATACCCCATAGCTGGGGAAAAACAGCTCATGTGACACCGCTTTAAGTCAGCAAACTCAACTATATTTCCACGGGGCTGTTCGGCCAGGCAGCCTAGGGAACTACTACTACTACTACTACTACTTCTATATTTCCTAGCCTAGGGAACGACTACTACTTACTAACTACTACTACTACTACTACTACTACTACTACATTTTCTAGCCTATTTTGCATGCCTTAAATTTATTCAGCTCATTTGCATCTTGACTGGAGTTGCAGCGCCGGCTATGGTCTTGATATTTGAGTTGTGTCTGTGTCAAAGGAGGGATGACCCTAAGGTGTGTGGACTTTACAGCGTTTGTGGCTTCCCGGACTACTCGACCGCTAGATTATTTCAATCAGATCTCAACCCGGGACAATCTTACTATCATACTAATGCCAACTTATATTCCTCATCTACAGTATATGAATGTAAAACGTTAACTTGCAAAACAAACAGGAATTGCACAATACTGTATGCTGTACTGTATTTTATATATTATTTTGTAATAGTATAGATATCTTATCAATATTTGTATTTTGTACTATTGTTAATGTCTTGTCATGTTGCAAATTTGATTTTAAATAATATTTTGACATTTAACATGTAGTTTCTTTATTCATGCAGAGTTTAGTAAAATTTGCCAGAACGTCCCGGACTTCCCAAACTTGACTACTTCCTTTAACGTGACGATAGTGCGTTGTTATATGTGCGATTGGTTTGCTTGGGAAACAGATTAACTTGCTCATGTAGTGATGTACACCCTATGTGGTGGATTGTGTTCTTTTATTTAATAATTTTCATTTTAGTAAGCGTTGTTTCCACATAGCGATTTTGATAATTTAATTTGACTTTATATTGTCCTTGTCCCAATTTTGGTTTGTTTAGTTTGCAAGTTTTACATTTTAATATACAGTAAAGAAAAAATAACTTATCAAAATCACTCTTGGCAATAACACATTGAAGATTTAGCAAGATGATATGAAATTTAAAACAAAACAAAACACAAAACAGTATTGGTTGAATAGGAACACCATTTGCGGAGGAGCACTTACATGTATTAACATTTCACAGATCTGTGAAACGTTGTCAATAAAGTGCTCCTACTCATACGGTGTTTATAATAAGTCTGTTAACTTTTCAAAGTCAATTTAACTTGTGAATTGGTTGAGTTGGTACTGGTTGAGAGTTAGGCCTACTGGTTGAAATGGTGTATGGGTTGAGTTGTCTGGTTACTGCTTTATGTGTCTTAATATGTGAAAAATTGGTGTATCCAATATCCAATGTTGTTCTATGTTCAGATGCTAACTGAACAATTATATTAATTATTATATATATGATACAGTAGGCCTACTGTAATTATAATATAGTACTGTATATGCAGTGCCTGGAGTGTCTGAACAAGGTTCATCATTCACGCTACCAGTTATTGCATGTTTCTGTTATGCTACTGTACCTATTCTTGTGATAGTTTCTCATAATAGTATTGTAATTTCACAAAACTATTACAGTACTGTATAGATAGTAATGTCAGTTAATTGTATGTATATACTCGGGCACATACCCCATTGCTGGGGCTGGCTTACTCGAGACAGAGCCCGAACAGAAACAACATTTAAGTTCCTATTCTTAGGGTCCGGAACCACTTTCACGTTCCCTCGCCCTTTTCTCTGTCTCGTGGAGTAGGAGAATTATACAAGGGGAGGAGGATTCCTAGCCCCCTGCCCCAAAATCTGTAACCTGAAATATTACTCTATACAGTACATGTGAATTACTGTAGTGCATGTGTTCTCATTTTTATAAACACGTCAAGAATGTGTTAGTAAATTTAGATATTATATTGTAAAACTTGCAATTGCATTAATGTAGTCCATGTGATTCACTACGAACCAGCCTAGTCCTCTGTCAAAGTAGCTAATGACACTAATGATATTTTACATTCAGTACTGTAGTTTGTTTTGTACTTGGGTATGTATAGTCTATAGTCTGGGGGGTTTTCTCAGCTGATGATAAAGTGGCATGTTCCCATCTTGATTACTTGGCTATTATGAACATTTTGTAGCGGAATATGCTAATAATTGTGAAAAGTTTCCAATATTAGGACGTAGAGATATTGCAATTTCATATTTTTCCATTAAGTATCGAGAAATCCGTTGCTATGAGATTCAATTTACCATCGGCTGGAAAAAAACACACTACAGTATAGTATGTTACAGCGTTGTGGACAAGTATTTCATAAAATTGTACTATAAGAAGCTGGTTTTCACAGTAGAAACATGTAAATTAAGCATATATGTTTGCATGTACAGTATGTATGTATATACTCAGGCACAATACCCCATAGTTGGGGGTAGCCGACTCGAGACAGAACCCGAACAGATACATTTAAAGTTCCAATTCTTAGGGTCCAGGGCCACTTTTGCGTTCCCTCGCCTCCTACTCTGTCTCGTCTAGTAGGAGAATTTTAAGAAGGGAGGAGGATTCCTAGCCTCCCAATTTACACACTCTAATTTGAAATTACTATTTGCAAATTTCTGCCCTGCTCTGATCTGCGTCACTTGTGTTCCCTGCGCCTCGATGTGCCCCAAGCTTTAGTCGCGTAGTAAACAGTAAAACTATTGTACATTACAGGTCTCCCTCGATATACGATTGGGTTACGTTCCTGAAAACCCGATCTTGAAAAAAAAAAAATTGTATAGCGAACCCTAAAACTAATGGGGTAAATCGGGATGCGTTCTCGGACCAGCCAAAACCCAAACCCAAACACCTATAAACCTATAATAATATCGTAAATCAGGGCATCGGATAGTGAGACCTAATTACTGTTATACAGTATATTTAATAATCAATATTTCTATGCAGTGTTGTGCACAAGACTAATTCTTGTATCTATTTACAGGCGTGTTGTCTGGCATGCGACCCTCTAGAACGCCCCACCAGGCGACAGAATTCCTCACCAAGGGGCCAACCTCGGAATCCCGGCCCCCTACAGATTTACGTTCGACTTTCGAAACCCCTTACGTATACGAGGGCAAGTGCAATCACGGGAGTATGGAGGAGCTCTCTAGTCAAGCCCTGGCGCACGGCGAGAGGCAGCCATTTAGAAAATCCAGTTCTCATAGTATGTGTCTGGAGAAGGGTGTGGTGGAGCGAGGTGGGGAACGCGGATTGGTGGAACGTAGCTTGGTGGAACGCGGTGTGGAACGAAGCTTGGTGGGTGGTGGACCGGCACCGCACCCAGAGCCCTATTTTGATAACTGTGGCGGAGGCATCAGAGACGCTCACTCTACTTTCAAACGAGGCGAGACAATGAGAGTGGAGCCTCGAATGATACACACCCCGAGCCTAAACCTCCAGTGTAGGACGGAGGGCGGGGTAGATGCACATGAGGTGGAGACGCTTCACCTCGACAACATGTGATAATCAACGCTAGGGAATAATTCTTCTTTGGTAGCAGTTATTTATACAATTGTACATGATATCTCCGTGACACTAAAACTCCTTCATAATTGTCATATGCTACATTTTTGGTAGGAATTCTTTATACATTACATACATCACAGGCCGTAGCGCGGTTGGTAGAGCACTCGTCTGCAAACTGTGATGTTGATGGTTTGAGTCTCAGACCAGCCAGTGTTGTTGGTGGATGGCACGGTCTAACAATCTGTGGCAACTATTCACTGAGTGAATACTGTATAAACACCGTATGAGGAGGAGCACTTTATTGACAACATTTCGCAGATAGACTCTTCAGGTCACTAACCAAGCTATCTGTGAAACGTCAATAAAGTGCTCCTCCTCATATGGTGTTTATATTAATTCTGTCAACTTTTCTAAGTTATTTCAATATTCACTGAAGTCCCTGATCATCAGGGCACCCACTCTAGCCCACTTCTTGAGCAAGGAGTGCATGGTGGTAAAAAACGCATCATTCCATGATATCTCTGTGACACAAAAACTCTCCATAATCGTCATATGCTATATCTTTGATAAGAATTATTTATACGTTAAATGAGATCCCCTGTGACACAAAATGTCTCCATAATTTCATCTTTAGTAGGAATGATTTATAAAGTACAACTACTAACAAATGTTTGTGAGCTCTTGCAATTTTCTTTATGGTAATGCTGTATATCCATTTAGATTGATGTTCAGACTAAATCAGTTATGTATTAATTAATACATAATAGGCCTACTGTATAATATATTAATCAATATATAGCTGATTTGATCTGAACATCAACCTAAATGGATATATTAGCACAAAGAAAATCGTAAGAGCTCACGAACATTCGTCAGTAGCTGTAGCCTACATGATGATATCTTCTGTCATACAAAATTCTTCACAATGTAATTTCACACGCTACATCAAATAAACCCCAATATTTCCCATAGTTCACCACAGTGCCACTTTATAAATATGCTTGTATATATTTTGAAGTCTAAGATGAGGTACAGCTAGGTCTCCCTCGATATACGATTGGTTTACGTTCCTGAAAACCAGATTTTAAATAGAAAAATCCTATAGCAAACCCTTAAATTAATGGGTAAATGGGGATGTGTTCTTGGACCAGCCAAAACACAAATACCAAAAATCCTATAATGATATCATAAATTGGGGGCATCAGATAGTGAGGGAGAACTGTATAGTACCAGTATTTGGCTACAAACTCAACAATGTACAATATAATTTGAAAATTATTACTCTATGAAGCACCACAAAATTAATGTAAAAAACTATTATATTAAAAAAAAATATATATGTATGGGATATATTACAGGCATAACAAATAAAATGACTCCATTTAAGGGCAGGATTTTAGTTAGTTTCTTGCTATTTTTTTGGAAATAAATGTATGGGGTATTTTACAGGCTAATCAAAACTAAATCTAGTCCACTTATGGTATGTTCTTTAACTACAAATGATAATCAAGTCAGAGTGTAAATAATTATAATGTAAAACTTGCAAAATAAACAAACCAAAACTGGGATGACACAAGATAAACGCAAAAGAACTAATCAAAATCGCTATGTGGAAATAACGCTTAATAAAATAAAATTTTGAAATAAAATAATGATGTGACCGTCAGAGAGCTTTCCTATTTTTTTGTAATCATTATTAAATATACAGAGAGAAATTCATGCTTCACAGATCATAGTACTGTATGTCCCTGGATGTGATAAAACGGTCAACAAAATGCACCTTCTTCATGTCTTGATGGTGTAATGGTTAGAGTGTTTAAGATCTGTATGTGGTAACCCAGGTTCGAATCCCGGGAAGATCACATGCTTTCCTTTATTTCTGGAAAAGGTTACTTCATTCAAGGTTTTTTCCTGGAGCCCCGGAATTAGGACATGAAACTGATACCTTTTGTGTCTTTGTGGATAATCCAGTTTATATAATTATGTATACATACTGTACATACATACATGCACACATACAAGTTTAAAGACCATTTTGTCCACAGAGAATGTGGTTAGTCGCATGTCCTAAATGGTGGCTTTCCAGACGGCCCTTTCAAGGGCTGCCTCTGTTGTCATTAACTTGTCAAGTTCTTTATTTTGAGATGTATGTATGAATGTAAATACTGTAATACACTTTAAATCTTGTACTTGAGGAACATAACAACAACTTTAGGTGAGGACTTACTGTATAGCTAAATGGTTCAATTGTTTGATATAGTGGGTAGCCTAACCTGTAGATCAGTATAAGACTGTTATGGAGTTGTAAGTGGCACTGTATTCATCATTCATCCAACATTCCGTTCATGGATTGCCGGTGTCACGTGAGCGCTTATTCCGTCAATTTTAATGGGAAATTGTAGTCTGGTAGCTTCAAAATGTAAGTTTTTCATATTATCACCAACCCACCAATAAACTTATAAAATTATAATGTAAACTTGCAAAATAAACAAACCAAATCGAGGAAAAGACAATATAAAGGCAAAATAACTAATCAAAATTGCTATGTGGAATGCATAATATTATACAGTATATATTTGTTTTTTCTATAAAATCAATTAAACTAATGAATACATGTGGTACTCCAAGGATTCGAACGTAGGATACTCACACAGAAATCTAGCGCACTAACCATTACGCTATCATCACAGAATTCAGCCACCTAACATAATCTACCTTCAGTCTAGTTACAATTCCAATCGGTAAGAGCCTGATGATATTGCGAAACTACACTTGCCCGTCGAAAATTGCCCATAAAAGCGCTCATGTGATACCGGTTTTACACTAAAAATAACTATACAGGATTTAACCCATGTGAGGACGACTTCTTTTCGCTTTATTCTGGCTACCAGTAGATGATTTTAGGTAGTTTATTTAGAATCTGTCTTAAGTTTGTAATGTAAAACTTGCAAACTAAACAAACCAAAACAGGGATGACACACTATAAAGACAAAAGAACTTATCAAAATCTCTATGTGCAAATAACGCTTTAGCAAAATATAACCGTAAAATTAAATTGAAATAGTTGAGTTGTAAATCCCCCCCACCCCCACCCTCTTACACCTAATCCCAGAGCTGTTCGGCCAGTCAGCCTAGGGAACGACTACAGGTCTCCCTCGATTTACGATTGGGTTGCGTTCCTGAAAACCCGATCTAAAGTAGAAAAATCATAGCAAACCCTAAAATTAATGGGGTAAATGGGGATGCATTCTGGGACCAGCCAAAACCCAAACGCAAACGCATAAAAACCTATAATAGTATCGTAAATTGGATAGTGAGGGAGACCTGTATAAATAAACTGCATAAAATGGTCTAACAATAGCCAGAATAAATGGTTAAAAACGTGGTCCTGGTACCGAAGGGGTTAACTTTCCCTCATAATACATACAGTACATGTATGTATGTATGCATATATGTGGCAGAGTATGTACATAATACATGTATTATAGCCAATACTAACATTTTTACTACGTATTCATATTTTAGTATAAAAGTCCTATTAGTTGATTATCACGAGCCTTTATTCACTGAAAGCCTTGGAGAGACGGTGGGGTAGCATAGGTATATCCTCGGGGAGTCTCGGTTTGAAAAGATTATTGTAATATTTGTAATGGATGCATACAAAGAATAACTAGATATCGACATGGTTAATTTTGTTTTAAGGCCATGTTACACAAGATCTTTTTCTGTAAATTTTTACGGGCAAAATTTAGGTTTTATCAAAATTCAGCCACCTAACATAATATACCTTCAGTCTAGTTTCCAATTCCTATGTGAAAGGGCCCCAAAATATTAGGAGAAATATCTTGCTTGTCAAAAATTGCCGGAATAAGTGCTCATGTGATACCAGTTTTGTAAAGCTGTACAAATCGCACTAAATTAGTCTACAGTATATACGATCCTTGAGAATACAAGTTTAGTATGAAACATAACTGGTATTATTTTGTATAATTATCCTTTGTTATGATGATATAAACTATATCTGAATCCTGGACTATATCTCTATCCTTAACATTATCATATACTGTAATGATCTATCTATCGTTGGGAGAGGCATTTCCTCACCCAGTTCTGATCATCCATTCTCTCCACATGTCCAAACTAACCAAGTCGGCTCGTGCGCATCACTTCACTGACACTCCTAATGCCCAGACGCCTTCTTAATTCCTCGCTCGATATCCCGTCCCTGAGATTAACCCCACACATGGTGAGATGGATGTGTGGGGTTAATCCCAGGAACGGGGTATCGAGCGGGGATTTAAGAAGGCGTCTGGGCATTAGGAGTGTCAGTGAAGTGATGCGCACGAGCCAACTTGGTTGGTTTGGATATGTGGAGAGAATGGATGATCAGAACTGGGTGAGGAAATGCCAGACTGTGAACGTGGGGGGAGCTGCGTGTAGGGATAGACCTAGAATGACGTGGGCTTGGGTACTCCGGTCTGATCTCAAAATAAAGAACTTGACAACAGAGGCAGCCCTTGACAGGGCCGCCTGGAAAGCCGCCATTTGGGATGCGAGACTGTAACCACATTCTCTGTGGACAATACGGTCTTTGAACTTGTATGTATGGAGAGGGGGTCGGGCACCAGTTGGACTAGATAATAGTCAGTCAGGCGCCTGGTCCGGGGAGCCGGTGTATATGAAGGGTCATGCCTGAATGTGAGGTGGGCGGGCATTGTGGTGTGCTCCGCTGTGTGTCTGCCTGCTGAGACCGGAACCTCTCTGGGAGGTCGGCGGAGTGCTGGAGTGCCCTTAGCGATCCTTGGTCTCTGGGTCTTCTCCTGGGTGACCTAGATGTGTGTGAATTTGTACAAAATGTATGTACACACACACATACACATACACTTTTAATACCGAGTGTTCCACACATAAGTGCAGTTTCAGTCTCTTGTCCTAATGGTGGCATTCCAGGCAACCCTGTTAAGGGCTGCTTCACTTGTCAAGTTCTTGGATTTGAGATCGGCGCGTATAGTCCGATCCCAGGTCTTCCTCGGTCCACCCCTTGGTGCAGCTCCCTCCACAATCACAGACCTGCATTTTTTCACCCAATTTTGTTCATCCATTCTCTCCACATGTCCATACCATCCCAGTCTACTTGTACGCATCACCTCGCTAATACTCTTTATACCTAAACGTCTCCTCAGCTCAACATTTGTTATTCTATCCTGTAGCCTGGCCCCACACATCCATCTCACCATTCTCATCTCATTACACTCCATTCTGTTGACATCCTCTACTTTAACGGCCCATGTTTCTGAGGCATACGTCATTGCACTTCTAACACATGAGGCATACACCTTTCCCTTCAGGATGAGAGGCATTCTTTTCATGGTCAGGATTGGCATCAGTTCTCTGAACTTCCCCCAGCCACACCTAATTCTAGCAACAGTGGCAGCCTCGGCCCCACCACCGGCAGAGATTGTATCTCCTAGGTAACAAAACTTGTTCACCAGCTCCAAAGACTCATTTCCAAAATTCACAGCCACAGGATCATCACTTAACACAAGCTCGCCTTTGCACACTACGCACTCAAATTTCTCTATTTCTGACTTATCCTTTGGCAGGGGTCCCTATATTCTACTACAGCGCTTACTTTCATGGTGTACCCAACATCGACAGATGCTACATTGAATTGAGTTAACACCCACCCCCTTTCCACACACTGCACATGGGTATGCACCGCTCTTTTCCACATTGCCTCGTCTCAATCTACAATGCATAACCTTGGTTTTGTCAATATTAACTCTTAAACCCTTGCTCGCCACTCTCTGAATTTGGCCTCAGCATCTTGCATACTGTCAGCTATTAGGACTAAATCGTCTGTATAAAACAGTTCCAACGGGAGTCCGCCTCTAAAAACTAGACAGTGCCTCCAAGACCATAATAAAGAGGAGGGGGCTTAACACTGAACCCTGATGGACTCCAACACGGACTGCGAACTCATCACTCAGTACACCCTTCACCCTCACCGCACTTCGCGAATCCTCATACATCTTCATTATCACACGCACCAGCCACTCTTCCACACCAAGTTTCCTCATAGCCCACTGCACAACATCTCTAGGCACCCTATCAAAGGCCTTCTCCAGGTCTACAAACACAAAGTAAAGATCCCTGCCTTTTTAGTAAGTATCTCTCCTGTATCTGCCTGACTATGAAGATAGCATCGGTTGTATCCCGTCCTGGCATAAAACCAAACTGCATATCATCAATAAAGATGTACAGTATGTATGTATGTACAGTATATATATATATATATATAGATATATATATACTCAGGCACATACCTCATTGCGGAGGGTGGCCGACACGAGACAGAGAACGAACAGAAACAACATTTAAAGTTCCTATTCTCACAGTCCGTGACCATTTTCGCATTCTCTCGCCCGTTTCTCTGTCTCGTCGAGTAGGAGAATTATACAACTTGAGAATAATAGTTGGGCAAATTCCATGCAGGAAATCCTCGTCCATGAGTAATTTACGATTTCCAAATTATTTACAGGCTAGCCTACAGCCGGCACAGGAACAAAAAATTTCTAAAATTATAAATGCCATAAATCGTTGGAATTGCAATGTCGTAAAGATTCTAAATATACCTTTAAAATGTAAAAAATAAAAAATTACCAGACAAGTTTAAAAATCAAGGTGATTTTGGAAAACTATTTTTGATTGTGGGAGAATGACTAATTGTAAATTAAATCTGCGACTCTATATGGAATCTGTAGGTCGAGAGAAATCGATTGGCAGTAGGTAGAATTAATTTGGGCCTATAGTTTAGCTACAGACGACTTTCAAAGTTCAAAATTGGATAATTTTGGCCCTTTGGGAGGTCGTCAAAATCGAAATCCGAAACTAATGACCCGATTTCAATTATGATTGTACCAATGGATTCAAAGGGTCAAAGTGTACTTGTGATACAAATTTGAGCAAAATTCATACATAGATAGGCCTACTTCGTCTATGCTACATTTAGACGATTTTATTAAGATTAAGAAGGATATATCATATATCCTTCTTAATCTTAATATATATGGTAGCTAAAAGTACGATTAATTGATAGTCTGTAGCCCTTTGATTTGTAGATGTCTTGCCTTCATAAAATCGTCTAAATATAACTAGAATATAATATATCAGACGTTGCTGGTACAGAAGGGGTTAATATTGACAAAGAAATGAGGTGAAAGGTCTCAAAATCGCCAAACTAATGGAGCGAAGGTCTTAAAACCTCTAAACTAATATGCTAAACATGAGGGAGAAGGAGGGCCAGAAAAAGCGAGTACCTCCCCTTAAAGCCATTCAGTACGGGTGTTGTTGCTTGATTTCCTGTGTTCCGGCTATCATTATAATAATAATAATAATAGTTCTTAAAGCTAGCGCATGCTAAGCTAGCTAAGGATAGCTCAATAAGGCCGATTAGGCGTATTTCCATTGGGGTCCTGTACTACTACCCCATCCCTTTGCTCATGAGGGATGGTAACGACTCAGTGCTTGTGAAAAATCTTTAATGCGCCGAGCGTGGGCGCGAACCCGGGCCTTCTGGGTGGAAGTCCGAGACGCTAGTCACTACACCAAGCGAGCCGCTATTAGACAATTTTAATCAGGTTAGGAAGGACCTGGCTCTGATAATGAAGAGGCTACACATATAGTATCTCAATATCTCCTTTACATACCACATATTCTTCCTAAGCTGCATAAAATCGTCAATCTAGCTAGAAATACTGAAAAGGAACATTCTCGTATTGAAAGGGTTAATTATAGCCATATGGTCCACTTCCTCCCTCATGTTTTGCCCCATTAGTTTTCAGATTTGAAGATGTTTTCCCCCATTAGTTTCTCGATTTTAAGACTGTTCGCCCCATTTCTTGGTCAATATTAAGACTTTTCGTGCTATTTAGGTGTCGATTTTTTTCCTGGCGAACGATACTGAGTCTGTAATTTTGGAAGAACCGGCCTTTTCTACCAAAAATGTACAAATTAATCTAATAAAACAGAACATTGGATGGTCTCGCTTGGGTTCGATACAGATCCTAGTGGACATGAAAGTTAATTAGTTAGTTAAAATAGGACTTCAGAGGCTATCAACCCTTCTGGATTATTAAGCCAGCACACTGTAAGTCAATACTGTAGTAGTGTCAGGACTAGAGCCTCTCTGTGAGAACTCCAGTCCCTTGTCATGATGAGATTCTATGGCACATACTTAAGACGATTTTGTACAGTTTAAGAATAATCTGTGGTAGTAAAAAGGATTAGGTGAGATAGTTCGAAAGCTGTTAACCCATACAGTACGATTTTATTCAGATTAGGAAGGACCTCCAGTAATTATAACAGGCTTCGAACTATCTCACTCAACCCTTTTTGCTACCACAGGTGATAATAGATCCTTCTTAAACTGCAAAAATACTCTAAATATAGCTAGAATAAAATGGAAAAGACGTTGCCGGTACAGAAGGGATTAAAACTAATTTATTTGTTTATAATTATATACAATCGCTTTTTCTTAACCCCATTCTCCCTTAGGTTTAGTCCCATTATTTTTGAGATTGTAATTGTACGTTCATTCCATTAGTTTGGCAATTTTCTGACCTTTCGCCCCATTTCTTTGTTAATATAAAGACCTTTCATGACATTTAGGTGTCGATTTTATCCTGGCGAGCGACACCGAGCCTGTAATTTTAAAGGGAATTTTTTTTAACGTGACTTAAGAGCTTCGTTTATATCACGTCGAACAAAGCCATGGGGAACTGAGCGCTAATTTATGATAAAGGTCACTTGATAGCATGTAGTTTTTCACAGAATATCGTTTATGTCTATGGGTTTCGATCATCAATTATTCGAGATTCGGTGTGTTGTGAGGTTTAGAGCATTTATAAGTCTCTTCATTCTAGGTTGGGTAGAAATCGTAACCTCTAACCTCTGTAACTCAAAAAGGACAAGAGTAATCAAGCTAATATTTCTACCAAATACTGTAGGAAGACTTGGCCAGGGAATAGGTGTGGACATTGACAGCTCATTTGCTCTAGCCCTTTTTGAGTTACAGAGGTTAGTGGTTACGATTTCTGCCCAACCTAGAATGAAGAGACTTATAAATGCTCTAAACCTCACAACACACCGAATGAAGGAATAAAAGAACTTAACATGAAATAGCATTTTGACCATTTTATAACTACTAGACACATAATTGGAACTATAAACCATAATTTTATCTTTTGATATAATTTCTAAAAATAATGGACTTGGCTTTCGTGTGATACCCTGGTCCTATTCGGTAAAGAACGCTCATTCCCCCAGTATATAGTTCGGTACCAGGCTCTCTATCGCTCGTCAGGTACCAGGAGCTGCGGTTGTTAGTAGCTTATTAACCCTCTCACGACCATGTGACGCAGAGGTTGCCAGATTAGCAATAGGAAATAGAGTTCTCTCACTCTTATAATAACCTCTCTAAAATTAGTTTTCTGCCCACAGCTAACCCAAAGACAACTGCAGAGGTTAAATTAACTAAACTAAAGGTTTATAAATACCCCTGATGGTAACAAAGGATTTAAAGTATCCCTAATAGGCTCAAAATTGCGTAAAGAACGTGAGAGGGTTAAGGGGGGATGAGAGTATTTATTTGATTATTTTATTAAGTTATGGGTATTTATTTCTCCTTTAGCCTATATCTTTTTAGTCTTAGTTTCCTCGCTAGACTTCCATTAAACTTGGAAAAACATCCCCTGTAAAAAAATATGTAGAAAATTGTACCGGCCAAAGGCGGGTTCCTCTTAAAATTAAAGGCTCCCTATCGCTCTCCAGGAAAAAAATACTCTTAAATGGCACGAAAGGTCTTAAAATGTACAAATAAATGGGGCGAAAGGTGTTAAAATCGCCAAACTAATAGGCCGAAAGTCCTATAATTTCTAAACAAATGGGGCTTAACACGAGGGAGAAGGGGGACCAGAAAAACTGCCTATCAGTTTATTATAGGTAAAGAACGCTCATTCACACAGTATATCGTTCGGTATAAGGCGCTGCGGTTCAGTTATCTTAGTTTAAATTTAATTATAGTTATTGTCAAACTAGGCTCTTAATTAATAAAAGACTAGATATGGGGCGAAAGGTCTTAATAATTATAGTGAACGTCAAATTAGGCTCTTAATGACAAAGAAATGGGTCGAAAGTTCTTAAAATCGCCAAACAAATGGAACTAACTTACATTTCTAAACTACTGGGACAGGAGGGAAAATGGGGTCCAGAAAAATACTTTATCCCCCCTTAACCCCTTCTGTATAACTTTATGGCTACTATTATAATTAGACGATGACCTGCAGTTTTAAAAGGGCCTCTACCAATTAACAGGCTTCGAACGATATCGCTTAATCAGTTTTACTAGCACAGATCCTTCTTAAACTGCAAAAGACCGTTTATGTATAGGTAGAATTAACCTAGAATAAAATTTAAAAGACGTCGCCGGTACAGAAGGGGTTAAATTGAATCCAAATTAGGTTTTTAGGAAACTATGTACGGCATAACTTAACCAATTCAGGATTAGGACTCTTCAGTTTATTCTAGATTACTATGTCCTTCAGCTTAGGAAGGAACTAAGAGTCGGAGGGTTCATTGATAGTTTTGTACCCCTTTGAATGATAGAGGGCCTTCCAAATCTGAATAAGTCTAATGATAGCCAGAATAAACTGTATTATAATGGGGAATAGTGGCTGTTTTTTTCTAGTCTAGTTATTCAGTTCTTCATCTGTTTAGTTTCCTCGCTAGACTTTCATTAAGCTTAAAATTAAAAACATTCTCCCTTGAAGATCAATTTTTATTTTGTTCGGTAGAAATGTCCCGGCTAAAGACCGACACGATAAGTCATTATTAACGAAATGGGGCGAAAGTTATTTAAATCGCTCAACTAATGGGGCGATCGTCTTAAAAATCTGAAAACTAATGGGGCTAAACATGAGGGAGAAAGGGGTCCAGAAAAACTATATGCCTCCCCTTAACAAAATTACCTGCTTATATTAAATATTATATTTTGAGGTAAAGCCATTGATATCAGGGAGTTATGAGTGATGGGTGCTTCTGAATGCTTGTTTGTGGGCAAACTGTAGCTTCATTTTTCCTTTCTAGTGTCTCTTGCTGATCCTCCCTACCCCTTGTGAGAGTAATGACTGGATACAGACGGACCGACTCTAAAACATCGACCTACACGTTAAAAATCGGCAGTAAAGATTAAAACTTTTAATGATTAACCCTTCCAGCCCGGGTGTCCTTTTAAAAGGACACCACGAAAAGAGGGCAGGTGCCCGGGTGTCCTTTTTTTTTTTTTTTTTTTTTTCTATGTGATTGAGGGAGGCAAAAGGCATAACTGCCTATAGCGAGTGCCTCCCCCATAGTTGAAAGAGTGACAGGGCCAAAATCAAGGGACGTTCGAGCCAAAATGCCTGGACACACGGAGTTTGAAGCAATTTAAGTCATAGGAAGAGGGAAAGACTGATTCTGGGAGAGAGTTCCAGAGCTCAGCTGTTGAGTAGAAGAAAGTTTGAGAGTAACGTTTCACTCTTGGGTTGGAAAGTTGCACAGAGTAGGAGTGTGATTGAGTTGCAAGACGGGTACCACGTGCCCTACGTAAAGGAGGTGGTATGCACTGGGATAGCTCTGAGGAACACTGATTATTATAGTAGCGATAGAATAGCGAGAGAGATGCAACATTGCGGCGGAGAGAGAGAGATTGCAGAGAGTTGGTGAGTGGACGGGAGTTAATGATACGAAAGGCCTTCCTTTCAACTTTGTCTAGGAGAGCGGTGTGAGAGGAACCTCCCCACACATGTGAACAATACTCAATACAAGGGTGCACTATGCCCCTGTACAGAGCAAGAAGCTGTGCAGGGGAAAAGAACCCCCTAAGGCGGTTGAGCACACCCAGCTTCTGGGAGGCTGCCTTAGCAAGACTGGTAATATGGTCCTTCCAAATGAGAGCAGAAGAAAAAGAGACACCAAGAATATTGAGAGAAGATGAAGGGTTGATTTTTGTATTGTTGAAGAATAAGGGATAGTCCGCTGGGAGATCCTGGCGGGTAGATAGATGGAGAAATTGGGTTTTGGAAGCATTAAAGTTAACAAGGTTTTCTCTGCCCCAATTGGAAATAGTATTTAGATCAGAATTTAAGAGTTCTATGGCTTCATTACGTTTGTCGTTGAGGGATTGCTGGCTGGGGCGTTCTGAAAAACTAATGGAGTAGTGTAAGGTTGAGTCGTCTGCGTATGAATGGATGGGAATTAAGGTACAGTTAAGGAGATCATTTATAAAAATTAGAAAGAGAATAGGAGATAGGACAGAGCCCTGAGGAACACCGGAGTTTATAGGGTGAGGAAGTGAACAATGGCCGTCCACAACCGCGGCTATGGAACGGCCGGAAAGGAAATTTGAGACAAAGGCACAGATGGAGGGATAGAAACCGAAGGAGGGTAGTTTAGAAATTAAAGATTTATGCCAGACTCTATCGAAGGCTTTCGATATGTCTAGTGCAATAGAAAAAGTCTCACCGAAGTCCCGAAAGGAGGATGACCAAGAGTTAGTAAGATATGAAAGAAGATCACCAGTAGAGCGACCCTTAAGGAAGCCATACTGGCGATCTGAGAGCAGATTATGAGAAGAGAAATGCTTAAGAAATTTGGAAGCAAGAATAGTTTCAAAAACTTTAGAAAGACAAGAGATAAGAGCAATTGGACGATAGTTGGAGGGTTGAGAGCGGTCACCCTTCTTTGGGACAGGTTGAATGTGAGCAAACTTCCAGCATGAAGGGAAGACGTTAGAGGATAGACAGAGACGAAAGAGTTTGCCTAGGCAGGGAGTCAGCACGGAAGCACAGTTTTTGAGAACAACAGGAGGAACACCGTCCGGACCGTACGCCTTATTAGTGTTAAGCCCAGAGAGGGTAGAAAGTACATCTTTAGAAGAGATTAGGATATTAGGCATAAGTAAGAGAGAGGAGGACGGAGAGGGAGGAATAGCACCGGAATCATCCAAGGTGGAGTTTCTAGCAAAAGTTTGAGAGAAGAGTTTAGCTTTGTCAGAGGAAGAAGTGATGGTTGTGCCATCAGAGTGGGAAAGGGGAGGGAAAGACGAGGAAGAGAAATTGTTGGAGAGGTTTTTGGCTAGATGCCAGAAAGCTTGGGAAGAGCTAGAGTTGGATAGTTCAGTGCATTTATTATTGATGAAAGAGCGTTTGGCAAGTCGAAGAACAGATTTGGCTTGATTCCGGGCAGAAACATATGAAGAATGAGTCTTGAGTTTTAAGGCGTCGGTACCGTTTGAATGCTTCCTCCTTATTGTGGACAGCAGTAGAACAGGCGTGAGTAAACCAAGATTTTTTAGCATTAGTCTGAGAGAAAGAGAATGGAATGTATGCTTCCATGCCCGATAGGATTACCTCGGTAATGCGTTCAGCACTCTCCGAGGGTCCTCGGCCACGGAAGCAGAAATCATTCCATGGGAAATCAAAGAAGTACTGCCGAAAAGCCTCCCAGTCGGCAGCGCCAAAGTGCCACAAGCGCCGCCGGCTAGGAGGATCGGGTGGCCGTACTGGAGAGATAGGACAGGTGACAGAGATAAGTTTATGGTCGGAGGAGCCCAAAGGAGAGAAAAGATCGACAGTATAAGAAGAAGGGTTAGAAGTTAGAAACAGGTCAAGAATGTTGGGCCGATCTCCGATGCGATCCGGGATACGGGTGGGTTGCTGAACTAACTGCTCTAGGTCATTTAGGATAGAAAAGACATAGGCTTGTTCACCAGGTGGATCAGTAGTGTGAGAGGAGAGCCATTGGCGGAGGTGAACGTTGAAATCTCCTAAGATGGAGATTTCTGAGAAAGGAGAAATGGATAGAATGTGTTCCACTGTAGAGTTTAGATAGTCAAAGAATTTGGGAAAGTTGGTAGAGTTAGGGGAAAGATAGACAGCACAGAAATATTTAGTAAGAGAATGACAGGAAAGTTTGAGCCATAAAGTTGAGAATTCAGAGGAGTCGAAATCGGGAACACGAGAGCAAGTGAGTTTGTTGTGCACATATGCACAACATCCGCCTTTGGCTTTGAAACTAGGATAGAGAAAGTAGGAGGATACAGAAAAGGGGTTGCTGGATGTTGCTACAGACACCTGAGTTTCGGTGAGGAAGAGAAGATCAGGTAAGTAGGAGGAGAGATGGTGCTCAACAGAGTGAAAGTTAGAGGAAAGTTCGCGAATGTTGCAGAAATTAATAGAAAGAGTAACAGGCCGAGGTCCAGGTAATTGTGTGGGGTCGTCAGGGGATGGTCGGTCGGGTGAGGGGGCATTTATGGTCGTCCCCCCCCCCCCCCTGGGGACTCCGAGGCTGGGCTAGAATTCATCATTTTTTTTTTTTTTTTTATTTTGGTATGGAGGAATGAAGTGTGGTGTGCATGTTTAGTGTAGTGAATTGGATAGGAGGAGGAGGTGTTTGTGAGAGCTAGCTGGATTGCTCTCAGTGTAAATGAGGCACAAAGAAAATCAGTAAGAGAGGCCAAGCAAATGAAACAGGAGTTCCAGCGACTCATCACATGCCTATAACCTCACCTGGTTCTAGCCCTGATCGATTGGTGCCTACAATCTCCCCACTTAAAATCCCTGTGCTTGAAAGCGTGCTTCAAAATTCGCGTAGCCAAATTTTGCATTGCAGGAGCAACCGCAGCGCCACCAAGCCTCAACTACTAGTGTTATCAGTTCGTACGTGGCCGCCATAGCGAGTTATACTGAAATTTTTTTTTCCAACGTGTCCGAATCGCTGCAACCTCCCGCGGGCCCCAGTGCTATCCCGCTTGCAACTTCAACGCCTGTTGCAACCGAGAAGAAAGCTCAACGAAAGAAAGTTAAGCGTTTGTTGAGTGATAGCGCTATACAGCGACAACTTTTTGATAGTGAAGAGAGCAGTGGCGAAAGCTTGGTGGACAAAGAACAATTTATAAGTGCAAGCGAAGATGACGATTTCGTTGGCTTTGGAGACGACAATAATGTCGATATATTTGAGGGGGGGAGATAGTAGTGATGATCCTGATGTGGAAGTGTTTCAGGAAGGTGCCATTGAGCTTCCAAGTGTGCTAGAACTTAGGCCTACCCCCTCGCCATCTTTGCTATGTCAGCCTAGGCCTAGCCCTAGCCCAGGACCTTCCCCTTTGCCTGCCCGTACGCCCTTGAAAGTGGGCAAATATTTCTATAAACAATCGTTGGTGAAAAGTGCAGCTAAAAAAGCACGCAGGGCAGCCGCAGAAAAGGATAGGGAAGCTGAAGACAGTGATAATGACGCCGACCCTGGTCTAGCAACCACCCGCATTCCATTGTCCCGACGCCTTGACCCGGGATTCCGCGTGGGTCACCCACAGCCCTCGGCTTCATCTCTCCTTCAGGATGACCAAAGGGCCTCTTCAAGTGGTATTACTAGTGTGCCACAGCCCTCAACACACCGCAGAGCATTATTTGCTGCAGAGAAGCCCTCGGCTCGCCGCAAAAGGAGCCCAACTCCCGAGGCCGAGGCTCCCATTGTTGAAGCTCCCGCGCCCCACACCGCCGACGCCCGGTCACTTCTTCACCCGAATTGTCTCCTGAAGACGATGCTGACGACCCCAACATTGCCCCAGATGACCTGACGTCGCCTGAGGAGGAAGAGGAAGAGGAACAGGAACAGGAAGAGGAAGAGGAAGTCCCGACAAGACGAGCGAGAGGGCGAGGTCGTGGACGTGGTCAGTCTGCCGACGCCGCTGCCCCTGGGCGTGGGCGTGGGCGTGCAGGGCGTCCGTGTGGTCAAGGGCGTGTGCCAGGGCGTCCAGGGCGTGTGCCTGCTGCACCTGCACGTCCTTGAGCATCAGCATCCGACCTGTTTGTGTGGACAGATGGGGCTGATTTTGAGCCAGATTGTCCTGCCTTTGACGAGGTACAGATGGGTTCCGGGGTGTCACCAACATTTCCCTGTGGCCCAGCTGCTACCCCCAGTGAAATTTTCTGTGGCTTCTATGACAATGAAGTCTTGGAATACCTCGTCGAGGAGACCAACAACCATCATGAGATCTGTGCCAACTTTCTTGGGAGGAAGACCAGTGCCAAGATGGTGGCATGGAGAGCTGTCACTGTGGCAGAACTATATGTGTTCTTGGCACTCACAATGCTGATGACACATATCAGGAAGCACGCTCTGGCAGACTACTGGATCACTGGCGACATCATAACGACTCCAACATTTGGCAAGTACATGTCCAGGGACAGGTACTTCGACATCCTCTCGGATCTCCACCTGACAAACAACATGGCAGTCCACCTTCCCGACTCATTATGGAAGATCAGGAAGCTGTATGACATGATACGTCATCGGTTCACCACCTACCTGATTCCTTTCCAGAAGATGTGCCTCGACGAGTCTCTGGTCCTGTTCCGTGGTAGGCTGCACTTCCGACAGTATATTCCGTCCAAGAGACACCGTTTCGGCATCAAGCTCTTCGTCCTCTGCGACTGTTTGACGGGGTATGTGCTGGACTTTATAGTCTACAGCGGCAAGGCTGGAGAAATTGTGACTGACCCCCTCATTTGTTTTGGTGGCGCTGTAGTGAAGAAGATGATGGAGAGGCACTTCAATAAAAACCACATCCTCTACACAGATAATTACTACACGTCGCCTCTCCTGACTAAGTACCTCCATGAACGCAAGACCGGAACTGTCGGCACAGTCAAGGGCAAGAGGAAGGGCATGCCAGGCTACCCAACCAAGACGAAGAAGGCGGACATCTTCCACAAGAAGAGTGGCCCCATCCTCTCCATCCACTGGCATGACCAGCACAAAGTCAACCTCCTCACCACATGCCACAAGGCCGAGATGGTCGCCACAGGGAAGGTGGACCGAAGAACCAAGAACCCCGTCCAGAAACCAGCTGCTGTCCTGGATTATAACCTCAAAATGCGCCTCGTTGACAAGTCCGACATGCAGATGGGCTTCATCGACTGCCTGCGAACATCTTGCAGGTGGTACAAGAAGTTTATCCTGCATACGGTAGATATGTCGGTCCTCAATGCCTACAACATCTACCGTCTGAGGACTCCAGGAGCCAAGAAGTACAAGTCCCTGCAGAATTTCCACAAGCAGGTGATACTTGAGC
Organism: Paralithodes platypus; assembly: GCA_032716605.1. Lineage (NCBI taxonomy): Eukaryota > Metazoa > Arthropoda > Malacostraca > Decapoda > Lithodidae > Paralithodes > Paralithodes platypus. The sequence goes on from CM064495.1 coordinate 3,780,673, forward strand.
TCCTGGCTAAACATGCGGGTACACCAGGGAGGCCACTACAAGGACCAGGCCAGCTGGACAGAACGGGGTGTGCTGAATTTTTCAGGAAGCACCAGCTCAACGCCCTTCCTTTCAAAGCACCAGGTAATAACACCAGAATCCAGAAGAGGTGCCATGTGTGTAGCCACACAACAAGAAGACCCCGCAAAACCACAAAAACCACTTGGGAATGCCTCGAGTGTCAAGTTGGACTGTGTGCTGGCACCTGCTTCAACGACTTCCATACTCTAATAAACTTTTGAAGTGGAAGTGACAACAGTGAAACTGACACTCAAATGTAGGCTAAGAATAATAATATAACTAAGTATAAGTGAAAAGGACACATATAAGTAATAATAAGTGCCTTCAATAACAATATGAACAAGTGAAAGTGACACTAAAATATATATTTCTAACAATAAATAAGTGAAAATGACACTCAATAAGCCTAGGCCAGTCAAAGTGACAGTATAATAATAATAAAACTAAGTATAAGTGAAAGAGACACACACAAGTAATAATAAGTGCCTTCATAACAATATGAACAAGTGACAGTGACACTATATATATTATTAGCTTACCTAACAATACATAAAAGGGGAAATGACACTATCAATTATCAAAGTCCAGTGAAAGTGACACTAATAATCATAATAATAATAATAAAACAAAGTAATAAGTGACAGAGACACAAATAAGTTCATGTAAATAACTTTATTGAGTGAAAATAACATAATAACTATAATAAATGACAGAATAACCAATAAAACACTATCAAATTGCATCCTGGCATAATTGCGGGTGGAGCGACGAGTGCAACTGGGCGTCGTAGCCGGGGCCGCGGTTGAGTGTTCGGACGCGCCGAGGTAAATACGCGGCAAAAGTTACCTCCACTTCCATCACCATCACTCCGGAACCAGTTGAGCTAGAGAGCTCTACTCAACGCCATTCTACGCAGCAAGGTAAGGCGCCCATTTCTATATATGTTTGATTAATGTAGGTAATATATTAAGCGAGATTAACCTTAGTTTACTTTTGTTGATATTCGGCCAGATCGCCCAGATACGAGCTCTGTCCTTTGGAGAGCCTGCCCAGGGCAGGAGGGTTAAAGGGAGATGGTTCAATTTTTGGTAGATTTTTTTTTTCATATTTATTAAAGATAAATGTGTACATTTTTCGGTAGATGTATAGCCCGGTCGAAGAACGATTACTCCTATAATTACAGGCTTGTTATCGCTATGTCTTAAAATCTCAAAACTAATGGGGCTAAACGTGAAATGGGACCAGAAAAGCTGCTTTTAAAGAAATCTTTTTAGAAACTTTATATGTAGCAGTATTTTAATGAAGCTACAGTATATAGGCCTACTTTTACTATAGGTTCAGGCATAGGTATAGGAAGTTTAAGTTTTAGACCTTGATATTCGGCAGAAAATATGAATATTAAATTGATAAATAAATTATACCAAATAAAACAAATTCTATCAATGTAGTTTTTAAGTTTTAAATTTAGTAATATCACATAGATTTGTCACTAGGCCATACATTTAAGTAATTGAATAAATATAATCGGCGAATTTGTAATTTCGGGTAAATTCTAAGCTGCCTAATTTGTATCGACCATAATATATTAGCCGCATTGTATAATATAGCCCATTAATTATACGTAGGGCAGAAATGGTTACCTCAAAAAGGGCTAGAGCAAATGGGCTGTAAATATCCACACCTATTCCCTGGCTGCCTCTTCCTAAATGGTTGAACTAGAGATGTGAAATAATCTGTATATAAACTGTTAGCAATATTCCCCTAATAAGACACCTACCAGTAGGCTACCTTTGAATACTAACCTATAGTACTGTAATTTGTTTAAGGGGAGGTTTTTAGTTTGTTCCCTATATTTCCATCAAGCTTACGATTACACCCCCTAGACCCCCTTTCAAGATAAATTTGTACGTTTTTCGGTAGAAAAATTTCCCGGCCAAAGGCCGGTTCCTCTTACATTACAGGCACGCTATCGCTCGCCAGGAAAAAATAGACACCTAATTGGCACGAAAGGTCTTAAAATTTAAAGAAATGGGGCGAAAGTTCTTAAGATCATAAAAATAATGGGGCGAAAGTCTTAAAATCTCAAAGGCAATGGGGCTAAACATGAGGGAGAAAGGGATCCAGAAAACAATCCCTCAAGTGGAAATCTCCCCTTAAGCTGGCGATAAAGTGGCTTGTTCCTATCTGAATTATTCGGCCACTACAATATTTGTATAACCAAATAAATGGTTAATTCAAAGATTTAGCAACATGATGTCGATATATATTAATTTCTAATTTAATGTTTATCGAAAAATCTGGTGTTAATAGTAAAATTATCGCCAGGATAAGAAAAATACTGTATTGAATTAAAAAATTAAAAGATTCATTGAAAGGCCTACAAAAGAAAAGTTTTGCTCCTTTTATAGAAAATATTCTAAATAATAAACATAATTTCACAAATAAATTTAAGAATATAGTCTTTGCTTTTATGGGATATATTAGAGCTAATTCTAAGAAATCCAAAGATAACCGTATTAAAGATAAAGTCATGTCCACTTTAAATTATTCCTCTAAAATTTTAGACAAAATTAATGTTAACAGTCTTATTAATTCAAAGAAAGTTAAGTCCATGTTACCAGATGATTGTAAAGATTTCAAACCATTAATAGTGTATTCATATGAACGACCTGTTGGGTCTATTATTTGTAATTATAATAAAGTTTTAGGAAATGTTTCAGGTAATGATATTTTCAATAATAATAAATGCGTGTGTGAAAGAGTCATGGATATGCCAGGCTAGCAGACGTGATGCCTAGCAAAGTTCATTTATAGTCCGATATGTCACATATTAAAGGTGATGTAGAACTAGTTAAACATTTTGCAAACGACAAATTAGCGGAGCTATGTCGTAAAGGGTTTAAATTTAGAATAGGGAGTAATAAAGTAACATGGGACATAATTTTAAAAGATATTGTTTTTTTCAGTCAATAAATTAAAAGATAAATTGTTAAAAATTGCGTGCTGCAATGCGAGAGAACTAGAAGCATGGTCTAAATTATTAATTAAGTTAATTAGAAATAAAATTTTCTCGCTTAAAAATGAATTTAAAAATGAATTTAATCTTTCAGATTTTATAGACTATAATTATAATAAGCTTAAAGCTGATTTAATAAATTTACATAAACATTTTGTAATCACTACAGTAGATAAAGCCAGCAATAATTATAGCTTCACATGTAAGAAATTTTATCTTGAAAATATGAAAAAAAGAATTAGGTATAAGGGTAACATATTACGTAAAAATATTTGCGGTAATTCTGTTTATGAAATTCAAAATAATCTGAATATTGATACTTAATCGATTGAACATACCAAGAAAAATATAATATTTGATATTAAAACTTTCTGATAAGAACAAGTGCATTGCAAAATTATACATGTTACCTACCTAATTTCATAAAAAGACCTTATAAAATATCGCTTTATTGCCGGAGCAAAATTTGCTACCACTAAAACTCTATCAGAACAAGTAGTAAATTGCTTAAAATACATTAAAGTACTCATAAAAGATATTGTAATACCATCATGAGAAGAACTGGCATTAAATATTATTGGAGTGTTGACAATTCGTTAGAAGTTATTGATAAAATAAATACCATGCCGAAAGTTACCTCGGTACATAGCTTCGACTTTTCAACTTTGTATACCCAATTTGCCTTTAGATTTAGTATATTCAGAGCTTTGCTTTATTATAGATTTGCACTTTGACAGGTTCGTTAGGAATGGTAATTATTTCATAAATGTTTATACATATTTTAATAATGCATCACTTAGCTCTACTCCCACTAGTTCTGTATATTTTGATAGAAACTAACTTAAGATGCCCTTAAATTCCTCCTTTTCAATACTTATGTTAGATTCGGGCCGTACATTTTCAAACAAATATTAGGAATTCCTATGGGTGGAAATGCTAGCCCTTTAATTGCAGACTTATTTCTTGCTTGCTTTAGAATTTAAATATATAAAAGACTTAGTTGACAGTAGCAAGAAAAATAAAATTCCAGAAAAATTAGCACTTGCTAAACTGTTAAGTAATAATAGTAGATATATTGATGATATTTCTTGTTTGCAATTTGTTAAATTTTAATCAAGTTGCTAAACTTATTTACCCTAATTCTATTCCCTCACACAATGTAACGTAAATTATAACGTTGAAATTTTCTTGATATAAATATAGAGATTGTTAATGAACAGTGCATACTTAAAGTATATCACAAAGTGATGATTTTAATTTTAACGTAATAAACTTTCCTTCCCTAGTAGTAATATCGATAGTAAAATCACTTATAATTGTTTTTTATTCCCAATTAATAAGATTTTGTAAAATCTGCACTAAAGTAGATGACTTTTGGCTAGAGCTAGGTTACTATACAGACTCTTAGTGGACAGAGTTTGAGGCAAGTAAATTGTTCCATAAAATTTAATCTTTTTAGGGTCAATTATTGTGACTGTATTCTAAAATTTTGACATCAATAATTTTAATAAAGCTTTTTAAACTTGAAGTTTCTTGTATAACCTCTGCTTACTTTTTGTCTGTATTTATTGTTTATCTTTTTCTTTTTCTATTATTATTATTATTATTATTATTAATATTGATGATTTTTTAAATTTATTGTTCTTGTTAAAAGAGTACTCTTTGTTTAAATCTGTTGTTACTTCATATTTTGCAATTATTTCTCTTTATATTATATGTATTCAATGTCGATAGTATCAATTGCTTACTTTTGCGATTTCCTTAGTTTATTTGTGCTATAAATGTAGGTTATTTGTAGGGTAGTTATTGATAGGGGTCACTTGAGGCATGCTATGCTTACAGGTACCTACCCGATAGCACTATCGTTAGTGAGTGCTGTACTGTATTTTATATATTATTTGTAATAGTTAGATACTCTTATCAATATTTGTATTTTTTACTATTGTTAATGTCTTGTCATGTTGCAAATTTGATTTTAAATAATATTTTGACATTTAACATGTAGTTTCTTTTATTCATGCAGAGTTTAGTAAAAATTTGCCAGAACGTCCCGGACTTCCCATACTTGACTACTTCCTTTAACGTGACGATAGTGCGTTGTTATATGTGCGATTGGTTTGCTTGGGAAACAGATTAACTTGCTCATGTAGTGATGTACACCCTATGTGGTGGATTGTGTTCTTTTATTTAATAATTTTCATTTTAGTAAGCGTTGTTTCCACATAGCGATTTTGATAATTTAATTTGACTTTATATTGTCCTTGTCCCAATTTTGGTTTGTTTAGTTTGCAAGTTTTACATTTTAATTGTACATGGGATAAAAGACTAACGCTTTCCTATACTAGCTAGCACGGTTCATTATAGTTTGTTCTATTTCAGCAGAAGGTAAATTGTCATGTCTATTCTCCTTACTCGCTTATTACATAGATTTTGTAGCGAAATATATGCAAAATTTGCATTAAAGTAAAAATTCATAAAGTAAAAATAAAAAGTAATCTATAAATTAAATTAATTGGAATACAAAACAGATTTTTATCTATTTGGTTTATTGTTACTGCATATAAAATAATTAATTTGGTTAAAAACACTTTTAAATTTGGTTTGGCTATTAAATGATTGTTTACCATATTTGAATAATGCAACTTGAGATGGAAGGCAATCTCTAATAAATATTTTGACAACCTAATTCATTATGCGATCTAAAAGTTTTCAAGGAAATTTGATTAAGTTTAATACCTATTTATGTAAAATTTCCTTTGTTATGTTTGATAAGAGCATTCATTATTGTTCTGCCATAACTTATGATTGTGACTAAAGTTTCTGGATTGTTAACTAAGTTCTTAAAGGTTGTCTAAGCTGGCTATTGTGATTGTACAGTTAGGATGTTTAGTGCATGTCAAACCCCTTCCCTACTACCCCCCAAAAGTGTCACCTGGCCCCTTCATCCCATCAGTAGTTCCAATTGTCATTCTGGCTGTCTAGAAGATTTTAGTCAGCTTAGGAAGGACTTCTTCCTATGCAGACTAAAATGTTCTGGTAGCCAGAATGACAATTGGAACTACTGAAAGGGTTATGGGACAGGTGATACTTTTGGGGGGTAGTAGGGAAGGGGTTTGACATTCACAGAGTTTTTGGGGCAATGTTGGATGACCAGGTAGAACCTATGTCAATAATGACATAGACAAATTTCAAATGGCCGAAATGTTTAGACTTTATTGCTTTAAATCCCCAGAATGTTCCTAAGTCCAGCCTGAGGCTGGACTTACCAAAATTCTGGGGGTTTGGACTTAGGAGAAATTTGCCAAATCTCAGACTGGTCAAGACCAGTCTGGGACTTGGGAAATTTCTCCCAAGTCCAAACGACTGAAATTTTTCAAAGTCCAGTGGAACTTAGACAAATTTCAGTGGTGTAAACTTGGGAACATTTCACAAGTCCAGCTCTGATCATCATCAGACTGGGACTTGTGAAATGTTCCCAAGTTTACACCACTGAAATTTTTAAAGTTCCACTGGACTTTGAAAAATGTCAGTCTTTGCCACTTTGCAAAATTTTGCCAGTCTGAGTGCCGAACATATCTGAACTGTGGACTTTTAAAATCTTCCAAAGTACAAACCAATGACAGTTTTTCCTGAGTCCAGTCTATGGCTGGACTTTGAAAACATTTGGTGGTTTGGACTTTGGAAAATTTTGCATGTCCACAGTTCTGATATGTTCGGAGCTCTGACTGGCAAAATTTTGCAAAGTGACAAAGCTAAGCTAAGCTAACTGAATTATAAATCCCATTCATTGTTTTGACAAGTCATTTTGAATTCTGTACTTTACTGAATGGGATTTAGATATTCAGAGTCTAGCCTTTGGTAAGAACCAAAGGTGAACTGTATCCTATTACATGTATATTACAACAATAAATACATAATGATATTCCTAACTATTATTTCCCACTATACTAGAGATTATAATTTAAGTTTACATGATCATGACCTTGATTTGTGATTGAATTACTTAAGTCTCCAAGCAACTTTCAATGGACTTCATCACTGAAGAAATTCAGTCACTTACAATCATATAATTATCTCTGCCAATGGACATAAATAATAAGTCCAAAATACAATGGTGTCATTACTAGTGATATAATACAATAATCTATCTATCTATCTATCTATATGCTCAGGCCCAATCCCCATTTTGGGGGTAGCCGACTCAAGACAGAGCAAGAACAGGGAAAACACAAAAACAACATAAAACAAAAAATAAACACAGATAAAAAATAATACAATAATACAATAATACATTTATATAACCTCATTGACTTCCACTTTTAGTCAGGACATGAAACCTTATGAACATAGTTAAAAGGTTAAGCAATTTACTTTTTTTTTATTTGTTTGGAAATTGATATTTGTTACCAATGTTTACTCTATATTATGATTGCGATTGTAAGCATTGTACACATATTATTGTTACTTCTGTGTAATAAAATCTATGCATACTTCTGTTTTTTAATAACAAACTTTAATTTTGCTTAAGTCACTCATACAATATAAAATTACTACAAGTGACTGAACAATAACTATATAGAATTGAGTTCACCTCGCCAATAATAATAAAGAGAACTATAATTAGTAAAGTAAACCTTAAGTTATTATTAACTACTTTGAAGATTTAATAATGTAAATAAGTTATGATTAATTCTGACAATACAGTTAACATAAAATAAATCTATGAGAAGACTCTTAATAAACTGGACTTGACATATGTCTACATTAACCCGTCTAGCGGGGTGTTTTGGGCTCATTTGGGCATATTCAGGCCCTCCTGCATGATAAATCAAGCATCTGCATGAAAAAAAAAAATATTTAGCAAAAAACTAGGCACTAAAAGCTTCAAAATGAGACCAGAACGAGCTACGTAGCACTCGTGGTTCTCTTGCAGTGGTGCCACGAACATGGAAGTTTAGCATATATCGGTATATTTTTCCCAGCTATGCTCACTACTGGCCACTGCCGGCCTCTCGAGAACACAGGGAACATGAGTTAATGGGCGGCGGTAAGCCCTGGGAGTCGGCTGTCTGGCCCGCTGCTCTCCCGGCCATTTGCACTCGATTTTAACCCTTTAAAAGCCTTAATAATGCTCCTAACTTGCTGCAAATTGGTGCACGACTTAAGTCGAGCGCCGCTCTTTAAGGGTTAATACAGTATAACCATGGAGTGAAACTGATAACTAGCGTATAATGGTATGGACTTTAACTATAGCTATCAATGAGAATAAAACTAATTACAAGATCACAGCTCTTACACAATATGCAAGTAATCAACACTGAAAATGAACCAATACCAAATAATGTCTTACAAATATTTGTAGGGTAGTTATTGATAGGGGTCACTTGAGGCATGCTATGCTTACAGGTACCTACCCGATAGCACTATCGTTAGTGAGTGCTGTACTGTATTTTATATATTATTTTGTAATAGTATAGATATCCTATCAATATTTGTATTTTGTACTATTTTAATGTCTTGTCATGTTGCAAATTTGATTTTAAATAATATTTTGACATTTAACATATAGTTTCTTTATTCATGCAGAGTTTAGTAAAATTTGCCAGATGGTGGATTGTGTTCTTTTATTTAATAATTTTCATTTTAGTAAACGTTGTTTCCACATAGCGATTTTGATAATTTAATTTGACTTTATATTGTCCTTGTCCCAATTTTGGTTTGTTTAGTTTGCAAGTTTTACATTTTAATAGTAGAGTAGATAAAGACTAACTATATAGCTATAATAAACTTATTTATGAGTTACTTTTACTGGATAGAGCTGTGCTTACTTACAACTGCCACTTATTTTATTAAATTGTTAAACTTGCAAAATAAACAAACTGGGACAAAGGCAAAATAACTAATCCAAATTGCTATGTGGAAACAACACTTTAGCAAAATATAATTATGAAATATAAGAACATTTCATATAACTCACTGACTTTGATCTAAGTGATTCAGTTTAGCAATAATCTCTAAAAGATCTAAATATTAGGGAGACATTAATTCACTTTCATCTGTGGTTGAATGTGATCTTGGCAAGGAATACAGCTCTGATCTATACAGTAAATATAATTCAAAATATAAAAACCAAAACAGGGACAACACAATATAAAGGCAAAAGAACTTATCAAAATTGCTATGCGGAAATAACTATCACATGGTATAAGTAACACCCTGTTCTTAATCATCAATTACAAACCCCAATGCACTTGAATAAACTAATGAAAGTATATGGTCATCCTGGGATTCGAACTCGGGACACTACACCCAGAACATAAGCATCTAAACCATTACACCACCAACACAGTTAAAATTATAATAATAAGACTACTGGTCTTAACTTTAGGCACTGGAGTTCATGTATCACTCAGAAGTACAACATACAACAATAATGTAGGTAAGTAGGAAATATAACATGGTATTATTATAATGTATAACTTGTAAAATCTGCCAATAAAAAACAAAATGCCCCAAATATACAAACTTTCATTGCTATACCTACTCATGATAAATTGCATTAAACTATATTCACTAAGGGACAACTCTAATAAACAATATGCACAAAACCATTACTGTCAATCGTAAGCACAAGATAACTTATACAAATGACTACACTAACTTAAACCACACATTCTCTCATTACTGCTATTTATTACAATGTAAAACTTTCAAAATGGACGACAGAATATAAAGGCAAAAGAACTGATCAAAATCACTGGAAATAATGTAATTACTGCTATGGATTATATAAGCTGTGTACACGCCATATAACTAAAAATATAGTTAAGACAATAATGATTCATAAGACTTAACAGAATAAATATAACCAAAACAAACTAAGACTTCATGTACATACTGTACCTACTTATGACAAAGTACAATCCTGCTCAGGAATACTTGAACACCCTATTATGATGAAAGTACAACAGTGAACAATAATTAGTAAGAACAAGTGATTACCCTACATATGTAGATCAAAATGTTGCATCACTATCATAATAATAAGTCATGTTTCGGAACCCATTATGTTTTGATCAATAATTGGTATCAGCAATATTCACACATGATTTCTTCTATTTGAGTGAGATATACCAACATGTTCCTACACTTATCCCCATATTCAACATCTGAAAGATATAAATACAGCACAGAGCAAGCCAAACATAATGACAGCTGAGACATCAACTTATTAGCGCTACTGTACACTCTAAGACATAAGTCATTATCATTGACATAAGTAAAACATTTGTCAAAATTTAAACATTTATATACCGTTGGAATCGCAACGACGAGGCGAATCCAAATATAAAATAATATTGAGTGGGCGAAAATGCAATCTATGACCATGTATAGAAGCTGCTCGTCGAGAGAAATCAAATGGCACCAAGTAGAATTCCCTAGGACTTATAGTTTGGGCTACAGAAGACTTTTAAAGTCCAAAAACTGTACAGTTACTGTATATATTAATTTGAAATATTCTGGCTATCAGCAGACGATTTTACTCTGTTAACGAAGGATTTAGGATACTCAAAGATTTAATGCAGTTATTATGTAAAACTTGCAAAATAAACAAACCAAACCAGGGACGACACAATATAAAGGTAAAAGAACTTATACTATCAATACTGTATACATAACAAACTGCTGAAGTAATACAGTACAGTATACAACAAAACTAACCATAAACAAAATATGATAACAAACAGGCAAACACCCACATACTGTACAGTCGTTGGAATAACTTCTGTACCAACCTGTGATTTTCATTAGGCAAGAAATTCATTAGACACTTTCTCAAGTCGACCACCTCCAGCAAAAAAATAAAATTATAATGTAAAACTTGCAAAATAAACAAACCAAAACTTGGACAAACACAGTAAAAAGACAAAATAACTTATCAAAATCGATATGTGGAAACAACACTTAAATAAATAAATAAATATATGGGGTATGCGCCTGAGTATATACAGTATATAGATAGATAGATAGATACAAGAACTAGTATTATTGATGGGAATAGTTGAGAAAAAAAGTTAAAATATAATTAACTTAATAATGATTAAAAATTATGCAAATACAACTATAGTCTATTTTTGGTTATACCATTTATATTTATATTTATATATACATACATACATACATACATACATACATACATTTATATTTGTATTATGAAAAAGTAGGGTGGTCAAGAAATTATTCGAACGAGTGTACTTAGGACTGAGAGACAGGGAGAGGGAGTTATGAGGTGACCTAAACATACCCACATAAACAAATATATACGAGGAGGAGCACTTTATTGACAATGTTTCGCAGATACTGTAGCTTCTTCAGGTCACGGTGTCATTAAAGTGCTTCTCCTCATGTGGTATTCATTCTGTCAATTTTTCTAAGTTATTTCAACAAACAAATATAGTACGGTACACTCTAATGCCATAGTCTCTAGCACACAAGATTTTGTGGACCCCCTATGTTTTACTTGCTGAAATTATAACTATACTCTGTTTCATTTCATCTGACGGTAAATTGAATCCCTTAGAAGCTAATTTTTCGATACTTAATGGAAAAATATGAAACCACTATGTCTCTGCATCATATCAAGACCAAGTTTATATAATTAGCACCACATTTCACTACAAAATCATCCAAATAACTGAGAAATCTTGATGGGAACTTTGCAATTTACATCAGTTGAAATGAAACCGAGTATAGAGTAAGTACTGTACAGTACTCTACATACATACATAAACACATGCATACATACATACCTGTAAAATTTGAAGACTGTTTCATCCACAGAAAGTTTGGTTTCAGTCCTACGTCCTAAATGGCGGCAATCCAGGCGACCCTGTTTTGGGCTGCCTCTGACGTCAGGGTCTTCATGTTGAGATCGAACCAGAGTACATGATCCCACATCTTTCTAGGTCCACCCGTATGCGCAGCTCTCTCCAAAGTGCTGTGAATAAGTGATAGGATTAAAAGCTTGCATAGGTGTACAGTATGGAATATTATTTTGCATTACATCTATCTATCTATTGCCTGACGCCGTGATCCCCGAAGGGATGGCCACGAACGAACCGCCCCCATGCACCTCTGTCCCCAGTCAGTCGACGCCCCTCCCCCCAACCAGCACCGCCTTCGTTCATGTACTTCCTCACTCCATCCTTCCACTTCTCATTCGGTCTACCTCTCCCTCTCTGTCCCTCCACCTCGCTCTCGTACACCCTCTTAGTCATTCTCTCGCTTTCCATAAGTTCCATATGGCTGAACCATCTCAAGTTGTTCCTTTTCACACTTTCCAGCACATCTACCTCCACACCACACCTCCTTCTTACTTCCTCATTAGTCTGTCTATCCCTCCATGTAACTCCGCACGCACTTCTTAAGTTACATATTTAGATAATTTTTTTTAGTACGGTACACTCTGACATCATGGTCTCTAGCACACACAAGATTTCGTGGACACCCTATATTTTGAATGCATGTATATATACTTTTTGGAGTACCAAGAGAGGCTCGAGAGATTGAATCTACCTACACTGGAACAGAGAAGGAAACGAGGACAGCAAATTCAGATATACAAATGTGTTAGAGGTATTGACAAAATCGACCAAGAAAACTTCATAGAGAGGGATGGAGGTGAGAGAACAAGAGGTCACAGCTACAAACTGAAAGTGCCTAATAGTAAATCTGATCTAAAAAGTAAAAGATTTCCTACCAACTCGATTAGTGGGTGGAACAAATTGCCAGCCGAAGTAGTGTCTGCACCATCAGTGCATAGTTTCAAAGCACGGTATGACAAACATATCTTAGGAGGCGGGAATTAACGAGCATTCTCACTCCCGCAAATACAACTAGTGTAAGTACATACCCCATTGCTGGGGGTGGCCGACACGAGACAGAGCCCGAACAGAAACATTTAAAGTTCCTATTCACAGGGTCAGGGACCATTTCGCGGTCTCTCGCCCATTTCTCTGTCTCGTCGAATAGGAAAATTATACAAGGGGAGGATTCCTAGCCCCCTGCCCCCAAAAGGAAAAGTAGGACAGTAAAAAGAGACACAGAAACAGCTAAGGTTAGTTAGAGGATGCCAAACCTCACTCTGGATAGGACCAGCCCAGTTGATATATAGAAAATCTTAAATTCTTTTCAACAGATATACTTCCATAATAAAAAATAGGAGGGAGGGAGAGTAAGAAACTGTTCTGGAAAGAAGTCAAGAAAGTTAGGGAAGGTGGCAAGGGAAACAGTAAGGGTGTGAAAGATAAGAATGGGAGAATGCTAGCCGAGAAGCAAGAGAGAGTCGAAAGATGGAGGGAGTACTTCAGTGAGTTGCTAAATGTAAGGAATGAAGAGCCAGCAAACATAGCTGGATATGGTATGGGAGGGAGAAGAAGAGAAGTAGTGGAGGAGGAGGTGGGGATCAGGAGGTCAGAAGTGTGGGAAGCCATGAAAAGAGTGAAGTTGGGGAAAGCACCAGGAACAGATGGAGTGTGTGGGGAAATGTTGAGGTATGGTGGTGAGATAGTGATAGAATGGGTATGGAAAATGTGCAAACTAGCATGGGAGAAGGGGAGTGCACCCGATGACTGGAAGACTGGCATAATAGTCCCCCTATATAAGGGCAAAGGGGAAAGAGGAGTGTGTGGTAACCACCGAGGAATATGTCTTCTAAGCGTAGTAGGGAAGGTATACAGTAGGGTAGTGATTGAGAGAGTGAGAGTGAGAACGGAGAAATGGATAGGCGATGAGCAGGGAGGTTTTAGGAAGGGAAGAGGATGTGTAGATCAGATTTTTACCCTGAATTATGTTGTATAGAAGTATCTGGAGAAGAAACAAAAGGTGTATGTTGCCTTTATGGACTTGGAGAAGGCCTATGACAGAGTGGATAGAGAAGGTTTGTGGAAAGTACTAAGAATATACGGAGTAGAGGGCAAGTTGCTGAAAGCAGTGAAGAGCATGTATGAGGGTGCAAAGGCGGCAGTACGTGTGGAGAGTGAGCAGAGCGAGTTCTTTGACCTGAATGTTGGTTTGAAACAGGGGTGTGTGATGTCGCCGTGGTTGTTTACTGTATATATGGATGGAGTCATGAAAGAAATACTATTAAGAGCAGTGGATGTTGGTGTATCGCTGAAAAGGGAGGGAATTGAGTGGAAGCTACCTATACTGCTGTTTGTGGATGATACAGTTCTGATGAGTGATAATGAATGGGAGTTGCAGGGTCTGGTAAATGAGTTTGGAACAGTGTGCGAAAAACGGAATTTGAAGGTAAATACGGGGAAGAGCAAGGTTATGGTCTTCGAAAGGGGTGAAGTCACAGAGTGTTAGGTGAAGCTGAACGGTCAGGCTATGGAGATCGTCAACTCTTTTAAGTATCTGGGCAGTGTGTTGAGTAAAGATGGGACTATGGATGAAGAAGTGCAGGAGAGGGTACAACAGGGGAAGAGGGTTGTAGGAACACTAAAAACAGTAACAAGAAATAGGGTGGTCAGTATGGAAGTGAAGAAGTCCTTGCATGGCAGTGTGGTAATCCCGACACTGACTTACGGAAGCGAAGCATGGACGTTGGTTGAGAGACTCAGACCAAGAGTGAGAGCAGTGGAAATGAATTACTTAAGAAGTGCGTGCGGAGTTACATGGAGGGATAGACAGACTAATGAGGAAGTAAGAAGGAGGTGTGGTGTGGAGGTAGATGTGCTGGAAAGTGTGAAAAGGAACAACTTGAGATGGTTCGGCCATATGGAACGTATGGAAAGCGAGAGAATGACTAAGAGGGTGTACGAGAGCGAGGTGGAGGGACAGAGAGGGAGAGGTAGACCGAATATGAGGTGGAAGGATGGAGTGAGGAAGTACATGGACGAGGGCGGTGCTGGTTGGGGGGAGGAGCGTCGACTGACTGGGGACAGAGGTGCATGGGGGCGGTTCGTTCGTGGCCACCCCTTCGGGGATCACGGCGTCAGGCAATAGATAGATGTATTTACTCAGGCACATTCCCCACTTTTCATATTTTATTTATTTATTTTTCTTTCTTTTTTTTTTGGGGGGGGTGGGACTCAAGACAGAGCCTGAATAGAGACAACACAACAGAAACCAATGAACACACAAAGACAAAATACAAATTCACACACATCTAGTCCACACATATCTACCAGTGACCTAGAGACTATGCTATCCAAGTGTACAGTCATGCCTCACTTACAGTCAGCACCATCATTGCAGAGTTTTAAAGTAAGATATGATAAATGTGTCATTGGAGGTGGGAATTAAAGAGCTTGCTTACTCCCGCACATACAACTAGAGTAAGTACAACTATCTATCTATCTTTTTCTGACTGTACCTTTATCATAATTCTTATTTCTAACTTTTTCCTTGAGAGTGGTGAAGGCAGTGGGGCCATACTGGTGTGCCCCATGTTTCCCTAGTGTCTTACTCTCACAGCCCACTGGCACAAGTTGGCCTTTCTCTCTCTGGCGTAGTAATGCGGCGACCTCACCGCCCGCCACTTTGGTGGTGCAATCAGCCTCTAGAGCAGTGGACCACTGGTTCCTATTTCCAGAAAATTCCTGTGCTTGGTATGCTTCCAGCCAGGGCCCCACTGGGGTAAATAAAATAGCAAAACAGTGGTGGAACTGCCATCCGGGTGAGGGACTGCTCTGGGTCTGCTCCTTCAGTGTTCATGGTTATAATCCACTTAGTGGAAATGGCACTGTGGAGTGGGTCAGTCGGGGCATGTCTGGGAGCCTGGAGGCAGTTTCTGCCATGGCCATCCCTTTTGGGGGCGCTTCCTCTGGAAGCGAGGCGTCAGATTTGATGATGATGATGATGATGATGATGATGATGATGATGATGATGATCTATCTATCTATCTATCAATCTATCTATTTGCTCAGGCTCATTCCCCATTCTTTTTTTCTTTTCTTTTTTTCTACTGGGGGTGGCCGACTCAAGACAGAGGCTGATCACAGAGCCCGAATAGGGACAACACAACAATCAAACAAATACAAAATAAAAACGAAGGTACACACAAAAACAAAAACACAAATTCACACACATCTAGGTCACCCAGGAGAAATACCCACAGACCAGGGATCACCAAAGTCACTCCAGCACTCTCCCAGCCCCCAACCTCCCAGAGAAGTTCCGGTCTCAGCAGGCAGACATGCAGCGAAGCCCTACCACCACACTTCCAGGCGCACCCTTCATATATGCCGACTCTCCGGGCCAGGCGCCTGATGGCCTATTCTCTAGTCCAACTGGCGCCCGACGCCTTCTCCCAAATGAGTTTTAAAGTAAGATATGATAAATGTGTCATTGGAGGTGGGAATTTAGCGCTTTCTCACTCCCGCAAATACAACTAGAGTAAGTCCATTTCATTTCATCTTACGGTAAATGTAATCACTTAGCAGCTAATTTCTCGATACTTAATGGAAAAATATTAAACCACTATGTCTCTGGATCATATTAACACCAAGTTTATATAATTAGCACCCTATTTCACTACAAAATCCTCCAAATAACTGAGAAATCTTGACGGAAACTTTGCAATTTACTGTCAGATGAAATGAAACCGAGTATAAAGTAAGTACAGTACATACATACATACATACATACATACATACATACCTTTACAAGTTTGAAGTCCGTTTCATCCACAGAGAGTTTGGTTTCAGTCCTAAGTTCCAAAGGGCGGCATTCCAGGCGACCCGGATTTGAGCTGCCTCTGACGTCAGATTCTTCATGTTGAGATTGGACCGGAGTACCTGATCCCACATATTTCTAGGTCTACCTGTATGAGCAGCTCCCTCCAAAGTGCTGTGAAAAAGTGATAGGATTAACCCATGAACTGCACAAACATGTACAAAAAAATTGTCAAGTTGAGGGAGGGAGGGGGGGGGGGTATAATCTAATGTATTTATTTCACTCCCAACACTAAACACCTCCCAATGAAATTAACGGAAGCATATGATCCACCCGGGTTTCGACCTTGGTTTACCACATACAGATCTTGAACACTCTAACCATTACACCATCCAGACTGTTAAAGGTTAAGTATGTGACTACGATTTGATATCCATTTATATACAGTACTAGATATCTAATCATGTACTCAAACTCAACTGCACACTGAGTAGCCTAATGTTTTAAGTGCAAGGAAAGCACATTTTATGGGGCACAGATCTCTATATAATACTTCACTGGGCATAGCACTAATTGACCACTTGCGAGTTTCAGGCTGTAAGGAAGTTGAGCCGTGAACATAGCGTAATGCATAAAGGCGCGGAATTTCGGTGTGAGCATCCTAGGTTCGAGTCCTTGGAGTGCCATGTGTATTTGTTGATTTCATTAATTGAGTTTAGAAGTAAAGTTGGTTGGTGAAAAAATATAATTAAAGATAAATGCAATAATAATGTGGGTTTCTGATGAGTAAAAAGTATGATCAATTTGGTTTCATATATTTATAAATGTAATATGACCGTATTTTAGCTGGTAATTCTGATAAATATTGATGGCTACAGCTCCAACTTCCTTATAGACCAAAACTCGCAACTGGTCAATTGTAAATCATTCACAAAATGAAAATAATAATTTACCCGTACAGTATATGGTGCCACATTTGGGGAAAGAGAGATACACATTGTAGCCTGACGACGGTTGAGCGGAGCAACACACATCCACACGGCTCTGTGACCTCAGCCAGTCTTTTTGTTTTTCCTAATCATCATCATCAGAAGCTCCCAAAAAAGGGATAACCATGGCAGAAACTGCCTCTAGGCTCCCAGACATGCTTTCACTGACCCACTTTAAAGAACCATTTCCACTAAGTGGATTATGACCATAAACACTGAAGGAACAGACCCTCACCCAGATGGCAGTTCCACCACTGTTTTGCTATTATATTTACCCCAGTGGGGCCCTGGCTGGAAGCATACCAAACACAGAAGTTTTCTAAAGATAGGAACCAGTGGTCTACTGCTCCAGAAGCTGATTGTACCACCAAAGTGGTAGGCGGTGGGGTCGCCGCATCCCTACGACAGAGAGAAAGGCCGACTTGTGCCAGTGGGCTGTGAGAGCAAGACACTAGGGAACTATGGGGCACACCATTATGGCCTCACTGCCTTCACTACTCTCAGGACAAAAGATAGAAATAAGAATGATGAAAAAAGGTAAAGTCAGAACCGGCTATGGGAACTAGAGGACACCAACCCTCACTCTGATAGATCCAGCCCACCACAATATATTAGTTTAACTAGACAACTGATCTTGCAGTAGCTAAAATATATCTTCTATCTATCTATTGCCGGATGCCTTACTCCCCTTACGAGGGTGGCCATACACAGAATGCCCCCAAGCGGACCTATTCCCTGTGAGAGGGACAACCCGAGCCAGTTTAGTGAAGGACTTACAGGATTGACCACTCAATTTAGGATCCGTCCGACTCCGAGGCCCTCTGTGTATCTTGTTAGCACTATTTTTCTACAGTGGTGTTCGGCTAATCCATCCACTAACCTGCCTTACCCTTAGGTAGCAGTACGGATTTGTATGAGGTTTACTCCCCTAGACAGGTTGCCAACCAAGGCTGACGAGTCCCATCCACCCGGATTTGTATAAGGTTGTCTCCCCTAGATGAGTTGCCGACCAAGGCTAACGAGTCCCATCCACCCGATAATATATCTTATAGTCACTAAATTAAAAAAATTATAGTACTTTAAATAGTTTATTGATTTTTGACTTTCAGAAACCCATATTTTTCATGTAGTTATCTGGTAGTATAAGGGGGGTTATAATAAGAATGATAAGAACATAAGAAAAATGGAAAGCTGCAGAAGGCCTATTGACCCATACGAGGCAAACCCCTTCTTCCCTACATCCTATTTAACATCTGACAGACATTGATACAGCACAGAGCGAGCCAAACGCAATGACAGCCGAGACATGACTTATTAGCGCTACTGTTGGCCACATAAGTTATGTTCCTCGTCGTGATCTTATGTATGCAAGTAAAAAAGTATGATTTAATTGCGGGGGTGGCTTCTTTTAAACCCTCACTCGCCATGCCCTCTCTCCATTCTCTGAATTTGGCCTCAGCATCTTGCATACTGTCAGCTATTAGGACTAAATCGTCTGCATAAAACAGTTCCAACGGGAGTCCGCCTCTAAAAACTCTAGACAGTGCCTCCAGGACCATAATAAAGAGGAGGGGGCTTAACACTGAACCCTGATGGACTCCAACACGGACTATGAACTCATCACTCAGTACACCCTTCACCCTCACCGCACTTCGCGAATCCTCATACATATTCATTATCACACGCACCAGCCACTCTTCCACACCAAGTTTCCTCATAGCCCACTGCACAACATCTTTAGGCACCCTATCAAAGGCCTTCTCCAGGTCTACAAACACAAGTTAAAGATCCCTGCCTTTTAGTAAGTATCTTTCCTGTACCTGCCTATGAAGATAGCATCGGTTGTACCCTGTCCTGGCATAAAACCAAACTGCATATCATCAATGGAAATGCTTTGCCTGATCAAACCCTCAAAAACCCTCTCTCACAGACCTTCATGATTTGGTCAAGCATTTTCAGGCCCCTATTATTTCCTCTATTTAGCGCATCACCTTTTCCTTTGTATATATTTACTATTACACTTTTGAGCCAATCCTCTGGGATTTTCTCATCTTTAATAATGGTGTTTATCAACTCAGTGACTAAGTTGACACCAGTCTCCCCTGAGGCTTTTATCATCTCAGCGACAATGTCAGAGCACCCTGGAGCTTTACCATCCTTTATTTTATTGATTGCGTCGCTCACTACAGCTGGTGCTATCAAAGGAGGGGGTCCAGATATTGTTTTTTCGATACTAAGCTGTTCCTTATCCCATTCAATCTCTACATTTAGCAATCATTCATAGTGTGTTGGAGGCCCTTTCTAAACTGCATAAAATCGTCTACTAGTTGCTAGAATATAATAGAAAGATGTACTGTTACCGGTAATGAAGGGATAATAGGGCAGGGCCAAAAGATGAGGCAAGAACTGCTACACTGCAGCACCAACCAAGAAGTGAAGAAAGAGATCAGGATTAGCCTACATACATACTAATACTCACTAAGGATGTAGTTGAAGATATTGCAGTAGTTGTAGTAGAACTGGAAGTGCTGAGGGATGGTAGGGCCGCCCTGGATGCAAGCATAGATGTGACGGTAATACAGCTCCCGGTAGAGGATGAGGAAGATGTCGTGGCGGCCATCTTGTTGCCGTACAATTCCACTACATCCGGCTACGACTGGGTCTTGTATAGTCTGTTCATTCTAGGTTGGGCAGAAATCGTAACCTTTAACCTCTGTAACTCAAAAAGGGCTAGAGCAAACGAGCTGTCAATCTATACACATATTTCCTAGCCAAGTCTTAATATTCGGTAGAAATATTAGCTCGATTACTCTAGTCCTTTTTGAGTTATGAGAGGTTAGGGGTTACGACTTCTGTCCAACCTAGATGTGACGGTAATACAGCTCCCGGTAGAGGATGAGGAAGATATCTTGGCGGACATCTTGCTCCACCGGTTTGTTGTCGTACGGTACATTCGGCCATGACTGGATCTTGTAGTACTCCTCCGTCAGACAGTTGATACTGGTGATATAAACAGATATTAAAGGTATTGTACTCTTCATTTAATTAGAGTTGCCTCATGCTGAAACTGGTGACAAACAGAACTCCTTACTTAAAGTTATTAAACATTACACTATTTTATCAATTAGGGAACAAACTTCACTTAAAAGTTTGTATGCTCCATTATTTAGTTGTAAATCAAACATAGAGCATAATCATAATGTAAAACTTGCAAAATAAACATACCAAAACTGGGACGACACAATATAAAGTCAACAGAACTTATCAAAATCGCTATGTGGAAATACTGTAACACTAATCAAATAAACAATAATTTAAATAAAAGAACACAAAACCACCACATAGGGTGTACATCACTACATGAGCAAGTTAATCTGTTTCCCAAGCAAACTAATCGCACATATAAATACACACTATCATCACATTCAAAGAATTAGTCAATTTGGGAAGTCCAGGACCGTCTGGGACGTTCTGGTAAATTTGACTAAATTAAAGGAAAACAACAAAAAATTCCAAAAAACAACACCATCTCCTAAAGGTTATTTCAAATTTAAAATCTTGTTTTTCAGGAACTTCAACTTTGAGGAATTACTGTAGGCCTATTATTGTTTGTTCATTCAAAGTTGGTCAGAAATCGTAACCTCTAACCTCTGTAACTCAAAAAAAGGACTAGAGTAATCGAGCTCATATTTCTACCAAATAGGAAGACTTGGCTAGGGAATAGGTGTGGAAATTGACAGCTCATTTACTCTAGCCCTTTTTGAGTTACAGAGTTAGAAGTTACGATTTCTGCCCAACCTAGAATGAACGGACTATAGTACATTTGTGTGTGACTGCTGGATAGAGTGGAATTCATAATTAGGCAAAACACCAGGATCTGTTATTATAGCCTAGAGGGTAGCATTCAAGGAGACTACTGCAGGACTCTTCTTCTTCTTCTTACCTCTGGCTGGGTATAGGCTATCCTGGTGTTTACTACCCTATACCCCTTTGAAAGGACATTAGCCTAACCTAGTATTATAGGTGGGGGCTGCTGCCCCCACACCCCCGCTTTGACTTAGATTGTTGGTGTATTTGTCTGTGAAGTTGGTATTTTTCAATTTGTTGATAACGAAAATCCTCCATGCGGACTATATGGAGAAAAATATGGCGAATCTATTGGTGCCTATTTTCCCTAATAAATTGTTTCTCATAACGTCGCACTAGTGTCCTTGAATATTATCAAAATAAGCTACCGGGTATGTAGCAGTAACTGCAATAACCGTTTGCCATGGGAATGATGGGATTATGGATATACAGAGTTAGGCTACTGTAGGCCTAGTTCGACTAGATAATAGTCCATCAGGCGCCTGGCCCGGGGGGACGATTAATATGAAGGGTGTGCCTGGAAGTGTGGTGGGAGGGCTTGTGGCTTTGGCTCCGCTGCATGTCTGCCTGCCGAGATCGGAACCTCTCCGGGTGGTCAGGGGCCGGGGGAGTGCTGGAGCGACCTTGGTAACCCTGGTCTCTGGGTCTTCTCCTGGGTGACCTGGATGTGTGTGAGTTTGTGTTTTTTATCTGTGTTTATTTTTTGTTTTATGTTGTTTTTGTGTTTTCCCTGTTCTTGCTCTGTCTTGAGTCGTCTACCCCCAAAATGGGGATTGGGCCTGAGCATATAGATAGATAGATAGATAGGCCTAGTTGAGGGGGGGGGGGGGGGGGAAACTCTCGGACCCTCCCAGGACTTATTGACATTCTCATAGCCTATAGGCTAGCCTATGGGATGGATGTAGAGTTCGGGTGTACGGTCGTCATTGTTTACATAGGGCGATCGCTGCGGTCGCACTTACGTTCCCGTCTATTTCGACGCTATATTTTCTGCTATTTGCCCCCTATTATTATTTAACTGGCATTGTATAGGCTGTAAAAAAGGGTGTGCGAAGCTCTTTAAATACATAAAGAGAATAGACTCAAAGCAGGAGGAGATGGACAGTAAACAAAAGGCTTTATGTGAAGAAATAGTGGAACTGAAGGAAAGTGTTTCAAGGGAACTTAAAGAAAGGGAGGAAATAGAGGCTAGACTGAGTGTAGTAGAAGCCAAGTGCATGGATGTTGGTGAAAGTGACAACACTGAAAAACAAAATGTGGAGGAAGAAGTGAAGAGGTTGGATGCCAGAATTAACATCATCAGGGACCAGAATGAGACAGTAACTGAAAGGATTGACAACATCAGGGACCAGAATGAAACAGTAAATGAAAGAATTGTGGGAAAGGAACAAATTAAAGCAGAAATGAAAACAGTGATGAACACCGAAAGAGACAGACTATACAGATCAAGAAACCTAATACTTGCCAATGCTCCAGAGCCGGACACGGATGATATGGCAATAGGCACAGCTAGTGACCTGGAATTTGTCACCAAGCTCCTCATGGAGCACATGAAACTCGATAGGGAGGAGTTTAAGATTTTAGACACCTCCAGGCTACACAGGAGCATTCCTGATGAATCCAGCCAGCCGCGAGACTACAAGGTGGAACCAAGACTTCTCAGGGTTAGGTTTGAAGCTGAAGAAATGGTTGGGGTAGTAGCTAGGGCCGCACCCTGCCTCGAATCAACAGGCAACCACATCACCAAGGGAATAAGGATATTTAGGGATAAGACAAAGAGCGAATGGGAAGAAAGGAAGACGCTGATCAATCTAGCTGTGAAGAGAAACGAGGAGAACAACAGCGAGGAATTCAAGTGGATCGTGGACTACAAGAAAAAGGAGGTGATTAAAGTGCCAAAGGAGAATTCAAGGCAGAAGGCATTTCGCCAATGTAAATACAGGTAAACTAAGCAGCAAACACCCACACCAGACCCTGAAGTGCCTATACACCAACCTAGATGGACTCGGTAACAAGACTGCTGAGCTTGAAACACTACTGAACAATGAGAACCCAGACCTCATCTTCCTAACTGAAACAAAAATGAATCACGAAATACTAAGCGGTAACTTTTTCAATGTTCATAAATACAGCGTCATAAGAAAGGACAGAGAAATCCAAAATGCTCCTGGGGGAGGCGTCGTAATACTGGTCAGGAAGGAACTTATTATAGATGAGACATCGGTGAGTGACCTTGTCAATCATGAAGCACAAGAGTCTGTCTGGTGTGAGGTAAGGGACAAGGAAGGGAAAAACATAGTCTTAGGTACAGTATACAGACCACCTTCCTCCTCAGCAGAGAACAATGATAAAATATGTGACCTCATTAAACAGAGTGAGACCAACAACAAACATGCACAAATTCTAGTGTGTGGCGACTTTAATTATGGTAACATCACCTGGGAAGACAATATGGTGGTAAACGGTACTCAAGGACATAAACAAGCCGACAATTTCCTGGAAGCCGTAAATGACAACTTTTGGACCCAGAACGTCAAGGAATGGACCCACCTACGGGAGACGAACAACCCATCGAGACTCGACCTCATCTTCACCAAAACTGACTGTGAAATTGAAAACATGCGTTACCTGCCACCAATAGGACTGAGCAAACATGCCGTTCTTTCTTTTACACTCTCCACTGATACCATATCCAGGGACCAGGAGGGTGTCCCAACAAAACTGAATTACCACAAGGTGGACAAGGAAAGGATGAAAGCACTGTTCATAGAAGTGAACTGGGAGAACCTCTTCAATGGGAAAACAGCAAGTGAGAAGTGGAACATATTTCGGGAAAATTACGACAAAATTGTGAAGGAATGCGTGCCAGTCTATAGGAAGAAGCAAATTTCGCATGCACCCAAGTGGATGACTAGACGACTGCAGATGATAATAAAAAGGAAGAAAGAAGCATGGGGAAGGTACAGGGCCAGAAAGAGTGATATGAGACACGAACAATACAACACAGAAAGAAACACAGTAACCAGGGAAGTGAGGGCTACCAAGCATGACTATGAGAGGAAAGTTGCTTTGGACTCAACATCCAACGCCAAACACTTCTGGGCCTATGTCAGATCTAGAACGACTGCCAAGGAAAAAATCACCAAGGTAAAGACTACAAATGGAGACCTAACTGAAGACGACCAAGAAATCGCTACTGAAATGAACAAAGCATTCAACGGAGTATTTGTGCAGGAGGATACACACAGAGCAACACCAGTGCCGGACACAATATTCCAGGGACCCAAAGTGCAGGACATCATAATAACCAGGGAAGCAGTTAGGAAACGACTACAAGAACTCAACGCCAGTAAAGCACCAGGGCCAGATGGAGTGTCTCCGGTGATTCTCAAAGAATGTTCAGATATTTTGTGCGACCCACTCCAGGATATCTTCAGCACATCCATTGCGACGGGCGATGTTCCAAGCGACTGGAGAAGGGCTAACATCTCACCCATTCTGAAAAAAGGCAGCAAGACAGAACCACTAAACTACAGGCCAATATCGCTAACATCTATAGTGTCCAAAGTCCTGGACGGTATCGTACGACAAGTCATCGTGGGACACCTTGCTGAAAACAATCTCATCAGCGACGCACAACACGGATTTAGGAGCAACAGGAGCTGCCTCACAAACATGTTGTGCTACATCGACGACCTAGTAAATGATATTGACAGTGGTAACTGTGTGGACATAACTATCTGGACTGCCTTCGATCGGGTTCCCCACCAGAGACTTCACACCAAACTGGAGGCAATGGGAATAGGTGGAAATATCCTGAAGTGGATCAAGGCATTCCTTTCAGATAGGTTCCACAGGGTTACCATAAGGAACTCCCCGTCGGATTGGCTGCCGGTGATGAGTGGAGTTCCTCAAGGATCAGTGCTGGGCCCAATTCTCTTCTTGATTTATATTAATGACCTTGTTACCAACCTTGAATCAGCAACCAGTCTTTTTGCAGACGACGCAAAGATATACAAAACCATCAGGACAGACGCAGACGTCGTGACCCTTTGGAGAGACATGGAGAGATTGAACGAGTGGAGCAGCAAATGGCTCCTAACATTTAACGCAGACAAATGCAAGACTATGCACATTGGGCATAATAACCCGAAAGAGGACTACCAGCTACGCGGGACAACACTCCAGAAATCTTCAAATGAAAAAGACTTGGGCATTATTATATCCTCAGACCTAAATTCCTCAGCACATGTCGCTAAAATCGCTGCACAAGCAAATAGTCGTTTGGGCATAATTAAGAGGAACTTCTCCATATTGGACAAAGAAATCCTTGTACCACTCTATGTGTCACTGGTGCGCCCAATCCTCGATTTTGGTGTCTAATGTTGGTCACCCTACCTAATCAAGGACATACAGACTATTGAAAGGGTGCAGCGAAGAGCAACCAAGATGGTCCCAAAGCTAGAAGAATTACCCTACGAAGAAAGGTGTAAGCATCTTGGCCTCCAGACACTAAGTGACCGCAGAAAACGAAGGGACATGATAGAAACATACAAACTTCTACACGGCTTTGAGGACATACCGTATACACCAGGTTTTTCCAGAAAAATAACAACCACCTACGGGGCCACTCGCTGAAACTCTCCAAACTAGACCACTGGAGAACGACACTGAAGGGGAATTGGTTCTCTATCAGAGTCATCGACGAGTGGAACGCACTCCCAGAGAGTGTGGTTACAGCGCCAACGATTGCCACTTTTAAAGCCAGATACGACAAACCTAATAACATAACCTAGTTAATATTGGCTGACCAGTCTTTGGAGGTGGGATTCACACAAGAAGCCTGCTTCTTAATTCCCCACTATCATTCAATAGGTAAGCATTCAATAGGTAAGGCGGTAAGCACTACATGAATACTAGGTTAGTTAGGTTAGGTTAGGTTAAAATAGACGGGAACATGATGGGAAAGGTCCGACGCCACTACGCGTAATGTAAACAAAGATGGCGGTACGCCCGCTCACTACATCCTACCCTAGCCTATTTCAACAGGGGGAGCATCAAAGCGTCAAAAACTGATCCTATCATTTCATCAAATCTGCAAAAAGCTATCAATACATAAAGTTTTCCAGATGTCTTCATTTTGTCAAAAAACAGTTTTTCCCCAGATCATATCAATGTGTTGTGTTAGGTTAGGTTAGGTTAGGTTAGGTAAAACAAAATTGATGATATGATATCATTCAGTCAGTTTCAGCCTTTTGTCAAATTGAAAAGGTCCAACTTTTGTTATGCTTTGAAAAGATTGGGTTTTTTATGTATTGATAGGGCTGACACCCTTGGAATAGTTTTGATGCTTTGCAGGCGCCCCTTTCAACAGTAGGGGGTCAAAACTCCCTTAGATAAATCTACAGTTATACTACCCCTATTTTGTTGCTATTCTGTTGGTAGTAATAGGCTAGGTTAATATTATTAGTAGTAGCCTAGAGCCCTAGACTTAGTATGGTTTGATGATGCGCGGAAATGTATATTTGACTTGAAATAGGCTAGATACATTGAAGTATTACAAACCTTCGGCAAAGTGAGGTTTGTTTACCTGGGTGTACAGTCGGTTGGGCCGCTTCATACTTGTTTTTTGCCCCCTGCTGTCAATATATATGATGATGACATGACAATAAGTCATGGGATGAGGGGGGGGGGGGGGGCAAAGCCCCCTCATGGAGAAAACACAGAAAACTATAGGCCTAGGCTAGGCTAAAATTGCCAAATCCATCGGAAAATTAGGCTAGCCTAGGCTAGTGACATTAGGCTAGGCCTAGCTTAGCCTAATATAATTTTTTTTTTTTTTTTTTTTTTAGTTTCCGCGTCTGCTGAACCATCCAAAAACACGCTAGCCTAAGGCTAGGTGTGTTTTGAAGGGGAGAGGTGGGAGCCGGGAGGGGATAGGGGGGAGGGGTAGTATAACTGTAGATTTACCCTCCCTTATAATACATTTCCGACATCACAGACATAGCCTAGTCTAGCCTATAGGCTACAAATGTATTATGTGATAGATATTACACTTCCCTAGGCCACACAAAAAATGGATGAGTCTCGCGACTCTCGCGGCTGCCACTGTGCCACACCTTCCTATAATAGGTTAATATAATACAATAATAGCCTAGACAAGTAGATCAAACTAAATCACGTACCAGGGCATAATTATATAGCCTAGTATGTACTGCAGTGTTACCAGTGTAGAAGGGAGTGAAGATTTAAAGCAACACGCGGACATTGACAACCACAACACTCTCTCTTTCTTTCTTGTTGTCACTGTTGTGAAGAACGTTTCCCCATATAAACCCGGTCCCGGTTCCCTGTGGCTGTAGCAGGGTCCTCTGTGGTATAGCCTACAGTTTTCTGTGTGTAACCCTGGTAATTCTTTACTTATCCGGCTGCTCCCTTCCTCCCCCACCCTGAGTTTTGAGCATAGACTAGGCCTAAAGAATATGGATACCCCCCTCACCCCTTCATGACTTATTGCAATCATCAGTAGGCTAGGCTATATGGGGCCAGTCAGCCCCCCAAAATATACCATATTATTAAGAAGGGGTGTGAAGGCTCAGGCAAAAAAAATGGTCCGAAAATCACTTACCAATCATTCGTGATCAACATTTTCAGAATATGGTAAACTATGCTTCACCGAGCTAAGATTAAGTATTGTAGGCTAGGTTCCTAGCCTAATCTCATATCAGACAATCTAGGCTAGTAAGGTTTTTAAAGGAGAAATATGGCAGCTGTATAGCCTAGGTAAAGTATTACGAATTAGTAAATTAAACTATTAAAGAGTTTATTGCCGTTTTTTTTTTAAAGTTGACGATGTTTTCGACCATAGGGTAATAGGCTAGACCTAGGTTTGCAAGTTGCAACCATGCCAGAGATTTGTAATACAGGCTAGGCTGCTAGACATTATAGAAATTACATAGGCTAGTAACATAGAGGCCAGATCCTTCACAATAAGATTGAATCCTAGGTTATTATTCAAAGAGCCTACCGCCGCGGTTCGCATGCTCTCTGTGTTCGCTTCTTATTTAACCGTTTTTGGGGTTAAATCCCCCGCCCCCAAAAGGACTTAGTCTTAGACTCTTAGAGTTAGCGTCTAAGATATTATTTGATATTTCGGCAAGGATGTAGTAGCCTATTCGGGCGTACCGCCCGCCTTGTTTACACTACGCGGACGCACGCGATCATGTTTTCTTTCTATTTTGACTACCGTGGGATACAATAATAGGTTGAGAGAGGGGCACCCCCCCTGTGACTTATTGTCATCATCATATCGGCCTATGATGCCAGTAGGGGGCAAATAAAAAAAAAAAAAAGCTGTCAAAATAGACGGGAACTTAACTGCGAACGATCGACCTATGTTAACATGACGACCGGACACTACATGATCTTCATCCTTCCCGATATTTCTTAATATCAAAATAATATCCTTGCCGCCGTTGATAGGGAGATTTTTTATTTTAACAGTGCTTTATATAGTGCCCATATAATGCATTCCCAATGGTCTATCTATCTCTCTATCTATTGCCTGACGCCGTGATCCCCAAAGGGGTGGCCACGAACGAACCGCCCCATGCATCTCTGTCCCCAGTCCGTCGACGCCCCATCCCCCCAACCAGCACCGCCTTCGTTCATATACTTCCTCACTCCATCCTTCCACCTCTCTATCAGTCTACCTCTCCCTCTCTGTCCCTCCACCTCACTCTCGTACACTCTCTTAGCCATTCTCTCGCTTCCCATACGTTCCATATGGCCGAACCATCTCACACTTTTCAGCACATCTACATCTACACCACACCTCTCTCGTACTTCCTCATTTGTCTGTCTCACATGCTTTATTAATTTAATTTGGAGTGTTATAGGTGGTAAGAACGATGTTAAAAATATTATTAATTTACTTCCTTCAACAGGTTTGAAATAGAATCCCGGAGCCATGTCTGTGTCATACGGAAGGCAACTACTTCTGGCAAGGAATCCCATCGCTCAATCCATCCGGCGGAAGACTTTTGACATACGGAAGCCTGCCATTCCCCACTGGTCGCGTGCCGTGGTCTTGAAGCTTGTGGAGCCCAAATATAAAGATCCTACCGAGAACAAACACCCAGCCGACTATTGTGGCAAGAAGCTCAAGGCTGTGAATCAAGAGAAAGAGGTACAGTATAATGATGTGTTAACGTATATCAAAGTCCCTTAACCCCTTCAGCATGAGTGACAGGCTGGTCCTTTCCAGAGTGAGGTTTGGCATCCTCTACCCTACCTTAGCCATTTCTGTTTGCCACTTTTACTATACAGTACCTGTACTACTTTTTCTTCTAGGTGCTGGTGAGATCGCCTGATTGGGTGGCACTGCAAGGGGGGCTGCGGACGGTGGGGGCATTGGCCCCGAGGGTGTAAGCCTGTGGGTTGATGATCCCCTCCCTCACTGCCCTCTCAGAGACAGATCTCATCTTTTCTCCCTTACCACTCAACTTTCTCTTCATAACTGTTAAGGGTTACAGGGCACTGGGAGGGGTTTCGGTGTCCCGAGCGTTTCCGCACTCTCCTCAGCCCCTCACCTGGGAGCGGCTTCGGTCACCTGGGCATTCGTTAGTGGTAAAGCTGGGAGGGTTCTGTGGGGGTGCTCGGTTATGGCCTTGCCCGGGACCTTAGGGCTGCTCGGCCAGACAGCCTGGGAATCAACAACAACCCCTTCAACACCATGATGTAATTTTAATCGTATTCTGGTTACCCTTAGACGATTTTCTTTAGTTTGCAATCTACCTATATGACTCAAGTGGGTAGCCTAAATACGATCTCAATAAACCCTCCTAGTAACATAGGTCCTTCTTAAACAGCATAAAATCATCTAATTTTAGCCAGAATCAAAGGTAAAGAGGCGTCTTGGTGCTGAAGGGGATAATTTTGGTGTTTACTATTGTACAGTATATGTAAATTTAACATTATAGTTCAGCTCCTATTATGTTATTTGGAAGTGATATAATTGGTTTGCACAGTGCAATTTGAGGTTAATAATCCTGAATTCCTTCCTGGTGTTACAAGAAACAGAATCTGCTCGAAAAATAATAGAATATTATTTTGCCTTAGTGTACACTCGGATACCATAGTCTCTAGCCCACTCATAAGAATTTGTGGACCCTCTATGTTTTTATGCAATTATAACTATTTGGATTGATTTTTGGATAGAACTTGCTTTTCAAAAAATAGTACAGTATACAGTATATATTATTAAAGTTGATTTATAGAAAATTATATTCATAGATTGGTTTCTAGAGATATACTTCCATAGTTAGAAATAGTTGTGAAGTCCACAAATGTGTATGAGTGGGCTAGAGACTATGGTATCAGAGTGTACATTGCAATTTATAATTATTGTTTGTTTTGCTTAGCTGTAATCTTGAAATGTATATAATAATCTGTATATGTATTTAGGTATGTACAGTATATACTCTGGCACATACCCTTTATATATATATACTGTACAGTATACAGTATAATATTAATATATAGAAGCCCACCATGTTTCCAGGCGCACCCTTCATTACCACTGGCTCCCCGGGCCAGGCGCCTGATAGTAGTCCATCAGGTGCCTGGCCCGGGGAGCCGGTGGTAATGAAGGGTGCGCCTGGAAACATGGTGGGTGGGCTTGTGGTGGTGAAGCTTCGCTATGGGTCTACCTCCGGAAATTGGCGCCTGTGCGGGGGATCTGGGACCTGGGAATCTTTTGCTGGGGACCCCAAATGGGCCTGGGTCTCTGAGTATTTCTCCTGGGCGACCTATATATGTGTGAGATTTTATGTTTTGTTTTGTTTTGTTTTACTGATGTGTTGTGATGTCCCTGATCGGGCTCTTTCTCGAGTCACCCACCCCATAAAAAAGAAAAAGAAAAAAATATATATAAAAAAATAGGAAAAACTGGGACATACTGTACATTAATTTCACTTGCAGTTAGTTAATTTCACTTGTAACACCAAACACCTCCCAAAGAAATTAATGAAAGCATGTTACTAATATAATATATTTATCTTCTTTTCAGAGAAACCGCTTTGAAGAAATACTTGCCGGAGAATTGTATGAAAAAGTTGATAATGCAAAACTAGTTGCCATTTTCCACCAGTTCCCTATGACACAATCTACGCTCTTTGCAGCGAGGGTGCAGTTGAACAAAATTAACTTGCAGTATGTGTTTCATAATAATAAGGTAAGTGTAATGATATAATATTATGCAGTACAGTATATTAAATTGGATACGAGCCATAGAAAGAGAGAAAAGGAGAGAAAAAAAGCAGGTGACTCCCCTGTTCATTTGGGCGATCATTAGATTTTAGTTTTGGAATTTTCTAGAAATCGAAGAGTCAATTCATATTTGTTTTCACCAATCCACCAATTAATTATCAAATAAACCTAACTAGTGAAATAAATGAAAGTAATTAATACATGTGGTACTCCAAGGACTCGAACCTAGGATACACCAAAATTCCGCACACTAAGTACTACTGTATGCTATACTGTACAGTTATAAATTGATATTTATTCACCAACCCACCAAGTAACTTACAAATAAACCTAACTAATGAAATCAGTGAAACTAATGAATACATGTGGTACTCCAAGGATTCGAACCTAGGATACTCACACCAAGATTCCGCGCACTGATATTGACAAAGTTAATTGTTTTTCAGATGACCAAGCTTGCATTTTCCGGAACTAAATATGAAGCTGTGCTGAAGCTGTACGAGTCGACCACGATAACCTTTGTAGGGGATAAAGTGGCTGTTGCTAAGGTACGTAACATGCTGGTACTGATACTGATTCATGTCGGCTGCTGATCAAAGGGTCGGCGGATCGAGCCAGCACTGTCAAAATATTAATGGTAGATGTCAAGCCAGGGCATCTTGACCTAGCGATTCGTGACAAACGCCTAATGTTCATGGCCACCTCTTCTCGGGAATTACGGCGTCTGGCAAGAAAAATATATTCTTAGTTTGCTCCCTAGACCTCCATCAAACTTGAAAAACCACCCCCAAGACCCCCTTTCAAGATGTATTACCGGGTAGTATATATTGCCGGTTCCTCCTAAATTACAGGTTCGGTATCACTTGCCATGAAAAAAAAAATCTGTAAATGGCACGAAAGGTCTTAAAATTGCCACACTAATGGGGGTGAAGGTCTTAAAATCTCAAAACTAATGGGGCTAAACATGAGCAAGAAGGGGGTCCAGAAAACCTCACCCTTACCCAGAAGATCTCAACCAGGGCCAACTAAACCAGTGACAGTTTGAAGTCCTAAAGGCAGTGTCACACGAGCGATTTTTCCGTTGATTTTTAAGGCCAATTGTTGTCTGGCAGTTTCAGAATTAAACCACCTACAATAATCTACCTTCAATCTAGTTTCCGATTCCAATGCGAAAGATCCTCAAAATAGTACGAGAAAAAACTTGCTCATCAAAAATTGCCGGAAAATTAGCTCCTGTCACAGTAGGCCTACCGTATATGCTAAGTTAGTTAGCACTGTTTGAGATCTACTTGGAGAAACTTGTTAAGATCTACAGTAGTGTAGTTTCTACTATACTGTAGTGTATTACTTTTCAGCTGAACTGCAAATCAAATCCTTTAGTTAAAATGTAAAACTTGCAAACTAAACAAACCAAAATTGGGACAAGGACAATATAAAGTCAAATTAAATTATCAAAATCGCTATGTGGAAACAATAGTAGCGGATTTCTCGATACCTGATGGAAAAATATGAAACTACTGTACTATGTCTCTCCATCAACTTTTTGCCAAGTTTTCATAATTAACAACATAATTTGCTACACAATCTTCATAATAGCTGAGTAATGAAGACTAGGCCTACTGTAATAAAAGACCTGATTATTATTATTATTTTTTATAACTTTTACTTTATATTTCACTTAACAGTTACTGAAGCTGGAGAAAAAGATCCCCGGTCTTTTGTTACTGGGTGTGATAGTTGAGGGTAGACTGCTGGGGGGGAAGGAGTTGAAGGAGTACGCCGCCCTACCGTCGCTGGAGGTCATGCACGCTCAGCTCAGCCACACGCTCTCTTCAGCCGCTCAACAGTTGTCGCAAAACCTTGTGGCACAGCAGGTTTGTTGGTTATTGTTGTTCCTGAGCAAGGCCATAATCGAGCGTCCCCAGAGAACCCTCCCTGCTTGCCATTAATAAAGCGTAGGTGACCGAAGCCACTCTAAGGCGAGGAGCTGAGGAGGGTGCGGAAAATGCCCGGGAAATGTTTATTCTGTCTCTTCGCTCTTGTAGCACATTCTGGTATCTTACCCAGAATATTCTGTTTGCTTTTTGTTTAACCCATTGAGCACCAGCTGATTTAGTGAAAAAACACACTCCAAAGCTAGGCACTTGTCAATTTTGTTTTTCCTGAAAGCACATGGGATGGGTTAGTAATGAAGGAAAAACAACAAAACCACTCACCTAGGTCATTGAGGGGTCCTGGGGGGCGGCGGAAAGTCGCAATTAACATGGGGTGATCAGTAGGCAATACAGTACAATATACTGGAAAATCACTCCCGCGCGCACCCACACGCACGCGGCTGGACTTGGGGAGTTGCCAACCATCGGTATTGTTCCGTAGGATCCTAAAGCAGTTCCCATACAAATCCGAACCCTATACGAGTCTTATATCAATGGTAAATAAGGGCCGTTGACTATAGCCGACGCTGGTACTGGCAGCGATTTACAACGCCTTCAGAAGTGAGTCGACGCTGGTGCTCAAGGGGTTAACAAACAAAAGTTCTGAGCAGGGCTGCCTAGAGGCCGCGAGCTTGGAACCTCACTGCGTGTGGAGCACTCCGTCTACAAATTTATATGTATGTACAAGGGTGTATGTAAACAAAAGCGAACAAAAGTTAACAGGCCCTTGAAACTACAGTAGATGGTTGGAATAAAGAAAACATTTTGTTCACTCCTCAGTGATGTATACAAATTTGCTAATATTGACTCTTGTCTCTGCTATATTTTCTTTCATTCTCCTCTGCTAGGTTTGTTTGATCATGACACTTCTAATTTATTTATTTTTCTCCCGGTCTCTGCTGCTTAACATTTACAGAACTTTGAGCACAGCATGGTTGTTTTGTATGGTCTCTTCTCTTTCTGCTCTCCAGGGTGTCAAACGAGAGCCGAGTCCATTATATTTAGTCCTTATTTTTGTATAATTATGTTGTGAGCCTTGGCATAGTCAGTAGAGCGTCTGCTGCTGATCAAAGGGTCGGTGGATCGAGCCCTCACTGTCAAAATGTTATTGGTAGATGTCAAGCTCAGGCAACTTGACCTAGTGATTCATGACAAACGCCTAATGTTCATGGCCACCCCATCTCGGGAATTATGGCGTCTGGGAAAATAAAATAATAAAAATTATATGTAAAGATGATAATATGGATTACTGTATAGTTCATATTATGTACAGTATTCTTAAGTGATACAATAGCCAAAACAATGCTAGTTATTGTTAATTTTCTTGTATTCCTTCTCATATTCATTCAAGTCTTCAAACAAAATTGCTCCAGTTTGAAATCCCTGCTTCTCTTCTATACGGTAATATATTTTCTCCGAGTTCTCTTTTTCATTCTCACATTTGTTTTTCTTCTTATTGATATACAGTTACTGTACTTGAAAAAACACATGACACAAATATATATACGCTTAATTTTTTTTACAGATGGAGTTGGCATCATCCCTGTCTCGACATATATCGAAGGACTCCACACCAGAAGAAAATTGAAAGAAGAGTGATAAAAAGGTCTTTATGTTCATTTGATTGTGTATAACATTTTTTAATCTATTAGTAAGTAAACTGTATACAGAAAAAGGTATCCAGCGTTTTATTGTCACCCTATCTATCTATTGCCAGATGCCTTTTTTTTTTCTTTATGTGCATGAAGGAGACAAAAGGCAAAGCTGCCTGTAACAAGTGTCCCCCCCCCCCCCCCCACAAGGTTGAAAGAGTGATAGAGCCAAAATCTTAATGAGACAGTATGCCCTCCTATCACAATCATCCTAAAGCTAGTTTGTTTGCTGTAAGTAGGCGACAAATCATGACCTCTAACCTCTGTCACTCAAAAAACGACGAGTAATTAAGCTAATATTTCTACCATTTGAGAAGTCAGTCAAGGAATAGATGTGGATATTTACAGCCCAGTTGCTCTAGTCCTTTTTTAGTTAGAGGATGGAGGTCATGATTTCTCGCCTACTTACGGAGAATATACTATAGTATGATAGTATCACACGAGCACTTTTTCCCTTAACATTTATCCTCAACACTACACTAGCAGCTCCCTCCCTGCCCACCCCAATCCAGCTTCCAGAAGCACATCCATATTCATATCTCTCGCCGTTCCATCCAATCACTCACAGACAACACGCAGCTCTAGGCACGACCCCCCGAAATCCATCCTTCTGAATCCTCCCTTCTTCGCGAGGACTGAGTCCACCTGGCCAGGCTGAGATGTGGGCACCATCCAGCTCTTCTGAGCTATCAGAAAAGACTAGATGACTCCGTCGATGACACCTGCCCGGGATGTAACACAGCACCCCATACCATTAGACACATCGTAGAAGACTGCATTTCACACAATCACTTACGCCAACATAATGTTTGAGAGCCCTGTGGGAAAGCCCGACCGAAGCCATGGCCTTCTTTAGGGACTCGGGGCTGTTCGGCCAGGCAGCCTAGGGAACGACAACAACAACTATGTTAAATTGTAGAGAAATAGAGGTTAGAGATAGACAGAAGGTTAATTGCACTAATTTTAATTATCACACTTATCCCTTACCCTAAACTGTTCCCACAGCAAGACATGCCAGAAGAGGATGGACAATTTAGTACAGTGCTGCTAAACTGTTAAAAGAAGATACAGAAAAAGACTACAGATAAGACCACCACTTTGGCCACTTTCAGAAACATTGACTTTCCGCCGGCTGCCGTATACGGCACAGTGCCATCCATTCCAGATAGCGCACTGCTGTGTGCATGACTTTTGTTGTGAATGACATGGCGCAACTAGATTACCTTGGTAAACCTTGTGGCGCTGTGTTCGATTGAAAAAGGCCGTCATGGTGACCATATGCAGCATTTTGCCATAGTCGATGTGTGTGAGAGCATGCATAAACACCCATGGTTATTTACAGGCAAGGGATTGCCGGAAAGTTGATGCATTAGACCCATTTCAACATACAGTACTTACATTTGGAATCTCATTATGCCATCAGACAGTACACTAGGACCATACGTCCGGGACAGTGTAGATAGCAGAGAAGGGGTGTTGTAGATAGAGGAAGCTGTTGGAATGGCTTTGGTATGTGTGTTAATAGTCTGTATACGTCGTCGAGGTGTCCCCCGACTGGGTGCGAACATGATAAACACGCTAGGACGTACTACCACACCCACTAAATGTCCGCCACAGCTGGGATCGAACCAAGGTCAAGCAGATTCACACGTGAGCATGCTCTCCACTCGACCGCCGCGGCATCTGAATGGGGCCTTATACCCATTTCAATATACAGTACAGTACAGTATACAGTATTCATTTATGGCGAGTCCAGAAATTGACCACTTGCGAGTTTCAGGCTATAAGGAAGTTAGGGTTGTAGTTATTGATATTTAGCAGAATTAAAAGCTAAAATACAGTTGAGGTGCATATGTACATAACATAAAATCACATTCTGCAAACTGTCTTATCACAAACTCACAATGTTTATACAGTATTTCTGCTCAATATTCATGTTTACGGCTCGAACTTCCTTTTAGTCTGAAACTCACAAGTAGTTAATTGTGACCCCTTCGCTTTTAGCAACTGAGGGAAGGCCGGAGCAAATAAGCTATAAGTTTTCATACCTGTTTATTGTTTGACTTGGTCGAGTTTAACTCCGAAGAACTCCGCCAATTTTTACGAAAGATGGTGGGCGGATACGATGCGCGCCAAGGAAGAAGTGATAAGTAACACCCTGTTCTTAACATTAATCATCAATTACAAACCCCAATGTGACTTGAATAAACTAATGAAAGCATATGGTCCTCCCGGGATTCGACCTCAAGACACCACACCTACGGAGGCGATCGGTAGAGCACATACCTTTGCTAACGTTGGCGGAAGTACGCACTCTGCTGAGTGCCCTTCTATAGTCTGTTCATTCTAGGTTGTGCAGAAATTGTAACCACTAACCTCTGTAACTCAAAAAGGACTAAGAGTAATCGAGCTAATTTTTCTACCAAATAGGAAGACTTGGCCAGGGAATAGGTGTGGAAATTGACAGCTCTTTCCGAGTTATAGAGGTTAGAAGTTACGATTTCTGCCCAACCTAGAATGAACGAACTATAGTTTTGTTTTTCAACGATCTCTTAGAGTTTAAGGGGTAAAATATATCAACACTACTTTTGTCATCAGTTATTCATTTGACTGGGTTATATACAGTTGTTTCAACAAAATATTATAATATCATACAAAAATGCCTTAATGTACACTCGGATACCATAGTCTCTAGCCCACTCATAAGAATTTATGGACCCCCTATCATGCCTATGTTTTTATTTATGTAATTATAACTGTATGGATTTATTTTTTGATGGAACTTGCTTTTCCAAAAATAGTATACAGTACTGTATATACTTTTGTAGTTGGTTTAAAGAAACTATATTCATAAATTAGTTTACAGAGATATACTTCCATACAGTAATTAGAAATGGGTGAAGTCCACGAATATGTATGAGTGGGCTTGAGACTATGGCATATGGTACCGTCAGCAAACATTCCTGCTGGCCCAAGGGTTCATTTATTTATGGTATTTAAGCTATTTACAATTATAAAAATGAGAAATAAAAAAAAGACAGAAATGAACAAACAATTGACTCGTGTCTCAAGTAGTTTTAACGCGCTTACACATCGGGCACACACGGTATTCACATGGCCATCTAATGACTTCACCTCCAGACACTCCACCACATTGCCCACATTGCCAAACCCACATCACGGTTCGTGGGTAGGATAAATCTGTATATTTTGTGATACAGAGTCATTACTCTACTACTATATACTGTACTAGCATCAATAAAACAAACCCTTGGCTAACCTGGAAGTTTGGTCGACTGTACATAAGTTTAACTTTGATTACCAGTTGTTCCAATTTAGAAATGCCAAGAAATATTTCACACACAACTACAGGTCTCCCTCGCTATCCGATGCCCCGATTTACGTTATTATTATAGGTTTTTACGTGTTTGTGTTTTGGCTAGTCCCAGAACGCATCCCCATTTACCCAATTAATTTTAGGGTTCACTATACAATTTTTCTATTTAACCCCTCGGACCCGGTTGGGCTTTGAGGCATCAATAAAAAACACCCCGCAGAACCCGGAAGGGCTCTGAGGCTCCGGCAGCTTGAAAGCCTGTAAGCTTGGTGTGCGAGGCGTCCGTCCGACGCATGTAAACAACAGCCGGTTGGACCGACGCCGCGCATCTCCGACCACAAGAAGGAGAGGCGTCCTTGTTCGTGTGTGCCTGTATGTTATTGTCAAGGGGTGGACCGAGGAAGACCTGGGATCGGACTATACGCGCCGATCTCAAATCCAAGAACTTGACAAGTGAAGCAGCCCTTAACAGGGTTGCCTGGAACGCCGCCATTAGGACAAGAGACTGAAACTGCACTTATGTGTGGAACACTCAGTCTTAAAATGTTATGTATGTATGTAAGTGGTGAAAAGTAGTGTAAAGTGGCTGATATCGCCACAAAGTTATCTCCACGGAAATAGTCATCACAACTGAACCAGTTGACTTAGAGAGCTCTACTCAACGCCATTCTACAGGTACGAAACACATCTACGCTTGGGAATGTGCGGGAATGCGGAAGCAGTCAAAATAACAAAGATACGGTAGTCTCGGCGTAGAAGTTTTTCGGCCAAAACCCCCAGGTTTCGGTATGGAATACATAGCCGGGTCTGAGGGGTTAAGATCGGGTTTTCAGGAATGTAACAAGGACCCCAATGGAAATACACCTAACGGCCTTATTGGGCTATCCTTAGTTGGAATTATGCAAAGCTGGTACATGTCATATTTGTAACATATTATGTGGTACCAACATTGTAAAATGCTAACTGAATAAATATTATTATTATTATTATTATTATTATTATAACACAATGGTATATCGAGGGAGAACTGTATTATAAAAAACAATCTGACGATGCTTATTCAAACACTCACAGACAGATTAAAATGCACTTGCAATAACAGAAAACACATTACAAAAAATAGGCCTACTGTACACATAAAATAAATTAAGAGGAACAAAAATTTCATACTTTTGCATACCTAAACAAAAGCCAAGTAAACAATGCTGATAAAAATAATGTCAAATTGTATATGGAATAAATTCTGGGCTATATGATGTACTGTATAATGTACGGTGGCATTAATAAGGCATGTCTCAGCTGTCATTACGTTTGGCTCGTTCTGTGCTGTATTAATGTCTGCCAGATGTTGAAACGGTGGGTAAGTGTAGGAAATTTTTTGTATATGTCACTCGATATGAAGTTTAGATATTGCGGATACCAATTATCGATCAAAATATACTTGGTGCCGAGACATGACTTAATAGCGCCACTGTTCTGTAGTTCTAATGGAGGTGACATAGGGTAAAAGCAACAATTTCTCGTCCATTTCAGATTAACCCTCTGTTCCCGGAAGGGCTCTTTAACGCCCAGTGGTTGAAAGCCTGTGAGCTTGGTGTGCGAGGCGTCGGTCCGACGCATGTAAACAACAGCCGGCTGGACCGACGCCCCGCATCTCCGGCCACAAGAAGGAGAGCGTCGCTTGTTCGTGTGTGCCTGTATGTTGTTGTTAAGTATCGAAAAGTAGTGTAAAGTGGCTGTTGTTGCCATAAAGTTATCTCCAATGAAATCATCATCACAACTGAACCAGTTGACTTATGGAGCTCTACTTAACGCCATTCTACAGGTAAGAAACACAGCTACGCTTGGGGATGTGCGGGAATGCACATCTCTCCCAACCTGTCCGACATATCATTAGATAAATATCCTAAATATATAATGGAGAAAGGTATAAAAGGAATAGTTTTGAAAGTCTGTATTTTTTTTAATCCATTAGGAATAATCCACAATCTATTTTATAAGGCCTAGACACAGGCGCACATGACAGACATACATTAAATTAATACAGATCTCCCTCACTATCCGATGTCCAAATTTACGATATTATTATAGGTTTTTAGGTTTGGGTTTGGGTTTTGGCTGGTCCCAGAACGCATCCTATTTACCCCATTAATATTAGGGTTTGCTATACGATTTTTCTATTTAAGATCAGGTTTTCAAGAACGTAACGCAATCGTACATCGAGGGAGACCTGTATTTACCTATTTGTAGTTTACAGGAATTGAGCAGCGCTCGTGTTGTCTGTATGTACAAAAGTATGCATTTCTTGTTTCACACGTGTAAAGAAAATGGTGCTATTACCCAATTAACTCCTGTACAGTCAGCCTAATAAGTGATGTCTCGGCACCAATTATGTTTTGATCAATAATGGGTATCAGCAATATTTACACATGATTTCTTATTTTTGAGTGAGATATACAAACCATGTTCCTACACTTACCCACCCTATTCAACATCTGACAGACATCAATACAGCACAGAGCGAGCCAAACGTAATGACAGCTGACTTATTAGCGCCACTGTACAGTTGGCCAAATAAGTCGTGTCGCCGCTGTCATTACGTTTTGCTCTCTGCGTGCTGTATTACTGTCGGTCGGGTGTTGACTAGGGTGTGTAAAGATAGGAACATGTTTGTATATCTCACTCTCAACGATTATTTACTGCTAAGATTGTGCTGATACCAATTATTGATCGAAATATAATTGGTGCCGCGACATCACTTATTTGGCCGACTGAACCAGCGACGTCTGTTATACTGTACTGTATTATGATTCTAGCACTATTTAGACGATTGAGGAGTGGTAGTTAATGGGGTTGAATGAGACAGTTCCTTGAATGTGACGATAGCAGGGGGCTAGGAATCCTACCCACCTTGTATAATTCTCCCACTCGATATACAAAATTGACCACTTGCGAGTTTCAGGCTATAAGGAAGTGGAGCTGTGGCCATCAATATTTAGCACAATTATCAACTAAAATACGGTCATAATACATATATAAATAAATAAAACCAAATTGATCATACTTTTTAACCATCAGAAATCCACATTATTATTACATTTCTCTTAAATATCAATGTTCACGGCTCCAACTTCCTTATAGCTTGAAACTCGCAAGTGGTCAATTCAAACCAATAAATAAATATTGTCAAAATATCAGAACACTTCAATCTGTATCTTGGTTTTTATTTGCCTTTTAATCAAGATATGTCGGAACTAAAATATATATAAACATTATCAATGGACAAAATATACTATAAACTTGTATGAAATAATGTAATTAACTTCTATTTGCCCTAAATTAATACAAATGTGTCAGAACAAAAATATATATACTGTACATTATTTATAAATAGATAAAATATATTATTAACTCGATATGAAATAATGTAACCCTTCCCCTAACCCCTTCACTCTTTTAACTCTGGGGGAGGCACTCATCACAGGCAGCTTTGCCTTTGTCTCCCTCATCCACATAGAAAAAACAAAGAAATTACACCCATTTAATATGATGCTATTATTTTTAAGGGGAGGTTTTCTGGACACCCTTCTCCCTCATGTTTAACCCTATTAGCTTGGATATTTATTATTAAGGGGAAGTTTTCTGGACCCCCTTCTCCCTCATGTTTAGCGCTATTACCTTGGAGATTTCAAGACAATTGCCCCATTAATTAAGCAATTTTAATGCAATGACTGCAGCACTTGTCATATGACAATTGCTTGGTCACCACTGTTATACGGTGGTTTTGGACTAAAAGTAACTTTCATTCCCTGCACATTTTCATGCATAAACAAGAGCTAGAACGTATTTCAATTATATATCCCTGAAAGCAGAGGAATAGACTTTTCCAATGACACCTGAATCATGTACAGTATGTACGACCAGTACAGTATGTGCCGTGCAACAATATTGCACAGGTGACACTAAATTGGTAAAAATTTGCGTTTTTCAACGGTTTTCGTTTTCCCCAAGTCTGTAAGGGAGTTGGAGATGTCTCCCACTGTCACTAGTCACCGCCCAGACACGGGGGGCTATGGATGGGACCGTTCCACGCTGCTTATACTTGCTCACCTGCCTCCCAGGCCTTGTTCTAGGCAGAAATTTGGCAATTGTCCTATGAAAAGTGCCGCAGTGATGACCACATTTTTTATATAACAGCCCGCAGTCATTGAGTTAAGGCCCTTTCTTGCCATATAGGTGTACATTTTTCCTGGCAAGCACTGTCGAGCTTGTAAAAAGGCCGGAGCATTTTTCTACCAAAATATGCACACATTTATTTAGGGGTGTTTTGGGATATTTTTTTAAAGCTTGATGGAGGTCTAGAGAAGAGACTAAAACATAAAAACATTCTATCTATCTACTGAGGCAAATTCCAATTTTTGTCTATTGCTATTTCTTTTCTTTAGCTGGGGGTGGCCGACTCGAGACAGGCAGATATAAAAATTGACCACTTGCGAGTTTCAGGCTATAAGGAAGTTGGACCTGTAAACATCGATGCAAAACAGAAATGCAGTAATAATGTAGGTTTCTGATGGATAGAAAGTATGATTATTTTAACTTAATAGGTTTAAAAATGCACTACAACAGTTTTATCTGATAATTCTGCTAAATATAAATATCTACGGCTCCAACTTCTTTATAGCCTGAAACTCGCAAGTGGTCAACTAAACAAATATATAAACACCTCCCCTTTATCCTTTCAGTACTATGATGCTCCTTTTCACAATATTCCGGCTAATTAGTAATTTTTCAGCTTTGAAAGGTCCTCGAGAAATGGGAGGGGTTGTTGTTGTTCCCCAGGCTGTCTGGCCGAGCAGCCCCAAGGTCCCGAGCAAGGCTAAGGCCATAACCGAGCGCCCCTACAAAACTCTCCCTGCTTACCACTAATAATGCCCAGGTGACCGAAGTCACTCCAAGGCGGGGAGCTGAGGAAGGTGCGGAAATGCCTGGGACACCAAAGCCCCACCCGAGGCCCTGTGCCCCTCAGCAATTATGAAGGGAAAGTTGAGAGGTAACATCTTTTAGTTATTTTATTTAGTTATTAACTTTATTTATTAATTTGTTTATTTATTTAGTTCTTTTGCCTTTATATCGTGTCGTCCCTGTTTTGGTTTGTTTATTTTGCAAGTTTTACAATATACAGTACAGTAATTAATATATTCATATATTTGATCTATTAGGATATCTCTAGATTGGCACTTTTTTCTTGACTATATGCAGTTCCCAAAATAGGTAGGCCAGAAATTGCAACCACTAATCTCCGTAACTCAAAAAGGGCTGGAGCAAATGGGCTGTAAATCTCCACACCTGTTCCCCCGTCGATCCTTCCAAAATGGTGAAAATATTAGCTTGATAACTTGTTTCAAACTCTGTGTGGCTCGAACGTCCATTGATTTTGGCCATGTCACTCTTTCAATTCTGGGGGAGGCACTCGATACAGGCAGCTCTGCCTTTTGTCTCCCTCACTCACATAGAAAAACAAAAAATAAAGTTGTGTATGAGTTATAGAGGTTAGGGGTCAGGATTTTTGGCCTACCTATAATGAATGAACTATAGGACAGGTTACTAAATAATACTTAATGGCAATAAAATATATGTGTAAGTCTATTAAAAATCTATTATTAGTACAGAGAGTAAAATATATATTCATATTTTGTTTCACCAACTCACCAATTAATTTACAAATAAACC
This sequence comes from Paralithodes platypus, assembly GCA_032716605.1. NCBI lineage: Eukaryota > Metazoa > Arthropoda > Malacostraca > Decapoda > Lithodidae > Paralithodes > Paralithodes platypus. Next base: position 3,825,207 of record CM064495.1, read on the forward strand.
CAACTAATGAAATCAATGAAAGCAATGAATACATGTGGTACTCCAAGGACTCTAACCTAGGTTACGCACACCCAAATTCAGCGCATTTATGCATTACGCTATCAAGACAGTTAAAGAATTATGCACAAACCTACGATTTATTATGCAGTTTCGAATCATGCATATTAATCTGAGCATGTACGGTCGCGCTAATAAGTCATGTCCCAGCTGTCATTACGTCTGGCTTGCCCTGTGCTGTCAGATGTTGAATAGGGTGGGTAAGTGTAGAAATATGTTTGTATATTTCACTCGATATGAAGAAATGAAGCTTAGATATTGCTGATACCAATTATTGATCAAAACATACTTGGTGCCGAGACATCACTTATTAGCACGACTGTACATATATTCCAACTGTGCTATGGTAACCTAATGTATAGATGAATGGTGAAAGGTGGAGAGAAATGCTCAATATTTTGGGGGTTCGGTTGAAGTTGATGGAGATTGTTTATATATTTCAATATTTGATAAGTATTTTGGGGGCAGGGTGTCGAACGAAAGCCAAGTCCATTATTTTTAGTCTTTATTATTGTATATGTAAGATAAAATTATGGTTTATAGTTCCAATTATGTCTTTACTCTTTAGAAGTGATAAAATTGGCAAAACAATACCATGTCTTGCATTTCTTCTCATATTCATTCAAGTCTTCAAACAAAATTGCTCCGGTTTGACACCCTGGAAAAGAACTTATGTGGCCAACTGTACAATTCACATTTTTTCACCAACCCATTTTACTTCTAAACTCAATTAATGAAGACAGTAACAGAAGAGAAGAAAATCTTTTGGGAAAACAGTCTTTGGTAAAGTACAAATGGATAACCAATATAGAGCACCAGGAAAATCAAGCCAATTGTGTCATATTTTTGGTCTTGATTTGTTGCTTCCATTAGTGGGCAGGGTAAGTTAGCTAATTTGTATGCGGAGGGCCAATTAGTATACAACACCAATGAAAATAATACCCAGAAATACGAGTAGAAATAGATGTATGTATGCATATTGTATATATACTCAGGCACATACCCCATTGCTGGGGGTGGCCGACTCAAGACAGAGTGAGGATTGGCATCTTCTACTCCCCAACCTTAGCCTTAGCCTGACGTTGGTTCACTCATTGGTCTTCTCTCGTGTTGATTATTGCAATGCCCTGTTGGTGGGTCTTCCAAATTATATTTTAAAGAAAGTTCAGTCTGTTCTTAACAGGGCCGCAAGACTCATTTTTGGTGTTCCACCTAGAACTCCTACTACATCTCTTCACATAGAACTGCACTGGCTGCCAGTAAGAGCAAGAATAGAATTTAAGTTGTGTTTAGTGACTTTTAAGGTTCTCAAATTTGGTGAGCCTAGGTACCTTGCGGAGCTGCTCAGGCGCCCACCGGCACACCATGGTGTAGTTGTGCGTCATGACAATGACCCTTTTCGTCTTGATGAACCAAGGGCTTTCCAGCAGTCTTCTTTCTTTGAGAGGTCATTCTCCTACATGGCTCCGAGGTTGTATAACAGGTTGCCGCTGTCCATGAGACAACTGAGTTCTGTTGAATGCTTCAAGAGACAACTTAAGACTTTTCTCTTTGAGAGAAGCTATGATCTTGAGAGAGGTGTCATGACAGATGGCTATAGAGTTTAGGCTATTTTGCCACTGCTAGTGATTGTTAAATGTGTGTTGTATATAAGCTTTCTTTTGATGCATTGATTTTGTTCTTTTTTCTTTCTCTTTCCGAGCGCTAGTGAATTCTTCGGAAAAAATTGGCGCTTATGAGAAATAAGTAACATGCTTATTATTCTTATTATTATTATTATTATTATTATTATTATTATTATTATTATTTATTATTATTTCTGTCTGTCTCTTTTAATGTCCTACTTTTCCTTCTGGGGGCAGGGGGCTAGGCTTCCTCCACCCGTTGTACAATTCACCTACTAGACGAGACAGAGAAAAGGGCGAGGGAACACGAAAGTGGTCCCGGACCCTAAGAATTGGAACTTTAAATATTGTTTCTGTTCAGGCTCTGTCTCAAGTCGGCCACCCCCAGCTATGGGGTATATACATACATACCGGTAATATAGAGAATGAATGATGGTACTCACTCCTAACATTACTGCAAATAGGCAAACTATTGCGTTCACCTTTAAACTATAAATTTATCTTTGAGAGCATTAAATCTAACCACACCTCCACAACACCTCTGTATTTGCCTAATCTGCTCAAAACTGTAAATGTTGACACTTGATTTATTTATATAACTCAACTGATTTTTGTGGGTAATTTGTTTATTGATATTACCAACAAGTATAGTACAGTTGGATAAATAAATATAGCACAAAAAATGTATGATAGTCGAGGTATATTTTGACACACTGCAATAATCAAACTCGACTAATTTCTTTTGTGGGTATAATTATTTTTTGACACAACATTAATCAAGCTCAACTACTTTCTTTTGAGGGTATTATTTTTTTATTGATATCACATACTTCTTGGACAAATTAGCTTCTCTACTCTAAGTGTTGCATCACAAATATATTACAAATCCATAAAATCTTTAAATATAACAGCTATGCAAGAAATTATAAGCTAATTTGGTAATAAACAGTACAGGTCTCCCTCACTCTCCGATGCCCCGATTTACGATAATATTACAGGTTTTTAGGGGTTTGGGTTTGGGTTTTGGCTGGTCCCAGAATGCATCCCCATTTACCCCATTAATTTTTGGGTTCGCTATATACACTATCCAATGCCCCGATTTACGATATTATTCTAGTTTTTAGGGGTTTGCGTTTGGGTTTTGGCTGGACCCAGACATCCCCATTTACCCCATAAATTTTAGGGTTTGCTATACACTTTTTCTAAGTCATATATTTTCACCAACCAACTTTACTTCTAAACTTAAGTAATGAAATCAACGAATACAAGTGGCACTCCAAGGACTCGAACCTAGGATACTCACACCAAACTTCCGCGCATTTATGCATTATGCTATCAAGATCGGATTTTCAGAATCGTAACCCAATCGTAAATCAAGGGAGACCTGTAACCTAATGCCTTAATGGCTTTCACTGTCCATTACCCAAAATATACTAACAAATATAAAAGAGAACCAGCCTTTTCTTATCTCGGATATATTGTATTATAACCAGACTCGGTATTGTACTCGCAAGAGATACAGACTAGAGTGAGGCAATGTGCACCTCCTGTACTATACTCTGTTTCAGCGACTCTGGCAAAATAACGGCCCCCTTATATATAAATAATTCCAGCTGATTGGCTCTTGCAACCATCTCCAATGTCTCTTATTGTAGTAATTATTCCTTCTAAACAAAGGTTTTAATAATAACAGTCACACAAGCCAATCAGCTGGAACTATTGCCATATAAATGGACCATAATTTTGCCAGAGTCGCTGACACAGAGTATAGATCGTAGTGAAAATATATAGGCCTATTCCCCCTTAAGAATGAATATCAATTACGATTATTATTCGGGAGGTCGGGGGAGTGCTGGATTGACCTTGGTGATCCCTGGTCTCTGGGTCTTCTCCTGGGTGACCTAGATGTGTGTGAATTTGTGTTTTTGTTTTTGTGTGTTCATTGTGTCCCTATTCGGGTTATGTCTCGAATCAGCCACCCCTAGTCAATACCGGCACTGAAGAAAATAAATGACCTCTTAAGACTAGAATATAGTTTATCATTCTGAGATTTTGTTTATTGGGAAAATTAACCCCTTATGTACCGGCAATGTCCTTTTAATTTTATTCTAGCTATATTTAGACGATTTTGCGCAGTTTAGGAAAGACCTCTGGCAATAATAAGGCTTCAGACTATCTCAATTAACCTTTTAAACTATCACAGATCCTCCTTAAGCTGCATAATATCGTCTAAATACAGTTAGAATACAGCACAGTATAACAAATGTCGCTGGTACCGTACTCAAAGAGTACCGCCGACGTCCATTTTAATTTTATTCTACCGATATTTAGAAGATTTTGTGCAGTTTAAGAAGTATCTGTGGTAGTATAAAGGGTCAAGTGAGATAGTTTGAAGCCTGATAATTTGCTGAAGGCCTTTTCTAAACTGAATATAACCGTCTAACAGTAGTCACCATAAAGTTAAAAAGACGTCGCCGGTACTGAGTGAAATGCATCGTCTTCCTATCCTCGTAAAAATTAGTCTTAACCCTTTGAGTACCAGCGACGTGTGTATGACTTTACTCAGGCTAAATCTAGACCATATTATGCAGCTTAGGGAGGATCTGTGGTAGCTAAAATGGTTGGTCGAGATAGGTTGATGCCATATTATTGCTAGATGTCCTTCCTAAGCTGAATAAACTAGTCCAATAGTGGCCAGAATAGAATGAAAAGGACATCCCTGGCACTGAACAGGTTGATAAAAAAAAAAATAATAATAATACGTAATAATATCTAGAGTGAAATGCATCGCCTTCCTATCCTCGTAAAAATTAGTTTACAGCCATGAAGCCATTGTATGACTAGTGCCGTATTTTGTAAGTCAGGCGCAGATGCGACTCCGGCAAACTCAACTCTTATGGTTTTAAGGGGGGAATGGGTTTTTTTTTCCCCTGCCCTAGGATATCTCATAAAGAAATTACACGCTTTAACCCTTCCCCCCCGAGAAGAGAGGGGGGGGGGGGAAATGGGGAAACACTGTCCTAAGGACAGTGTCAGGTACCCGGGCGATTTGGCCGAAAAACTTCTAGGCCTAGGCTACCGTATCTTTGTTATTTTAACTGCTAGAAGTTTCCCACGCATCTCTAAACGTAGTGCGGGTTTCAATCTGTAGACTGGCATTGAGTAGAGCTCTGTAAGTCAACTGGTTCAGTTGTGATGACGATTTCCGTGGAGCGAATTTTTCCGCGATGTTGACAATATCGGAGCTTTTCAGACACTAATTTCGTCATACCATACAACAACAACATTGATACGACGTCTCCTTCTTGTTTTCGGAGGTGCGGTGACGCAATGACCGGCTTTGTTTACATGCGTCGGACGCACGGCGTTCAGACCAAGCTGAATAGGCTTTCAAGCTTACTGCCTGTTATAAGGACGCCCGGGGTCCTGCCCATCTGCCGCGGTGTTCTTATAAAAGGACAGCCGGGCTGGAAGGGTTAAACATTGCACCATCAAGACACCTTTTTTTTTAAATCGTAGTTTAACCAGACCACTGAGCTACAAAACGTAACTAGTTAGTTAGAAGTCTGTAAGACTGAGCTAAATGTCAGAACAATGATACAGGTCCAGAGATAATTCATATTTTGTTTTCACCAACCAACTTTACTTCTAAACTCAATTAATGAAATCAACAAATGCATGTGGCACTCCAAGGACTTGAACCTAGGATACTCACACTGAAATTCCGCGCATTTACGCATTACGCTTTCAAGAAAGTTAAAGAATTATGCCCAAGCCTACGATTTATTATGCAGTTTCGAATCCTGCATATTAATCTGAGCATGTACATACATTCCAACTGTGCTATGGTAGCCTAATGTATAGACGAATGGAAGGAGTAATTAATGGGGCACTTAACCCTAGGGACTGTGGTACAAATTGGTTGAAGTCTGAATTGACCACATGCAAGTTTCAGGCTATAAGGAAGTTGAAGCTGTAGACATCGATAGTAAACAGAACTGCCATGATATAGGTTTCTGATGGACAAAGAGAAGGTTGAATTGGATTTTATGTATACATAAATGAACTACAACCGTATTTTAGCTGGTAATTCTGCTAAATATTGATGTCTACAGCTCCAACTTTCTTATAGAACGAAACTCGCAAGTGATCAATTACCGTTGGAGTTGAGTTTGCTTGGAGTGGACTGTAACTGGCTGGTACAAAATAGAGCTTAGGATTCCACAAATGACAAACACTGATTACATTGGTGGTCAACATATGTTCCACTCTGGCTCAATAAACAAACGCACACATGAGCACTCACGCACACATATATACTGTACACACACAAACACACATACAGGTCTCCCTCACTATCCGATGCCCCAATTTACGATATTAATATAGGCTTTTAGGTGTTTGTGTTTTGGTTTTGGCTGGTCCCAGAACGCATCCCCATTTACCCCATTAATTTTAGGCTTCGCTATACGATTTTTCTATTTAAGATCGGGTTTTCAGGAACGTAACCCAATTGTAATTCGAGGGAGACCTGTACTGTACACACACACAAACACCAGTGCCACAATCTTGTACTATGAATCAGTCCCTTGTAGTTAACCGCTTCACCACGATGACCCCTTTTAACCTTGGATCCTGGCTAAAACGAGACAATTTTATACAGTTTAAGAAGGGCCTGTGTAATTCAGAGCGTTTATTTAGCTCTTATTTACCCCTTTGAGTCCTCAAGATCAATTATAAGCTAAAGAAAATCATCTAATGGTAACCAGAATAAGATAAATATTACGTCATGGTGCTGAAGGTGTTAATAACATCAATTTGACTACTTTGCTAAACCACCAGTGCCAAATACTCATTAAGGCCACAAGTCCGACATTTTGCAATTGTCTGGGTGCATCCTTTTCATGTGATTTTGAAGTAGGAATTTTCTTGTGAAAGCCGTTGGACACACTTTACACTCAAAAGGCTTCTCCCCGGTGTGAAGAATTACGTGTCTCTTCAAGTCCGTCGACCAGCCGAACCTCCTATTACAATAACAGCACACATATTTCCGAGCCTCATATTTTAAAATGTCTACTCCTTGGTGACCTTTACCCTTTATTTTCACTTTTATGGATACTTTGTCGGCGGTATCGTCCGTCGTGGAGGCTTCGCTCGGGCTCTCGGACTGACTGGCACCATTCGACGCTTCCATGTTCTCGTCCTCCATAGTAACGGCACATAAACTCAGTGGATCCATCACGTCCTCTTCACCATCTCTTTCATCGTCGATCACCATGCCTTCGTCTTCATCGTCAAAATCCTCGCCTTCGTCTTCGGAAAATTCATCTTCACACAGCAGAGAATCGTCGACTTTTTCATTGCCATTTGGAAACGACGGCATGGGTATTTCCAAACCATTAAGCTTGTTGGTAGGATCAGAAGCTATGCTGATTTTAAGTGTGTTCTCACTATGTTTTAGTTCTTTGGGCTGCAGCAAAAGTAACTTAACAACCTGGGAAGTGGATGTGGCGGTCTTGGGCACACTGATGGCCTGGGCACTACGAACTGGAGCTATGGGCTTTAACAGGGACACTCTCTTGCTCATGTCAATCTGCGGCACTATGGTCAGAATGTCTGGGTTCCTGACAATCTCCTTCCTGGCGTTGGAGAACTTGCTACCCTCCATCTGCGGCAGGATGGTGAGATTGTTGGTGAGGTGGTGGCTGGTGATGGGTCTGATGGTGGTGGTATTAGTGGTGCTCGTACTGCTATCCAAACTGCTCGGTAATGACGACATAATCCGTAGCGCCAGGTTAGAGTTGATCATCACCAAACCATCTTTTTCCACCATCCCGTCCACCGGAGACGAAGACTGGACCGGCAGCGGCGAAGGGGACATCATTCTTAGCGGAGCACTGCTAATTTTTGGTCTTGAGGAAAACTTCTGCCTAACTGCAGCAATGTTATCCATAGGAATCAATGCGATGTGACTAGGTGTGCTGGTGGATTTTGAATTTGTAATAATGGGCTGTACTTGAACACTTGAGGCTGTGGATGACATTAACGATTGAATCTGGACTGCTGGCTGCGAAGACGACACAATAGGTTGAATTTGGATGGCAGGCTGAGTTGACATCAGCGGCTGAATCTGAAGTGCGGACTGTGATGAAACAATGGGCTTAATTTGAACACCGGATTGAGGCGATGGAATTATAGGCTGGATCTGAACTCCTGACTTAGATAACGCAGGTACAACTGGCGTTAACTGAAATTGAGGCTCAGCACGATCCCCTCTCACTGTGATCTTTGAGACTGATTTTTTTGATTTATGAGTGCCTGAGTCCCCAGATTTTTTGCTTTGGGATGATATTGAAACCTTAGGAGTAGGAGAACCGGGCGATCTTAAGCTGGTCAACTGTGTGATATTGAATCCCTGTAACCCTTTCCCATCCCTCGACGCAATCTTTGGCAAAATGTTAATGAATTTATCTTTCTTCATTCCTGGCATGACCTTTGGCTTCAACCTAGGGATTGGCACCTTAAGAATAACATCCCCATTGGTGCCCGTACCCTCCTCACTCCTGACGATGGATGTGGTCACTACGATATCCTTCTTCCTGGCTAGATCTACCTGTTTACTGAGAAGGTCCAACTGTTTTAGTATGTCCGCCTTCCCATCCCCCTTCTTACCAGTTAAATCTACCTGTTTATTGAGAAATTCTATATGTTTTAATATATCCATCTTCCCATCCCCCGTCTTACCAATCAAATCCACCTGTTTACTGAGAAGGTCCATTTGTTTTAGTATGTCCGCCTTCCCATCCCCCTTCTTACCAGATAAATCCACCTGCTTACTGAGAAGGTCCAACTGTCTGCCGAGTATATCCATGGGCAAACTCTCGGCCGTACTCACCACTTTGTCTGCACTCTTACCGTCGCCCTCGGCCACCGGGGTAATGAACAGGGACATGGTTGGCTTATCCCACGGCACTATGAGGTCCTGGAGTAGGATGGGGGGCAGGCAGTTATCCCGGGATCTGGCTCCGTGGCTCCCAAAGTGCCACAGGAGGGATCGCACGGTGCAGAACTGCATAGGACACTCGGGACACTTGAGAGGTGTTTTGATTGCTGAAAGAATAACTGAAATAAATACTATACATGTCAATACCATCGAGTACTTTGAATGTACAGTACAGTACGGTATATTGACTACTTCCTTGAACATGACGATAGTGCGTTGTTATGTGTACGATTAGTTTGCTTAGGAAACAGATTAACTTGCTCATGTAGTAATGTACACCCTATGTGGTGGATTGTGTTTTTATTTATAATATTATTTTGCTAAAGCGTTGTTTCCACATAGCGATTTTGAAAAGTTCTTTTGTCTTTTTACTGTGTTTATCTAAGTTTTGGTTTGTTTATTTTGCAAGTTTTACATTATAATATATACTTTACTGTTATGGAACACTATCATAAGAGAATAGAATTTATAATGTAAAACTTGCAAAATAAACAAACCAAAACTGGGACGACACAAGATAAAACGCAAAGGACCTAATTGACAAACTAATGGGGGTAAACATCTTAAAATATGAAAACTAATGGGGCTAAAAATGAGGGAGAAGGGTTGCGTTGAAGTGCCACAAAGATACCATGCTAGTGTAATAAATTAAATTTCAGATGGTAGTATAGACGGGTGTTTCGGTCCTACTTTTATTTATATTATTATTTTGCTAAAGCGTTGTTTTCACATAGCGATTTTGGTAAGTTGTTTTGTCTTTTTACTGTGTTCGTCTAAGTTCTTGTTTGTTTATTTTGCAAATTTTACATTATAAACATTAACAAAGCCTTGGCCTTGCTCGGGGCCTTGGGGCTGTTTGGCCAGGCAGCTTGGGGAACAACAACAACAAAACTTTCTTTATCGAGATACCGTACATAGTTAATGTTTTCATTGTGTACATCATACAAGTAGAGTTTTTAAATTCCATTTCATTAGTATATATAGCTATAAACCGTACATAGCTAGATTATGTGAAGTAGTTATGTACTGTACACCCTGTGGTGGATTATGTTCTTTTATTTCAAAATTTTATTTTATTAAGCGTTATTTCCACATAGCGATTTTGATTCGTCCCTTTGCGTTTATCTTGTGTCGTCCCAGTTTTGGTTTGTTTATTTTGCAAGTTTTACTTTACAATCTTCTTTCTCCTTGTATTTTACAGACTGTATATAAATAAAAAAAGGAGCACTAGATGGAGATAATCACTCTAACTGATGCTAACTTTTTCATTCAATGATAAATGAACCAAAAACTAGCTTAACTTACCTGGTGGCTTTGAGTTGATCTTAATTAAAGATGGGATCTGTTTCTTGGTCTTGAGTAGTAGTGGTGGTGGTTGTGGTGAAGGTGATGATGCTGTCGTCGATCCCTCTACAGTCTTGGTACCATTGACACTCAATGATTCTCCTCTTAATACTGGCACACTAGGATCACGAGTCTCACCCTTTGATTCTGTAAAAAGAAATTGAACAAAATGTACAGCTACTGACAAATGTGTGTACCAACATGATGATAAAGTGAGTGAGTGAGTGAATAAATGTGTAAATACAGTAGCAGCATATATAGAACAGTCAAGGATTATATTTTTTTTACCAACCAACTTCACTTCTAAACTCAAATAATGAAATAAACATATACATGTGGCATTCCAAGGACTCGAACCTAGGACACTCACACCGAAATTCCACGCACTTATGCATTACGCATCAAGACAGTATAAAGATGTATGAACTTGAGATAAAGCCAATCATACACTGGTACACTAACCAAATTTGGCAACAAAGACGGAATGATTATAGCCTAAACAGTACCATACTCGACACTCGTTTTATAAGATTAGTTCATTTTGACAATATCTACTATATGGTAGATACTTACTGGATTCCGAGTTCATCTAAATACAGTACCGGTAACTGAATTTATAAATGTACTATAGGTAGCGCCAAACAAACTTTACAATAATCTTGATCCCTGACCTCTCTGTAACTCAAAAGGGCCTAGAACAAACTGGCTGTAAATCATCATCATCATCAATCTGACGCCCCGCTTCAAGAGGAAGCACCCCAAAAGGGATGGCCATGGCAGAAACTGCCTCCAGGCTCCCAGACATGCCTCCACTGACCTACTCCATAGTGCTATTTCCACAAAGTGGATTATGACCTTTAGCACTGAAGGAGCAGACCCAGAGCAGTCCCTCACCCGGATGGCAGTTCCACCACTGTTTTGCTATTTTATTTACCCCAGTGGGACCCTGGCTGGAAGCATACCAAGCACAGGAATTTTCTGAAGATAGGAACCAGTGGTCCAGAAGCTGATTGCACTACCAAAGTGGCGGGCGGTGGGGTCGCCACATCCCTACGCAAATATATTCACACCTATTTCCTGGTGGACTCTTCCCAAAGGATAGCAACGTCAGCCCGATTGCTTTCATCCATTTCGAGTTATAAGAAGTTAAGGGGTCAAGATTATTGTCAAGGATCGCTGGCGCTACCTACATTATAGCTACTATATTTTGCCATACAAAAACATTGTGACAAAAATCACTTGGTTCTGGGTTAATCAAACTAGACTTCAAAACTGCTAGAGGCCTACACAGTGTAAACTTACTTCATGAAGGTATTTTGTGATAGAATTTGTACAATACATATATCATATAATATAGGTAGCGCCAGCGAACTTGACAATAATTTTGACCCCTTAACTTCTTATAACTCAAAATTAATTAAAGCAATCGGGGTGACCTTACCTTTTGATACCTTTTGATGTGTTCGCCGCTCTTCTAGCGGCACCAAGGAGCGCGACGCCCCTCGTTATGGGTGGTGATCTGGTGCAGTAGACTGTTTGAAGCGACAGCTCGCTCCCTTGCGAGGATGGGCTCGTCTGGCACTTTTTGCAGTTCGACATCTAGGGCTCTCTTGAAGTTGTCTAACGAGATGTCCCTCATGTCTCTTACTCGCCGTGGGAGTTTGTTGAAGAGACGTGGGCCTCTGTGTGATAACCAGCCCTCTCGCAGAGAGCCCATAGCACCCCTGTTATTCATCCGGGGGATTTCGCATTCCCAGACTCTCCTATCACTGAATTTCATGACTATCGGAGTATGTAGGTTTGGTACTAAACCCTCTGCGATTTTTCACGTGTATATTATTAGGTAACGTTCTCTTCTACGTTCCAGTGAGTACAGATTCAGTGCTCTTAAACGCTCCCAATAGTGTAGATGTTTTATCGAACTTATATGCGAAGTGAAATTTCTTTGTACACTCTCTACGTCATTTATTTCACCTGCTTTGTATGGGGATGTTAATACGCTACAGTATTCAAGCCGCGGTAGCAAGAGATTTGAAGAGCGTTATCATAGGCAATTCCCTGCGTGTTTTAAAAGTACGCAGAATCCAACCCGTTAGACGTTTCGCAGCCGCCACTTTGACCTGGTTATGTACTTTGAAACCCATATTTTCAGACATTAATACCCCAAGGTCTTTCACACTGTCTTTCCGTTCTATTATGTGGTTAGATTCTGTTAAGTAATTTGTAATTTCTTTAACACCATTATTATCTCCGTACTGCATTAATTGGAATTTTTCCTCATTGAATTGCATGTTGTTTTCCCTGGTCCACTGGAACACTACATTCATGTCTTCCTGCAGTCGGCCCGTGTCCTCTTGTGTGTTTACTATCTTGCTTAATCGTTTCTATAATTTGGGAAGAGTCCACCAGGAAATACAGTAGGTGTTGTTATTTACAGCCAGTTTGCTCTAGGTCCTTTTGAGTTACAGAGAGGTCAGGGTTCAAGATAATTGTCAAATTCATTGGCGCTACCTATAGTACAGGTATTGATATCCATTATGACACTGTATTACATATTAAGTAACATCCCGTTCTTAACATTAATCATCAATTACAAACCCCAATGCACTTGAATAAACTAATGAAAGTATATGGGCCTCCCGGGATTCCAACTCGGGACACCACACCCAGAACATAATCATCAAAACCATTACACCACCAACACAGTAAACTAATGAAAGCATATGGTCCTCCCGGGATTTGAGCTTGGGACACCACACCCAGAACATAAGCATCTAAACCATTACACCACCAACACAGGCCGTAGCTCGGGCCAACCAGTGTGTGTTATCGGCAGACACCAGTGCTGTGGTGGACGGAGCGGTCTAGCAATCTGTGGTAGCTGTCCACCCAATTCCCTGATATATCAAGGCACCCACCCTAACCCAGCTCTTGGGCAAGGAGTGCATGGTGGTAAAAAAAACGCATCATTACATACTAATTATACAAACATGTAAAAGAAATGGTTAGTGTACCTTATCTGGGTCTTCTCCTGGGTGACCTAGATGTGTGTGAATTTGTATTTTGTTGTTGTGTGTTCATTGTTTTATGTTGTGTTGTCCCTATTCGGGCTGTCTTGAGTCGGCCACCCCCAGAAAAAAAAAAAAAAAAAAAAAAAAAAAAAAAAAAAAAAAAAAATGGATGGGGAATGGGCCTGAGTAAATACATACATACCGGTACTGTACAGTCCTCCCTCGGGTAGCGCGGCTTTGGACAGTGCGGTTTTGCTCTAACACGGGTACCCCAAATGTGCCGAGTCAGCATCTAACACGCTTTGTTTATGTAGCACTCGTGGCGGGTGGTCAGCATCTCTCGGCATCTGTCGGCCTGTGACGGCAGACTCGTCAGACCCGTATATACCGGCGTGTATAAGACACATTTATAAACCTCCAAAACCATGGATGGCCTTATACTACGAATATACTTTCAATGCAAGTTAATTTGAAACACCGAGATTCGTCAGCTGATTTTCCGTGTGTTATTGTTGAGTCAGTTTGTGTGTGTGTGTGTGTGTGTGTGTGTGTGTGTGTGTGTGTGTGTGTGTGTGTGTTGTTCTTGTGTGGCTATGTCTAAACCCGAGTTATTTCTGTATGCAATAAGATGTTATTATAATTTACTCTATGGAATTGAATTTCATTTTACCAAATAATATTTATAATAGTAAAAGCCAAAGAAAAATACATTAAACTATTTTTTCCCTTGCCCCTCAACTTTCTCTTCATAATTGCTGAGGGGCACAGGGCCCTGGGTGGGGCTTTGGTTTCCCGGGCGTTTCCACACCCTCCTCAGCTCCCCGCCATGGAGTGGCTTCGGTCACCCAGGCTTTATTGTGGTCAGCGGGAGGATTCTGTGGGGACACTCGGTTATGGCCTTGGAATTGCTCGGGGCCTTGGGGCTGTTCGGCCAGGCAGCTTGGGGAACAACAACAACATTAAACTATAACTCTAATGAAGATTCGTCAGCTGATTTTCCGTGTGTTATTGTTCAGTTTGTGTGTGTGTGTGTGTGTATTTACCTATTTGTATTTACCTATTTGTAGTATACAGGAGTTGAGCTTTTTAGGCTCGTATTGTCCCGCTTCCTGAGTTACAATTATCTAACTTTGCCTTAAAAATATGAATGTTTTTGGCACACACCACTTCCTCTTCCAACTGATTCCACTTACTTATACTTCTGTAAGGGAAACTATACTTTCTCACATCTCCTTTACATCTTCCTTTCATTAATTGGTTAAGGTGGCAAAAATATGTGTGTGATAACCCGGGTTCGAATCCCGGTGGATCATATATACTTTAATTAATTTCATTGGGGGTGTGGTGGTGAGATTAATAAAAATAATATTATATCTATGCCCCCTAGTTCTACCATTATCTTTCACAATATAACCCTTCTTGTCCACCTTTTCGAGTCCTCTCACACATTTGTACATCATAATCATATCGCCTCTCTCCCTCCTATCCATTAGAGATGGTAAATCTAATTTCTTTAATCTCTCCTCATATGGTAATTCTCTCAGTTCTGGTATCATCCTAGTTGCAGCTCTCACACACACACACTGTGTGTGTGTGTGTGTGTGTGTGTGTGTGTGTGTGTGTGTGTGTGTGTGTGTGTGTGTGTGTGTGTGTGTGTGTGTGTGTGTGTGTGTGTGTGTGTGTGTGTGTGTGTGTGTGTGTGTGTACTGACCTAATTGTACTCACCTAATTGTAGTATACAGGATTTGAGCCTAAGCTCGTGTTGTCCTGTCTCTCTCTCTACATTTATCCAATTTTGCTTTAAAAGTTTGGATATTTCTTGCTCCCACCACCTCCCCATCCAACTTATTCCAACACTCAATGCTTCTATACGGGAAGCTGAACTTTCTTACATCAGACTTACATACAACTTTCCTCAACTTACAATCATGACCCCTGGTTCTTCCCTCGTCCCTCACCACAAAATCTCCCTTGTCGATCTTCTCAAAACCTTTCACACACTTAAACATCATGATCATGTCACCTCTCTCTCTCCTCTCCCTCAGCATTGGCAGCTTTAGCCTCTCCAATCTCTCCTCATAAGGCAGGTCTCTAAGGCTAGCTATCATCTTAGTGGCAACTCTCTGAACTCTTTCCAGTTTTGTATTATGTTTTATAAGGTGTGGAGACCACACCACTGCTGCATACTCCAGTCTTGGTCGTATTATTGTCCCTATTATTTTTGCTAACATCTCTTCATCTAAATAATTCAGAGCTATTCTCATGTTAGTCAACACTGCATAGGTTTCACCAGTTATTTTATTTATATGCTGTTCAGGTGACAAGTTGTCTGCCATAACTACCCCTAGGTCTTTTGCTTTCACAGCTTTACTAATTATTTCATCTCCTATTTTATATCCCCAAGAAGGTCTATATTTACTTTTTCCCATCTCAAGAACCTGACACTTACTCGTGTTGAATTCCATTTTCCAAGTTTGACTCCACTCATATAACTTATCTAGGTCTCTCTGTAATTCTTCACAACTACTCCTACTTGTAATATGCTTCATTAATTTTGCATCATCAGCAAACATAGATATATATGAGCCTATTCCCATTTGAAGGTCGTTGATGAAAACCAAAAACATGATTGGGGCCAACACCGATCCTTGAGGCACTCCGCTTTTTACCCTTTTCCACGAGGAGAACTTTCCTTTTATTACTGTTCGCATTTCCCTCCCAATTAAATAGTTTTCCATCCACTTTAATAATACTCCCTCAACCCACCCCACAGTCCTGAGCTTCCACAACAATCTCTTATGAGGCACCTTATCAAATGCCTTCTTGAAATCTAAGTAAATACAATCTACCCACCCCTCCCTCCCTTGTACAATGTCAATTACCCTATCATAGTAACTCAACAAATTTGTGGTACACGAATGACCTTTTCTGAACCCGAACTGCTTGCTTGAAATTATTTCCCTCTCCTCCAACATACCCACCCATCTTTTTCTAATAATCTTTTCACAAAGCTTGCATATAACACTCGTTAAGGATACCGGTCGATAATTTAGCGGGTCTTCTTTATTTCCACTTTTATATATTGGAGTTATATTTGCTTGTTTCCATTCTAAGGGAAGTTCCCCCTTGTTTAATGAGTGTTGAACAATATTAAAAATAGGTCTCACTAGTTGTTCAGAACATTCTCTTAATACCCATCCAGCAATGTTATCTGGGCCCATAGATTTTCTCACGTCCAATTCTTCCAACAATGATTTTAGTTCATCCTTGTTGACTTCTATCGACTCTAGTCCCTGTATCTCGTTCAATTCCACCACAGGTTCTACATAGTCATCCCCCTCCACAAACACGGATGTTAATGTATCATTCATAATTTCACACATACCCACTGTGTCTTCATATAATTGACCCTCTACCCTAAGCTTTGTTATTTTGTCCTTTATTTTTGTTTTGCCGTTGATATAACTATAGAACAGTTTGGGTTCTTTATTACATTTGTTTACTATATCTTTTTCAAAGTTCTTTTTCTCCTCTCTTATAGTCTTGACATAGTTGTTTCTAGCATTCTTATACTCATTCCATTTTTCCTCAGTGTGTCTCCACGTGTATATTATTAGGTAATAATAGTAATAGTAATAATAGTTTTAATAGTAAAAGCCAAAGAAAAATACATTAAACTATAACTCTAATGAAGGCGGTAGATTGTTGGCAAGTTTAGCCAAGCTGCCACCGCCTGCCTCTCACGCAGACGACATATGGTTTGTTATTGTTGTACTACAGCTGAGCAGCATTGGTTTCGTGTCAAATAAATGGCATTTCATAATACCAATGGTCTTAATTGGATATATTATTGACCCCTAGTATGAAGGTATGTTGCCAACGTAATAATACTGACAAATAAATAGATAAATTGGGTGGTAAATGGGTCAAAAAGGGGACTTTGGGGAAGTGGCCAGAACCAATAGAATTAATCCCATAAGTTCTTTGCTTTGTGTAGCGCGTGTTTGCGTAGCACGGCGCGGTCCCAGTACGATATACCCGCGCTACCCGAGGGAGGACTGTGCATATATACACAAAATTGTAAATGAGCCTAACCTGGTATGGGTAGGTTTTCATCTTGTGAATCAGACTCACTGCTCATTGCTTCCTCCTCCTCTGCCTCCTTCCTCTTCTCCTCCTCCTCCTCCTCCTCCTCCTCCTCCTCCTCCTCGTCCTCGTCCCTGTCATCCTCCTTGATAATAAGTTGTCCTTCAGCATCATCTTCATCTTCATCCACACTAACCATCGAGGCCGACTTGCTCAGTATACCTTTAAAATATTAAAGAGAGCAGTTTACATAGTGAATTGAATTGAATGAATACAGTACAGTACAGTTGCTCACATAAGCTGTGTTCCTCTCTGTGTTCTTATACATGGCAATTATAATGCACGATTGAGTTCGGAGTGTAGATAGATAGATAGATAGATAGATTTAACTTATCTGATTAGTCAACTCATAATTAAAAGAAACCACACTCGTAATTAATTTATACTAATTTTACTTTCATGCATAAGATCACAAGGAACAGAACTTATGTAGGCAACTGTACATGAGGATATGACAGGTGGTAAATTACAGTACAGTACTTTTATTTTTTAATGACTGAGTGATCCATAGGGGTATTATAATGTAAAACTTTGAATGAGTATTGCAAACTACAGCTAGGCCTGTCTTCTGGGTGGAAGTCAAAGATGCTAGTCACTACACCAGTGAGCCAACATTGATTAGTGGAAAATCAAAGAAAAGGACAGCTGGGAGTGAAAACCGATCAATGGTTTGGGAGAAGAGAGTAGAGAAAAACAAACAGGAACAACTTCTTCAAAACGGAGAAACATAATTATACATAGGCTATACATACTTCTACATAGCAGACACAGTACCGGTGCAGTATTAGAAAAAGGAGCACTCATGTCAATGAGTGTCAAACGGAAGCCAAGTCCTTTCTTTATTTACATACATACATACATAAAATTTTAAGACTGAGTGTTCCACACATACGTGCAGTTTCAGTCTCTTGTCCTAATGGCGGCGTTCCAGGCAACCCTGTTAAGGGCTGCTTCACTTGTCAAGTTCTTGGATTTGAGATCGGCACGCATAGTCCGATCCCAGGTCTTCCTCGGTCCACCCCTTGGTGCAGCTCCCTCCACAATCACAGACCTGCATTTTTTCACCCAATTTTGTTCATCCATTCTCTCCACATGTCCATACCATCCCAGTCTACTTGTACGCATCACCTCGCTAATACTCTTTATACCTAAACGTCTCCTCAGCTCAACATTTGTTATTCTATCCTGTAGCCTGGCCCCACACATCCATCTCACCATTCTCATCTCATTACACTCCATTCTGTTGACATCCTCTACTTTAACGGCCCATGTTTCTGAGGCATACGTCATTGCACTTCTAACACATGAGGCATACACCTTTCCCTTCAGGATGAGAGGCATTCTTTTCATGGTCAGGATTGGCATCAGTTCTCTGAACTTCCCCCAGCCACACCTAATTCTAATTTGTCTTAATTATTGTCTATGCAAAGATAAAATTGTGGTTTAGAGTTCAACTGATGTCTTTGGAAGTGATTAAGTGGCCAAAACAATGCTATTTAACCCACAGTCTGAAAGGCCTCACCCTCATTTGAGGCAAAAACAAAAAAAACAAAAAAAAACACAAGAATCCGCCTCTATAATCATCATAACACAGCAACCACGTGTCGTAGCGATGTCATCTCAACGGCATTCTACAGACAACAAAAAGTTCTATAATTTGCGAAAAAGTTGACTGCTCTAGGTGGTCTCAATCAGTAGCTACTGAATTAATGTTCATTGTCTTGTATGTCTTCTCATATTCATTCAAGTCTTCAAACCAAACTGTGTGGACTGAAAATGTACGGTATCTGTCAAGGCCATTCTATAAAAGGACTTTATTAAGAGGAAGCAAGGTGTCACTGATCATAATAAGAGATGATTACTGTATTGGTAAGTTGAAAATAAACATTGAACACATTATGGAGCAGGATTACAGTCTTGTATCTTTAAAGTATAGGTACAATAGAATTTATATAGAAAAAAGCCAGGATACCTTTATTCATGACTTCAACAGCAAGTACTTCCTGTGCCTCCTTGTCCTGGGTGTGTACGATAGTAGGGGAAGCAGGGAGTACAGCAGACGTGGCCACATGTATGGTAGGTGAGGGTGCTTGTACGGTTGACGAAGCTGGATGTATGGTAGGTGAGGGTGCTTGTACGGTTTTTGTTGTTGCAGTAGGTGAGGAGGGTTGTAAGGTTGACGAAGCTGGATGAACGGTAGGTTTGGTGGCTTGTATGGTAGGTGCGGTGGCCTGTATGGTAGGTGCGGTGGCTTGTATGGTAGGTAAGGTTGGCTGTATGGTAGACGAAACCGGATGTAAGACAGGTACAACGGGTGGTAACGTTGGGGAGGCGGAGTGTATGGTGACAGTCTCAGTACCCTCAATCAGGTCAAAGCCCCCTCCATCTACCAACTGAGCTAGGGCCACACTCAATGACACGTGGTCACTCTCGGAGCTATTCTCACACTCACCACCGTTAGCTAGTACTTCTGAACCCTCTAATACGTCAGATTCCATTATCAAATTCACCGCGTTTAATTCTTCACCCTCTTCCATCAAACTCAGGGTTACCGGAGACTCGGCAGAACCCAGATTATCCTTTACACAGTCCGCTAATAGTCCTACTGGCGTTACCGGTATACCTTTTTCATCTTCTGTTCTTAAGCTAAGCATCACAGACGTCTCTGCACTACCCTTACCTTTTCTTTTTGTGTGTAAAGGTTTCTTACTTGTTCCTTGCACATTCAAGCTCTCGTCTTTTCTGTGCGTGTTCTTATTGGTTTCTTGCGTACAGGTGTCCACACAAGCACTTTCCTTTCTTTGTGTGTCTACAATATCCTCCACACAACTCTCTTCCCTTTCCTCACAGTCCACCAACATATTATCCTCGACTAGTTGTTCCTCCGGCTTATCGTCTACGGGTTTCGAACATTGCGATAAGAGCATTCTTTCAAGCTCCTCCTTTTCCATACTTGACACAGCCACAGGTCGCCCTTTCAAATCATCCGCCAATAACGCATTATCCTCAACTTTCCCATTACCGCTAGTAGGCCTTCTGCAGATTTCTGTTTTTTTTCTATTCTTATGTTCTACTTCAACTGTCATATCTCTCGGCAATATCGCATTATCTTCAACTTTCCCAATATCGTCAGTTACTACTTTATCAACTAACACACTGCTCTCTATATTCTTAGTGTCCTTGACTAGGTCCGAGCTTTGTACTGTTGCTTTATCCTTTACTATCACATCATCTTTGTGTCTCAAATTACCCTTTTTTCTCACTTCTGCTTTTGTTTTCCCTCTGGTCTCTTCTTTAGTTACTCCTTTCTCTCTAGTGCATTCATTAGTTACTCTTTTCTCTCTAGCATTTTCTTTAGTTACTCCTTTCTCTCTAGTGCGTTCTTTAGTTACTCCTTTCTCTCTAGTGTTTTCTTTAGTTACTCCTTTCTCTCTAGTGTTTTCTTTGGTTACCCCCTTAATCTTAACTGACCCTTTCTCTGTTATTCTCATCTCCACTAGTCTAGCCTCGGTTACTTCACTATTTACCATGCTATTATCCTCCACTACTTTTCGCTCTTCGATCCTTCCTTCAGTTACCCCCGCACTCTCCAGAAGTCTTTCCTCAGGTACTGGTTCTCTCACACTAACTGCTACACATTGTTCCATCACAGCATTTTCTAGTTCCGCAGATTGTTCTAATGAACAAACAAGTTCACTATCACTATCATTAAAATCAAACACATTCTCTTCATGAACGGCAGTTTCCACTTCCATAATGTGTTCAAAGTTTGAGATATGACCAGAATTATCAATGGCAAGTTTATCGACAGGAGATTTGCAGGATTTTTCTATAGGCCTACTTGAAAGTATATTTTGCATACTCGGTTCAACTACTCCTATTCTACTTTCTTTAACAATCAATGGTTCTGTACACAGCATTTCAGAAGTAGGCTTTTGATCTACACAAGACTGAGACTGAATATTTTCCTTGGTTTTGCCCGAGGTCCATACAGCACTCGTTTTATTTAAGACATCGCTTGAATTACTAGGACCTTTACCGTGCGAGTCGACAAGCGTTCCTTCAATATCATTAGACAGCGGACTGGTATCGTCTTTAACACTTTTAACATTGTCTGCATCAGGGGTAATGCGACAATTAGAAATATCATAGTCGTCGGGAATTATTTCTTCAACCACTGCGGAAGTCAGACACATTTCCTCCGTGAACAAAGATTCCTCGAGTCCTCTGTCACATGAGCCCTCACTACTTGTGGCAGAATCATTAACTTTGCTTAGATTATTCGTATCACACACAGAGGGTAAACTTTCTGTCCTTGACTCGACATCACTCTTAGGTTCACTTTCACATGATAAACTAACATTAATACTGGATTTACTGTCATCACATTCTAGTTTCTCGGAGGCCTCACTTTTAGGTTCGCTATTCTGAGTACTTTTAACTTCAGATGTTGCACTTAATTCTACTCCACTCGCTACACCTTTTTTTCTAGTCTTTTCTAAAGATTCACCAACATCTCTTACTCCCTCTTTTTTCTTAACTTTTCTTCTGGCATTTCCTGCTTCCTCTGGTGTGACCGGGCCTCTTTTCACGCCTCGAGTGACTTTGTTCTTAACGACTGATTTGGTTTGGGGGTAGTCTTGCTCCTTCTTCTCGCGCTCCTTGGCGGCCTGGCAGGAGGGGGTGGTCTTCTCCTTAGCAGCATTGACCGAAGTTTGTTTAGCGGACTTGCGAGGGACGGCCCACACCCGCCGCTCAATGGTGGCACGCCGTGAGGATCGCCGCACAGCTCCACCGCCTTTATCTGACTGTAAAGGAGATAACAAATAATACTGTGCCGGTAGTCCATGAATTTGTTATTTTTATTTTTTATATTTGTTTTTTGTCCCTATTTGGGCTCTGTCTCGAGTCGGCCATCCCCAGCATAAAAAAAAAAAAAAAAAAAAAAAAAAAAAGGGGGGGGGGGGAAATGGGACTGAGCAAGAAAATAGATAGCCTACATACATACTTACAGTTTCT
The DNA here is from genome assembly GCA_032716605.1 of Paralithodes platypus. Classification (NCBI taxonomy): domain Eukaryota; kingdom Metazoa; phylum Arthropoda; class Malacostraca; order Decapoda; family Lithodidae; genus Paralithodes; species Paralithodes platypus. The sequence continues at coordinate 3,847,412 of CM064495.1, forward strand.
TACAGTAGATCCTCTGGAAAAAGACAAACTAGGCCTGTGTATACATACAATAGATAGTCCATGGTCTAAACTCTAAAGTGAACATCACTGGGTAGGTTGTCAAACCGGAGCAATTTTGTGTGAAGACTTGACTAAAAATGAGAAGGAATACCAGACATTTAATATAAAATAGCATTGTATTGGCCATTTTATCATATCCGAATATACACTTCGAACTATAAACCTCAATTATATTTTTACATGTACAATAATAAAAACTAAAAATAATGGAGTTAAGGGAAGGATGTACGGTCCGACGGTCGTCATGTTTACATAGGTCGATCGCTCGCGGTTAAGTTCCCGTCTATTTTTCTGTTATTTGCCCCCTGCTGGTAATATATATGATGATGACAAGTCATGAGGGGTGAGGGGGGGAAAACCCCCCTCAACCTATTATTGTATCCCAAGGTAGTCAAAATAGACAGGAACATGATTGCGAGCGTCCGCGTAGTGTAAACAAGGCGGGCGGTACACCCGGTAACTACATTCTTGCCAAAGTTAACATCAGTACCATCTCTGCTACCTACACTTTCCCAGCTGTATGGTCCTAGTGTACTGTCTGATGGTGTAATGGGATTCGAAATGTAAGTTCAGATTTGTTCCACTTGTCTTGACGGCACAAATACTGTACGGTACCTACGTTGAACGGATTCATTCCATTCGTCCCTTAACCCTTCCTCCCCGGGTGTCATTTTAATATGACACCACGAAATAAGGGCAGGTGCCCGGGTGTCCTTTCAGGAGATAGTAAGCTTGAAAGCCTATTCAGCTTGGTCTGAACGCCGTGCGTCCGACGCATGTAAACAAAGCCGATCATTGCGTCACCGCACCTCCGAAAACAAGAAGGAGAAGACTCGTTTGTTATTGTATGTCGTTGTTTCAGTAGTGAAAAGATTGTCGTATTGCTAACATCGCCTGAAAATGCTCTCCATTAAAATCGTCATCACAACTGAACCAGTTAACTTAGAGAGCACCACACAGATCACTATTAGCCACACTCGACATTAGTAAAGCCTTTGATGCCATCCCCCGCCACAACCTAACAAACAAAATCTACAACACAAACATGCACAACACAAAAAGGTGGCTAGCCAACTTCCTAGCAGGCAGATGTGCACACGTATCTTTTGCCGGTCAGTCATTTAAAATCAGAAACTTTCCAAACGGAGTCCCACAAGGATCCGTCCTATCGCCCGCACTCTTCAATCTGTACATGCACGATATAACTACACCCAATACGCCCCAAATAAACTTAGCCTCCTATGCAGATGACATAACACTCACATGCACACACCATGACCCAAAAAGAGTAACAGATCTTCTTCAACCCTATCTCAACACACTACATGGCTGGTGCACTACAAACAGACTTAATCTAGCCCCAGCCAAATCCACCGCAACACTGCTCACAAGTTGGACAGGAGAACACGAATACATCCCTCAACTCACCATAAACAACACACCCCTAACACATACACACACACCCAAAATCCTAGGAGTAACATATGATACTCATATGACATTCAAACAGCACACCACAAACATTAAAAAGAAACTGACACCCAGACTTAACGCCCTCAGGTCACTTGCTCACACAAAATTTGGACACAACAAAGAAACTACCACCACAGTATATAAACAATACATAAGATCAGTGATGGAATACGCAAGCCCAGCCTGGGCTTCTAACCTAGCTGAAACACATCATAAGACCTTACAGACTATTCAAAACAAAGCCCTGAAGATCATTACAGGTTGCACAGCTACTTCACCCACAGATCACCTACATCAAGAAACCAAAATCCTTAAAGTCAAAGACCATCTGGACATGAGAGGCACTCAATTCCTGGCAGCAGCCTCTACGAACCAAGACCACCCACTAAACTACATGGCAACGCACCCACAGACACCAAGAAATATCAAAACAACACCCAGCACACGGTATCACACACAATTATTGTCCTCTCTCCCTCCCTGCCCACCCCGAACCAACTTCCAAAAGCACATCCATACTCATATCTCTCACCGATCCATCCACTCACTCACAGACAACACGCAGCTGCATACACGACCTCCCGAAATCCATCCTTCCGAATCCTCCCTTCCTCGCGAGGACAGAGTCCACCTGGCCAGGCTGAGATGCGGACACCATCCAGCTCTCCTGAGCTATCAGAAGAGACTGGATGACTCCATTGTCAACGCCTGCCCGGGATGTAACACAGCACCCCATACCATTAAACACATCATAGAAGACTGCATTTCACACAACCACTTACGCCAACAACACAATCTACACTCAATGAGAGCTCTGTGGGAAAGCCTGATCGTGGCCATGGCCTTTCTCAGGGACTCGGGGCTGTTCGGCCAGGCAGCTTAGGGAACAACAACAACAACTTAGAGAGCTCTACTCAACGCCAGTCTACAGATTGGAAACCGCACTACATTTATAGATGCGTGGGAAATTTCTAGCAGTTAAAATTAACCAAAATACGGTAGCCTAGGCCTAGACGTTTTTCGGCCAGATCGCCCGGGTAGCCCACCCCGTCCTTTGGAGATAGAGCCCGGGCCAGGAGGGTTAAAGGACCCTGTTCCAAGTAGTTAGGTTAAAAATTATGAACCCTAACCTCTATAACTCAAAAAGTGTTAAGAGCAAATGGGCTGTAAGTTTCCACACCTATTCCCTGGCTGACCCTTCCCGAATGGTAGAAATATTAGCTCGAGTACTCAAGTCGTTTGTGAATTACAGAGGTTAATGTTCAAGAGTTTGGGCATAATTACGTGGAATAGGGTATAGTTTCACACAATTATAAGCTTGCCTGCAAGAACTTAATGGCAATTCCCTCAAAGTACAGAGTCAATGCTCTGAAAAACATAATCAGTGCACTAGTAGTCTAGAAGTGTTATAAAGTTGACTATCGATATTGATTTCAGCTCCAATAAAGACAAATCTAGATAATATCAAATGAAGTACATCATAAATACTCTGACATTCATAAAATCATGCTTTTTGTCTCTATTCTAGTTGTTCCCCAGGCTGTCGGCCGAACAGCCCCAAGGTCTCGAGCAAGGCCAAGGCCATAAACGAGCGCCCCCACAAAACCCTCCCTGCTTACCACTAACAAAGCCCGGGTGACCGAAACCACTCCAAGGCAGGGAGCTAAGGAGGGTGCGGAAACGTCCGGGAAACCAAAGCCCCACCCAAGGCCCTGTGCCCCTCAGCAATTATGAAGGGAAAGTTGAGGGGCAAGGGAAAAATGTGACGCTCTGGCTCCCAATCTGCCAACTTCTAGGTTGGCAGTAGGGAGGTCAATCCACGGAAAAGACGCCGTCATTTGAGATCTAGAAGATATATAAGTAAAAGGAACAGTCAGAGTAAGCTATGGGTATGGCAGAGATCGCTCAGCTCTCACTCTGATAGACCAGCCCATCACCAGTCTCTATTCTAGTAGCTACCAAAGCTAACAGTTCTGGTTCAGATAACACTGGTTTAGACGTAGTGGTCACAATAGTTTGGTGCCTAAATACAAAATTTTCAAAATATTTCACAGGGCAATTAGAAAAATTATCCGGAGTTCCGGACAAAGTAGATTTCAAGTCATTAGCCCGGGGCAATTTAATCAGTATCACTAATTTCCTAGCCTGGACTGTGTTATGGTTGGCCAAATAATTCATGTCTCCGGTGTCATTAAGTTTTGCTCGTTGTGTGCTGTATTAATGTCTGTCAGATGTTGAATAGGGTGTGTATATGACAGATGGCTATAGAGTTTAGGCTATTTTGCCACTGCTAGTGATTGTTAAATGTGTGTTGTATATAAGCCTTCTTTTGATGCATTGATTTTGTTCTTTTTTCTTTCTCTTTCCGAGCGCTAGTGAATTCTTCGGAAAAATTGGCGCTTATGAGAAATAAGTAACATGCTTATTATTATTATTATATATAGGAACATGTTTGTATATCTCACTTGAAACGATGAATTAATGATTAGATATTATAATGTAAAACTTGCAAAATAAACAAACCAAAACTGGGACGATACAAGATAAATGCAAAAAAATTATCAAAATAACTATGTGGAAACAACGCTTAATAAAATAAAACTTTGAAACAAAAGAACACAATCCACCACATAGGGTGTACACAACTACATGCGGAAGTCAATTTGTTTCCCAAGTAAACTGATCGCACATATAACAATGCACTGTCATCACATTCAAGGAATTAGTCAATTTGGGAAGTCGGGGACGTTCTGGTAAATTTTTACTAATCTATTGATCGAAATATACTGTACTGTACTTGGTGCCGCGACATCACTTATTTGGGCAACTGTACAGTTGGCCTAATAAGTGATGTCTCGGCACCAATTGTTTTTATCAATAATTGGTATCAGCAATATTTACATACGATTTCTTCTTTTTGAGTGAGATATAAATCATGTTCCTACACTTACCCACCCTATTCAATATCTGACAGACATTAATACAGCACAGAGAGAGCAAACGTAATGACAGCTGAGACATGACTTATTAGCGCCACTGTATATACATACAGTACATAAGTGTATATATACTTACAGCATTATTCTTGTTCTTGCGTGGAATGTCGTCTTTATGTAACCTTGACGTAGTTGGGTGAGAACGCCCATTGCTACCCGAGTCACTGCCTTTATACTTCATCTTCCTGAAAAACAAAAATATTGGATGTTCATTATTTTGGTTAAGCTTTCAAGTACAGTATGCTGATATTGCTCGGCAAGATCCTGTGTAGCAGGAAAAACTGTTTTTCATATGCCTATTTACTAAGAAACATTGAACAATATCCATCCCACAATATCTTTAACCTAACCTAGTATATTAGTGAACTATTTATGAATGTAACATGTAAAAAATACATTGTAACATTACCAAATTATTGAGATATATGTACAGGTCTACCCGCTTCACAGGATTATACCAATTGCGCTTTAGATATATACAAATCAAGCTACCCACACAAGAGTTAGTGAGTTACACAATAAATGTTGACTCGTGGCGGAGTTGGTAGAAGCTGTTCAGATATAAACTCAAATTACTCAGAATAAATATATAAGGAGTTACTTTCCAAAGGATAAATTGTTTGCCATTATTTAGTTCCATTTTCTGTATTGCCCCTAGCGGCCATTCTTGTAAGCTTTGTTGTTATTACGGAGAAATAAACCGTTGAAGGAGGATGTGTTTTCCCTGTGCCCCACATATTTAGAGTGATATCCACTATCATGTCGGCGACCAGTTCAACAGAAGCATGGTACATTAGGACCTCGTAAGCTATCTTGTCACTAATGGTACCGATCCAAAAAACTTGACTAGATTGGAAGTAACATTTGGGAGTAAATGGAATCGGTACTAAAGGTAGCGCCAGCAAACTTGACAATAATCTTGACCCCTTAGCTTCTTAGAACTCGAAATGAATGAAAGCAATCGGGCTGAAATTTCCATCATTTGGGAAGAGTCCACCAGGAAATAGGTGGATATTTACAGCCAGTTTGGTCTAGGCACTTTTGAGTTGTTGTTGTTGTTGTTGTTCCCCAAGCTGCCTGGCCGAACAGCCCCAAGGCCCCGAGCAATTCCAAGGCCATAACCGAGCGCCCCCACAGAACCCTCCCTGCCGACCACAATAAAGCCTGGGTGACCGAAGCCACTCCATGGCGGGGAGCTGAGGAGGGTGCAGAAACGCCCGGGAAACCAAAGCCCCACCCAGGGCCCTGTGCCCCTCAGCAATTATGAAGAGAAAGTTGAGGGGCAAGGGAAAAATTTGACGCTTTGGCTTCCAATCTTGGTAGATTGGGAGGTCAATCCACGTAAAAGACTTGAGATCTAGAAAATATATAAGTTAAAGGAACAGCCAGAGTAAGCTATGGGTATGGCAGAGATCGCTCAGTTCTCACTCTGATAGACCAGCCCATCACCACATGACTAGAACCCAATCCTCTCAGCATCAGCTAGGAAAGGCCCTAGAAAGCCGCCTTTGGCGGGGGGATAGCTCCCCTATTTTAACCCCTTTCGGGGTCGGGCACCCGCCCGCACTTTTGAGTTACAGAGGTTAGGGATCAAGATTATTATCAAGTTCATTGGCGCTACCTATAGTGAGTGTTTGACCTTCCCCTAAACTTTCCACCTACAATTTTATAGGCCTACACAATAACATATCTATCTATCTATTGTCAGACACCGTGATCCCCGAAGGGATGGCCACGTACAAAATGCCCCCATGCACCTGCGACCTCTCCCCAGTCAGTCGACGCCCCTCCTCCCATCCAGCATCGCTTTCATGCATATACTGTACTTCCTAACTCCATCCTTCCACCTTTCTCTCGGTCTACATACTTAAGAACTTATTAATAATAAATATACAGTAGGGTCTCACATAAAACGAGTTTATGGTCGATAAACGAGGGCGTTTTATGCGATTTCGTTTTATGTGAACACGGCATTTTGGTGGCCCAATATCGTCAATGTTCACTGGAAGCGTAAATTTCCGTCAGGAGCGTACGATATTTCGGTGTTCTATATGAAAGCGTACGATATTTTGTACGTTTTGTACGATATTTCGGCGCTCTATATGAAAACTCCTCAGATTTGCCCCACTTTGGCGGCGGACTCGTTTTATGTGATCACATTCGTTCTGATCGAAAATTAAATATTAATATTTTAGGTCGGTCGTTTTAATCGAGACTCGTTTTATGCGGGACCCTACTGTATAAACAATAAAAAAGTATATTTAAAAAAAGTAGAACCCCAGTACTCACAACCCCATCTGCATGAACCGTACATTCATTATCAATCATGTAAACGGTTATATCACTCCCTGCACCCCCCCTCCCCGTACACATACACATGAACCATAACATATTATAGAACGTGTGGATGTTCCATCACTCTGGCACCCCTCCTCCCTGCACAAACATCTATAAGCATATACCGGACACTCATTATTGATCGCGTGGACGTTACATCACTCCCGGGATCCCGTAATTAGTAATACTGTAATTAGTTTTTGATCAAACAGTTTTTATAGACTAACATTACAAACGTAGAAGGATCACTGGCATATCTGGAAGCAAGTATTTACCGTACCTATTTTCCAACAATAGGGCATTTAAAGCATTTAAAAGGAGGCTCGAAAAATTTCTTAAAAACATACCAGACGAGCCTCCTATTCCACACAGCCCAAGCCCACGGGGTGCAGCATCAAACAGTATAATTGACCAGCTGCAGTACATGAAGATTGACCTAAAGTGTGGAGGCGGCGGACTAGCAAGTTGGCCGTGGTGATTCTACCAGAACTTCCGACAAGTAAGTAAGGGTCAGCGGAGTTAGGGAAAATTACGTTTGTGCCCCCTAGCCTACTGTTTAAACATGTGACAATTTCAATAAGTCCTGGTGGTGTGTGAGGGGGGGCGGCTCCCCCCCTTGATATTCATAAGAACATAAGAACATAAGAAAATGGGAGTCTGCAGAAAGCCGATTGGCCTAAGCAAGGCAGATCCCTGTCCCACACAACCCCAATTCAATTACAAAGCCCAATTATAGGCTTCACACTCTAATACCCTGAGGATCATCTTACCAAAACGGTTAGAGATTAACGCAGGATTATGGGGGTCTGCAGAGCGCTGATTGGCCCAACCCGGCTGATCCCCCTTCACACCCAACCCTTCTCGTCCATATGCTTATCCAATTTTATCTTAAAGCTCCCTACAGTTTTAGATCCCACCATAGCACTTGGTAGTCCATTCCACCCATCTACAACTCTGTTACCAAACCAATACTTGCCTATATCTTTTCTGAAACGAAATTTATCTAATTTGAAACCATTGGTACGAGTTCTTTCGCTATCACTGAGCTTTAGTACATTTGCCATGTCCCCTTTGTTAATCCCACTAACCCACTTGAACACCTCTATCATATCCCCTCTAACTCTGCGTCTCTCTAACGAATGTAAACCTAATTTCTTCAACCTTTCTTCATACGAAAGATTTCTAATATTATGGATAATTTTTGTCATTCTACGCTGTACTCTCTCCAATGAATCTATGTCCATTCTGTAATAAGGACACCAAAATTGGACAGCATAATCCATATGGGGTCTCACTAATGACAAGTAAAGTTTTAAGATAACATCAGCAGTTCTGTTACTCACACTCCTAGAGATGAACCCGAGAATCCTGTTTGCCTTATTCTATCTATCTATCTATTGCCTGACGCCGTGATCCCCGAAGGGGTGGCCACGAACGAACCGCCCCCATGCACCTGTCCCCAGTCAGTCGACGCCCCTCCCCCCAACCAGCACCGCCTTCGTTCATGTAGTTCCTCACTCCATCCTTCCACCTCATATTCGGTCTACCTCTCCCCCTCTGTCCCTCCACCTCGCTCTCGTACACCCTCTTAGTCATTCTCTCGCTTTCCATACGTTCCATATGGCCGAACCATCTCAAGTTGTTCCTTTTCACACTTTCCAGCACATCTACCTCCACACCACACCTCCTTCTTACTTCCTCATTAGTCTGTCTATCCCTCCATGTAACTCCGCACACACTCCTTAAGTAATTCATTTCCACTGCTCTCACTAATTATCTCACTGCCTTATTACTAACGCTTATACACTGTTTTCTAGGCTTCAAATCATTGCTAACAAACACACCTAGATCTTTCTCGCAGTCTGAATTTTCTAATTCTAAATTAGCTAGTTTATATTTAACATATTCGTAGCCCTCCTCAGTAGTGGGGGGGGGGGGAGGGGGGGTTATATTGTTGGATAATGGGTAAATACTCAAATTCGATGATACTTGGTTTATAAAATAACTAAATAGGGCCTATCAAGGAAAAAATATGATAATTATCGCGAATAGACTCGCAGCGTTATTATACATAATTTATTAGAGAAAGTGAAGCTCTATGGAATCCTTATAATATACTCACGTAGATTCCGTTGTGGTAGAATAGTTTTGATAAGTTTTGTAACTCGATTTTGTCGATATAAATAGTCCCGCACGTAAACAAACTCAGTCCCGCAATCTTGAGAGCTCTGCTACGGACGTGTTCATTTTTACAAAAAGTGTTCGAAATGGAGTACACTCGCTACGGTAAAGTGTTTTGTTCTACAGAGACACCACATCAACTCTCCTCGGTAACAGTATCAACAGAGGACATAATAGCAGCCATCGACAAGATTGGACCAAACACTGCGGCAGGACCAGACGGCTTTCATGCCCAACTGCTAAAAAACTGCAAACATCAGCTAGCCCTGCCTCTAAAACTGCTGTGGAGCAAGTCCCTCCAAACTGGATATGTACCACAATCCCTAAAAGAAGGTAATGTCACACCAATACACAAAGGGGGTAGTAAAGGCATAGCCAAAAATTACAGACCAGTGGTGCTGACGTCACATCTTATTAAAATCATAGAAAGAACAATAAGAGCTAAGATGGTCAGCTTCCTGGAAGATAATGAGGCGTTCAACGAGGGGCAACATGGCTTTAGAAAAGGCCGCTCCTGCCTCTCAAAACTACTATCACACTACGACAAAATCCTACAGGATATTCAAGACGGAGAAAATGTAGACGTCATATATCTAGATTTCGCCAAAGCTTTTGACAAGGTGGACCATGGGATCCTTCTACATAAACTCAAATCACTGGGAATAGGGGGAGACCTTGGAAGATGGCTCCACAGCTTCATCACCAACAGAAAACAAAGAGTCACGGTTCAAGGAAGCCTATCAGATGCAGGTGGGGTCATCAGCGGAGTACCACAAGGATCAGTACTGGGACCTCTCCTATTCCTCATCATGATAGGAGACATCGACAGGGACCTGGAACACTCAACAGCCACATCGTTTGCAGACGACACCAGACTCATGAAGAAAATCACCTCACAACATGATGCTCAGCTACTACAACAAGACTTGGACAAAATCCTGAAGTGGGCAGAGAAGAAAACAACATGGCCCTAAACGGAGACAAGTTCGAGCTTCTAAGATACGGGAACAAGAGAGCACTACAAAACGACACCAACTACAAAAGTGGACAGCAAGAAATTACCGCCAAGGACACAGTGAAGGACTTGGGAGTAAATATGAGCAGTGACGCCACTTTTTCCCAGCATATTACCAAAGCCACAACAACAGCAAAACAAATAGCAGGCTGGATCCTGAGAACCTTCCACACAAGAAATGAGAGGTGTATGCTAACACTGTGGAAGTCACTGGTCCTACCACGTCTGGAGTACTGCTCCCAGCTCTGGTCTCCTCAAAAAGTAGGAGAAATAACAGAAATTGAAGCCACTCAGAGGACATTCACCAGTAAAATCCATGGGTTTCAACACTTTAACTACTGGGAGAGACTTAAGGAGCTGCAGCTGTACTCACTTCAAAGACGTAGGGAGAGATACATCATCATCTACGTCTGGAAGATTTTGGAAAAAAGGTACCAAATCCAAACATCCAAGAGACTCAGCACCAAAGGCGAGGGAGGCTGTGCTATGTGAGGACTACGCCGGGATCAACACAAAAAATCAAATCCCTGATCCATCACAGCTTTACATACAATGGAACCAGACTGTTCAACTGTATACCAGCCCCTCTCAGGAACATGACCAGGGTGTCTCCAGACACCTTCAAGAAACACTTGGACATGTGGCTGGCCAAAATACCGGACCGGCCACCAACACCAGGATACCCCAGCACCAACTCCAACCGACTTCTGGAATGGAGAGTGGAAGAAAGGGAGCTGCCTGGTCGCAGTGGAGCCCCAGCTCAACTGTGTCACTAACAGACGGAATACAACTAAGTGTAACTAAGTGTAAGTGTATGGCAGAGATCGCTCAGCTCTCACTCTGATAGACCAGCCCATCACCACTTAGGTGGTTAGGTTAGGTGTTTGGTTAGGTTAATATACTAGGTCTCGGAAACAAGATTCGTAGTTGCGGTAGTATTTACATCAAAACTAGTTAACTATCAAAACTATTCTTCCACAGTGGAATCTATGTGAGTATATTATAAGGATTCCATAGAGCTTCACTTTCCCTAATAAATTATGTATAATAACGCTGCGAGTCTTTTCAAAAAAATTACCTTGACCTCAGTTCTAGCCTAGTCGAGAGAGAAATATGTCCTTTTTTAAATAATTTTTCAATTAAAGTATGGGAGTGAAGTTGTATTTCAACCAATTTTTCGCTTGACAACCTCATCATCATACTTTTTTTTGTGGCTAAAATCTAAAAAAATAAATTAGGCTAAATAAACTCAACCCAAATACCAATATAGGCTAGGCTAGGCTATAATGAATTGCAACATTTTTAGAAGGGGGACTAAGGCATTTAGAAGACTGACAATATTTAGATAGTCACTCACAGCAACAATACACAATTCATTAATTAAATAGCTAATGGATTTATTGAATTATAGGGACTTTTAATCCTTTGTTTACATTCATAAACATCTTGATTCCTAAGGGCACGACCAATAACACATATGAGGTCAATAAAGTTTGCTGAAAGGTAAATTAATATCTATCCAGTACTAAGCTATATATTTCACAACAGAGTGTATAATAACATACCTCTCGGGCTATGTTAGACACTAGTAATGACCTCCAAGGCAAAGACAGTCATTCGGGGGGCCTACGAATATTTCCTACGACGGCCATTTTTAGGTTCCGTGAAAACCCGGAGAAAGAGAGATAGTGGGGCGGAATTTCGTTTTCGGGATAGTCGCGGCGCGGCATCCTCCCCTAAATGACATATATCCCTATATATCCCTTATAAATACCCCTGGGGACTTAATAGATGTGTGTATTTAATCATATTTGAAGTTAAAACACAATTCCAAGGCACTTTAGACTCTTTATTGGTAATGTGGGTTATATTTCGGTGTTTTCCCCTGGTGCGCATTTACCGGCTTTTGCCTGTGTGACTGTGGGATCATGGATGTCAAGTGCGCATGCGTGGCCGCCATATTGTCGCCTCGTGATCATAACAGTGTGACTCTGAAGGATTTGCTGCTGAAATCGCTTTAGTTTGGCTTAATTAGGGAATATGTGAGTATTTGAGTTATACAGACGGAACTACCAGTGATTAGAGATTTCCCTCATATGCATATTAGATGGTAATATAATTAATTAAGCTGTTATCTTGACAAAACACTTCGCCATGCATGTTGATCAGCAGTGTTTCAATGCACTCCTGTCTTATATGACCTATTTACAAGTCATTGGATGTCAAAGAAGTGTTAGTTTATACATTGACTCATTGTACATTATGTTTTAGACATTAAGGGTGTTTGCAAAGTTGGCAATCTATTTCCAAGATGGCGGTCAAATAACATGAGGTTGCCTACTTCCCATTGCCTTTACTTTGGTATTTTCAGTGTACAATGGATGTTATGTATATCATATATGTGTATGGTATCATATATAAGGCCAGAATATATTCAAGTTAAGTGTAATAGTGAATTGAAAGGTTCTAGAACAAGAAAATAGAAATCATTCCCAAACTTCCATTCCAGTTCTATACTTGTTTAACCTGTTACTGGGAGGCCAATTCACAATTAACTATTTAGGCCTACATCAATTTTAACATAGGCTAGGCCTATTAGTTTTAATAATTATTATCATGACTAGTAATTTATGAATACTATACTAGGCCTAAGCCCATTTACTAGGCCTACTTTAGGTTAGATTCTAGGCTAGGCTAATGTTTTGTGTATGGGCTAGGCCTATCCTAGTAACAACATTGTCAAAAGTCAATCACTGTCAATGTTTAACAAGGCAATGGAGTAACATTTTAATGTAGCCTATTTAAGATTTTCCGTTATAGCCAAGGCTACTGTAAATACTAATAGCCTAGGCTAGGCCTAATTCTTGAGTCTCTTGACCACACTTAGTTTTTCTTTAACAATTGTACATTTAATTTAAGGCCTATAAGGGTAGCTAGCCTATGCAAAATTCTGACATAATGTAGTGATATAGGCTAGGCCTATGATATATTTTCTTATTTAATAAACCTTTTCTTTAACAATTGTACATTTAATTTATAAGGGTAGCTAGCCTATGCAAAATTCTGACATAATGTAGTGACATATGAATGTAGTGACATATGATATATTTTCTTATTTAATAAACCTATCAATTCATAGTCATACCTAGCCTGACATAACTTACTGGGTGCCTGACCTTGAATGGATCAAAGCTACTTGTACAATAGGCTAGCCTAATGTCGCCTGTCTAGGCCTACTTCATTTTTTTTATAAATATTTTAGATTAGGCCTAGGCCTACAATTTTTTTTTTTTTTTTGTATTAGGCTAGGCTAGATTAAGACTAGAAGATAAAACTGGCCATGGTAGTCCTCCTTCCCCCCCCCCCCTTTTTTTTTTTTTTTTTTTTTTATTTATTTATTTTTTTTTTTTTTTAATCATGACATCACCTTATTGAGATATGCCACATTCTTGGACGGTATTGTTTGGCACATCGGCAAAGCTGGAAGTTGCCCAGAATAGGGTCGGAAGGCTTGCACTGGGTGCTAACAAGTACACTGCAGTGGAAGCCTTGAGAGGTGACGCGGGGTGGAGCTCCTTTGAAGAAAGAATAGACAAGGGAGCCCTACGGTACCAGGTCAGGCTGGAAAAAATTAATGGTGATAGATGGGCACGAAAGGTGTTTGAGTGGACTAAGAACATAAGAAAATGGGAGTCTGCAAAAAGACGATCGGCCCGTAAGGCAGATCCCTGTCACACCTAACCCCAATTACAAGGCCCAATTATAGACCCATCTCACTAATACCTTGAGTACTGACCCCACCAAAACGGTCCAAGATTAACACAAGATTACGGGGATCTGCTGAGCGCCGATTGGCCCACACCTGGTAGATCCCCCTCACACCCAACCCATCTCATCCATATGTGTCCAGGTTGTGTGTCTGCCTGGCCATGGAGTTGGGAGGGTTTTTAGAGAAGATGGACCACATCTTGTAAGATAGTGGAGATAACCCCATTATCTGTCTCAGTGCCGGGAGTAACGATGTTGGTAAGGGTAGAAGTGAGGAACTGCTGCAGCAGTATCGGGATGTGTTAGATAAGGTTAGGATGAAGGGAGGGATCCCTGTAGTACATTGTATCCTACCCAGAAGAGGAGTTCCCAAGGAATGGACATCCAGGGCGATTGGTGTCAATTGCCGTTTGGAGAAATATTGCAAAGAAAAAGCAATACCATTCATTGATAACTGGGATAGTTTCTATGGGAGAGATGGGATGTACGCAAGGGATGGGGTTCATCTTTCACGGTTAGGGGTTTCTACATTAGCTAGTTGTTGTTGTTGTTGTTCTTGTTGTTCTTGTTCTTCCCCAAGCTGCCTGGCCGAACAGCCCCAAGGCCCCGAGCAAGGCCATAACCGAGTGCCCCCACAGAACCCTCCCCGCCAACCACAATAAAGCCTGGGTGACCGAAGCCACTCCATGGCGGGGAGCTGAGGAGGGCGCGGAAACGCCCGGGAAACCAAAGCCCCACCCAGGGCCCTGTGTCCCTCAGCAATTATGAAGAAAAAGTTGAGGGGCAAAGGAAAAATGTGACGCTTTGGCTTCCAATCTTGGTAGATTGGAAGGTCAATCCACGTTAGAGACGCCGTCACTTGAGATCTAGAAAATATATAAGTAAAATGAACAGTCAGAGTAAGCTATGGGTATGGCAGAGATTGCTCAGCTCTCACTCTGATAGACCAGCCCATCACCACATGACTAGAACCCAATCCTCTCAGCATCAGCTAGGAAAGGCCCTAGAAAGCCGCCTTTGGCGGGGGGATAGCTCCCCTATTTCAACCCTTTTCGGGGTTGGGCACCCGCCGTCAAACAACATTAGCTAGTTCTTTAGATAGGGTGGTTGTGGGGTTTTGAACAGAAATATTGAGAGTGTAAATGAGAGGTTAAATAGAACAATTTTAGCGTCAGGCGAAAGCGATAAGGATATTCAGTCTCATGCTAAAAATGATGACTATATTGCAAATGATAGTAGTGATGGTGCAACGGAAGATGGAAATGTTGTTAGAAATAAAGGTAAATTAGGTATAAAGAAAAAAAGTAAATTGAGAGTATATTACACAAACTGTAGGAGTCTATGTAACAAAATGAACGAACTTAGAGCCCTTGTTAGCAAAGAAAATATAGACATAATAGCGCTAACTGAAACGTGGATTAATACAGAAACCCAGAAACCAGGCATTTTTTTAGCAGAATTTGATATACCAGGATATAGTTTGTTTAAATATGACCGAACATGTAAGAGGGGTGGCGGTATAGCAGTGTTTGTCAGGAGTACATTAAAAAGCTGTATTAAATCAGGTATTAGACTAAATAACGATAATGAAAGTGTTTGGGTAGAGGTTAACGAAGGTAATGAGACCATAGTTATTGGAGTTATGTATAGACCGCCAAATATGAGTAGAAATGACGGAACGTCATTATGGGAGGAAATTAAAATGGCATCAAGGTTTAGCAATGTGTGCATTATGGGGGATTTTAATTTTCCGAATATAGATTGGCAGCATCAAATAGGAGACTCTGATTCTGAGGAGTTTATAGAGGTAGTACAAGATAGTTTTTTATTTCAATTCATAGATACGCCGACTAGAGGTAATAATATTCTCGATTTAGTTTTCAGTAACAATGAACATATGGTAAATAATGTAGAGATAGGGGACCACCTAGGAAATAGTGACCACAATTCTGTGTATTTTAATATACAATGGAAAGGTAATACCAGAGAGAATACAACATTAATACCTGACTTCAGAAAAGCCAATTATGGTGGGTTAAGAAGAGCCCTATGGTCAAAAAATTAAGTCGATCCAGGTGTCCAAATGAGTGTACCCCTTCTCAGGCACCTGTCATCTTAAGTCAGGAAGAGACGTCAACCTTGGTAGATACATACGATAATTTTATCGAGTCAGTATTCAATGCACAAAATAAATACATCCCCAAAAGAAAATTTAGATCAACACAGAACCAACCCAAATGGATGAATAATAGACTATTAGATCTTCTAGGACAAAAGAGAGGAATATATAGAAAAATTAGGAAAGGCGAAATTCACCTACTTGCTTACTATCAGAATCTATCAAGACAGGTAAAAAGGGATATTAGGAAAGAAAAAAGAAAGTATGAAATTAAGGTTGCCAATGACTCAAAAAATAATCCTAAAGCTTTTTACCAACTATATAAATCCAAGGTTAGAGATGTAATTAGTCCCCTTAAAACTTCGATAGGAGAAATGACAGAAAATTATTTAGAAATGTGCAGTACATTAAATAGTCAATTTCTTTCCGTTTTCACTAATGAAAATTTGGCACAGTTTCCAGAAGTCCGTAAGGTATATAGCGATAGTATAGAAAATAGGTTAAGTACGGTTACTATAAGTAGAAATGATGTGCTTAAGGAAATTGACAGACTGAAACCTCATAAATCGCCTGGTCCTGATGAGGTATATGCTAGAGTATTAAAAGAATGTAGGGATGAGTTAAGTTACCCATTAACATTTTTATTTAACAAGTCATTGGAGACCGGTATAGTTCCAGAAGCTTGGAAGCTTGCAAACGTAGTTCCGATCTTCAAAAAAGGTGACAAATCAATTTAGCATCCAATTACCGTCCCATTAGTCTTACATCAATCATAGGAAAGCTACTAGAGTCAATTATTGCTAGGAAAATGAGAAACCACTTAGATACATTTAATTTAATAAATTCTTCTCAGCATGGATTCACTCAGGGACGTTCTTGCCTTACTAATTTGCTTATTTTTTTCTCAGAGGTATATGAAGCAGTAGATAATGACAAGTCATATGATATAATATATTTAGATTTCAGTAAAGCTTTCGACAGAGTCCCCCATGAGAGATTGATGAGAAAGGTTGAGGCGCATGGAATAGGTGGGGCGTTGTTGGGATGGATTAGGTCATGGCTAATTGGTAGGAAGCAGAGTGTCAGCATAAATGGTACGAAGTCAGAATGGGGAGCAGTCAAAAGTGGTGTCCCCCAGGGATCTGTATTAGGTCCTCTGTTGTTTGTTATATACATAAATGACCTTGATTTAGGTATAACTAGTAGGATAAGTAAATTTGCAGACGATACCAAAATGGGGAGAACAATTGATTCAGATAGAGATATAGAGTGCCTCCAAAGGGATCTAGATACCTTACACGAATGGTCAGTAAATTGGCAGATGAAGTTTAACATTGACAAATGCAAGGTATTAAAGATAGGGAAGATGCATACAAATTTTAAATATAAACTAGCTAATATGAAATTAGAAAACTCGAATTGTGAGAAAGATCTAGGTGTGTTTGTTAGCAATGATTTGAAGCCTAGACAACAGTGTATAAGCGTTCGAAACAAGGCAAACAGGGTTCTCGGGTTCATCTCTAGGAGTGTGAGTAACAGAACTGCTGATGTTATCTTAAAACTTGACTTGTCATTAGTGAGACCCCATATGGATTATGCTGTTCAATTTTGGTGTCCTTATTACAGAATGGACATATATTCATTGGAGAGAGTACAACGTATAATGACAAAAATGATCCATAATATTAGAAATCTTCCGTATAAAGAAAGGTTGAAGAAATTAGGCTTACATTCGTTAGAGAGACGCAGAGTTAGAGGGGATATGATAGAGATGTTCAAGTGGGTTGGTTAGTGGGATTAACAAAGGGAACATGACAAATGTACTAAAGCTCAGTGATAGTGAAAGAACTCGTACCAATGGTTTCAAATTAGATAAATTTCGTTTCAGAAAAGATATAGGGCCTAGTGCAAATATTGGTTTGGTAACAGAGTTGTAGATGGGTGGAATGGACTACCAAGTGCTATAGTGGGATTAAAAATGATAGGGAGCTTTAAGATAAAATTGGATAAGCATATGGACAAGAAGGGTTGGGTGTGAAGGGGGATCAGCCGGATTGGGCCAATCAGCGCTCTGCAGACCCCCATAATCCTGCGTTAATCTCTAACGGTTTTGGTAAGATGATCCTCAGGGTATTAGAGTGTTCAGCCTATAATTGGGGTTGTGTGGGACAGGGATCTGCCTTGCTTAGGCCAATCGGCTTTCTGCAGACTCCCATTTTCTTATGTTCTTATGTTCTTATATGCCTATCTAATTTTATCTTAAAGCTCCTTATCGTTCTTGATCCCACTATATCACTTGGTAGCCTATTCCACCCATCTACAACTCTGTTACCAAACCAATATTTGCCTATATCTTTTCTGAAACAAAATTTATCTAATTTGAAACCATTTGTACGAGTTATTTCGCTATCACTGAGCTTTAGTACATTTTTCATGTCTCCTTTATTAATTCCACTAACCCACTTGAATACCTCTATCATGTCACCTCTAACTCTGCGTCTCTCTAACGAATGTAAGCCTAATTTCTTCAACCTTTCTTCATACGAAAGATTTCTAATATTATGGATCATTTTTGTCATTCTACGTTGTACTCTCTCCAATGAATCTATGTCCATTCTGTAATAAGGACACCAAAATTGAACAGCATAATCCATATGGGGTCTCACTAATGACAAGTAAAGTTTTAAGATAACATCAGCAGTTCTGTTACTCACACTCCTAGATATGAACCCGAGAATCCTGTTTGCCTTGTTACGAACGCTTATACATTGTTTTCTAGGCTTCAAGTCATTGCTAACAAAAACACCTAGATCTTTCTCACAGTCTGAGTTTTCTAATTCCATATTAGCTAGTTTATATTTAAAATTTGTATGCATCTTCCCTATCTTTAATACCTTGCATTTGTCAATGTTAAACTTCATCTGCCATTTTACTGACCATTCGTGTAAGGTATAGGTAAGGTAAGGTACGACAACAACGGCCACCTTTCGTAATTTCTACAGAGATAAAGACATACACCCGAACACATTTAGATTGCAATATGTTACACCAAAATACACTTTTGACGAGCTGTCTATCCTAAATGTACATAAGAGCACAGGACCAGACAAAATTCCTGCCAAATTTCTACGAGATGGAGCCATTGGTATAGCAGGCCCCCTAACCCACATCATCAACTTGTCAATTAACACCAACACAGTACCTGCTGAACTGAAGGAAGCTATTGTAACCCCTCTATTCAAGAAAGGAAATAAACTAGAAGTTGGCAACTACAGACCAGTTAGCATATTATGTATTGTATCTAAAATCCTTGAAAGGAGCGGTATACACCCAAATTGAACACTACCTCCAACAAAATGATCTATTCTATAAGTTTCAATCAGGTTTCAGATGCATGTACTCGACAGACTCCTGTCTCATCCACTTAACGGATCACATTCGTAAAGAAATGTCTAAAGGTAACTACACCGGTATGGTTCTTCTTGATCTACAAAAAGCGTTTGACACAGTAGACCATGATATCCTATGTAATAAACTACAAGCAATGGGCATAGGGTCTGTGAACTGGTTTAAATCTTATCTTAGTGGTAGAACCCAAAGAGTCAAAATTGATGATAATATATCTGATCCTATGCCAATTAACTGTGGGGTCCCGCAGGGAAGCATCCTTGGTCCCTTACTCTTTCTCTGTTATGTGAACGACATGGAACTGAGCGTCTCATGTAAATTATTACTGTATGCAGACGACAGCGTGCTTCTGGTTTCAGGAAAAGACCCAATAAGTATTGCCGCTTCACTTTCCAAAGAACTAGCATCGTGTGTAGTGAATGGCTAGTGGACAATAGACTATCTCTTCACCTGGGCAAGACGGAAGCCATCTTATGTGGAACAAAACGCAAACTGAAAGACATTGTGGGCTTCTCGGTCAACTGTAATGATATTCCTATAACAACAGTGTCACAAGTTAAATATCTCGGACTGAAACTGGACGCGAGTTTGTCAGGTGAAACAATTTTGGAATCTATCCTGAGTAAGTGTAGAGCACGTATAAAATACCTGTATAGACAGGTGGGATGCTTGCCCGCGGCGACCAAAAAGACCCTCTGCCAAGCGCTTGTTCAATGTCATTTTGACTATTCTGTGTCATCCTGGTACTCTGCATCATCTAAATCAGCACAGCACAAACTTCAGGTCACTCAAAATAAAATGGTTAGGTTCATGCTGAACCTAGGACCCAGATCACATGTTGACCAGGAACAACTTCAGTCACTAGGTATGCTCAATGTCTCTGACAGGGCCAAACAAATCAGGCTAACTAATGCCTTCAAAATTTTCTATGACAGAGCTCCAGAGTATCTAAAGAATGATTTTGTTAAAGCAAATGAGAGGAGTGGACATAATACAAAAAACAGGATGTTTAATTTTAAGGTCCCGAGAATCCAAGGACAGGGTAAGCAAACATTCTTCTTCACTGCCATCAAAGACTGGAACGACCTACCCCAGTCAGTCCGTGGAAAGAGAACACTGTATTCCTTCAGACGTATCCTGAAGGAACACCTGAACCGGACATCTGCGAGAAGGGAGCACCAAGCTTATGTCTACTACTAAATACGACATAAGAGATAGACAAACCAAACTGAAATGATTACTAATTACGGATTACTGATATTTACTATAGGATGTAAGGTATCTTAAAATAACCCCCTAGAAATACTTTCTCTAAAGTATCTATTTCTTTATCCTCCCCATTTCCCCAGCTAACCTAATCCCACAAGGACCCCAATGGAAATACGCCTAACGGCCTTATTGGGCTATCCTTAGTTGGAATTATGCAAGGCTGGTACATGTCATATTTATAACATACTATGTGGTACCAACTCTGTAAATTGCTAACTGAATAAATATTATTATTATTATTATTATATCTAGATCCCTTTGCAGACACACTATATCTCTAACTGAATCAATTTTTCTCCCCATTTTGGTATCGTCTGCAAATGTACTTATCCTACTAGTTATACCTAATTCAAGGTCATTTATGTATATAATAAACAACAGAGGACCTAATACAGATCCCTGGGGGACACCACTCTTGACTGATCCCCATTCTGACTTAGTACCATTTATGCTGACTCTCTGCTTCCTACCAATTAGCCATGACCTAATCCATCCTAGCAACGCCCCACCTATTCCATGTGCCTCAACCTTTCTCATCAATCTCTCATGAGGGACTCTGTCGAAAGCTTTACTGAAATCTAAATATATAATATCATATGACTTGTCATTATCTACTGCTTCATATACCTCTGAGAAAAAACTAAGCAAATTAGTAAGGCAAGAACGTCCCTGAGTGAATCCATGCTAAGAAGAATTGATTAAGTTAAATGTTCTAAGTGGTTTCTCATTTTCCTAGCAATAATTGACTCTAGTAGCTTTCCTATGATTGAAGTGAGACTAATGGGATGGTAATTGGATGCTATTGATTTATCACCTTTTTTGAAAATCGGAACTACATTTGCAAGCTTCCAAGCTTCTGGAACTATACCCGGTACCTGTTTCTAATGAATTGTTAAAAAGAAATGTTAATGGGTAACTTAACTCATCTCTGCATTCTTTTAACCCTTAAAGAGCGGTGCTCGACTTAAGTCGTGCACCAATTTGCAGCAAGTTAGGAGCATTATTAACGCTTTTAAAGGGTTAAAATCGAGTGCAAATGGCCGGGAGCGCAGCAGGCCACACGTCCGACACCCAGGGCTTACCGCCACCCACTGACTCACGCTTTGGATGTGATAAAATGACATAAACATTGCTATTTCATGTTAATTTCCTTGTATTCCTTCTCATATTCATAAAAGTCTTCAAACAAAATTGCTCCGGTTTGACACCTAAGTAAAATGTGGTAACCTGGATAATAATGCAGTTGCCCATGTGTACCAGGCTGGGGGGCAACTTGTCCACTACAGGCCCTAAAAGGCAGAGATACAGAGATGTACAGTGTGGCAAAGTACAGCTTACCTTACTCTATGATGTACTTTACTTGTTAACAGTACAGTACTGTACTGGGCAAGAATGTAGTTACCGGGTGTACCGCGCACCTTGTTTACACTATGTGGACGCTTGCAATCATGTTCCCGTCTATTTTGACTACCGTGGGATACAATAATAGGTTGAGGGGGGGCACTTATTGTCATTATCATATATATTGCCAGTAGTGGGCAAATAACAGAAAAAATAGACGGGAACTTAACTGCGAGCGATTGACCTAGTAAACATGACGACCGTCGGACCGTACACCCCGAATACTACATCCTTCCCCTGTACTGTATTGAATGTTAATGTAGACCTTTATTGTGACTGTATAGGATGTGAGACTGTAACCACACTCTCTGTGGACAAAATGGTCTTTAAACTTGTATGTACGGTTGAGGTTAATAAGTTTTGTCAGATATTTCACAAAGTTTCGGACACTGACTAATACTCCGAGGGATAAGCACTTTTCCCAGTAACTATAAAGATACCAATAACACTTTTTGAGCGATAACCACTGGAATCTATGACAACACTTACTACCCCCGATTGTACAGTATGTATGTATCATGTTCAGATGTATAGTAACCTATGAAGCCAATATTGGTGGTACGCTCACACGTTTCGGTGAACCCCTTGGTTCTCGCGATACTCAAAGGTCAAGATAATTTTGACCTCCATATAAGAACATAAGAAAATGGGAGTCTGCAGAAAGCTGATCGGCTCACACAAGGCAGATCCCTCTCACACTCAACCCCAATTACAAGGCCCAACTCACTATTGACCAATCTTGAGTACCATGAGTTTACCACCAGAACAAAATTGGTACCGTAATCTTGATTTGACCGATTTTGTTTCCTTCCCCCCCCCCCCCCCCCACACAGACTCCGTAATTCCCTAGAAGGAGTGGTCATGAAGATTAGGCGTTTGTCACGCATTGCTAGGTCAAGTTGTCCGGGCTTAACATCTACCAATATAATTTTGACAGTACGGCCTCAATCCACCGACCCTTTGATCAGCAGTCAATGCTCTACTGCCTAGACATAGAACATCTTAATTTGTTTAATTGTAGTTTTAACTTTATGCCCCACATAAGCCACTGTACGTTTTAACAAGTGTCATGAATATTTCTCATCATACATATGCAAAAACTTTTCTTCATTACATTTCCATCAAAAATGTATAGGCCTATTAAAGTACCGTACAGTAGATAATAAATTACCTTACTAAAAAAAATGGAAGCGATATTACAGGCTAATTCGGCAGGGATGATATTAATATACTCGTTAGTAATGATCTGAAACCCAGAAAACAATGTATAAGTGTTGGGAACAGGGCAAATAGAGTTCTAAGATTCATATCTAGGAGTGTTAGCAACAGGACTGCCTAAGTTTTCTTAAAACTATACTTATCACTAGTAAGACCCCATTTAGACTGCTGTCTAATTTTGGTGCCCTTTTTACAGAAAGGATATCGATCCTTTAGAGGCAGTCCAAAGAAGAATGACAAATTATACATAATATTAGAAACTTATCGTATGAGGAGAGGTTGAAGCGTTAGGCTTGCAGTCACTAGAAGGACGAAGATGTAGGGGAGACATGATAGAGGTATTTAAATGGATAAAAGGTATAAATAAGGGCGATATAGATGAGGTATTAAAGCTAAAGAACGGCGACATAACCCACTCAAATGGTTTCAAGTTAGATAAGTTTAGATTGCGAGTGAGGTTTCTTATAATAGTTAATTTAACAAGCAGAGTGTTTAAATATCTAGGAGGAACGATAAGCAGGAGTGGAGGTATGGAAATGGAGATAAAACAGAGTGTGTGTGAAGGAAGGAAGTTTTTCGTAGTAATGGGAAGTAGGCTACTGTATGTGGAAGACGAGAAATCTCGGAATGAAAGTAAAAAGTGCAATGTATCAAGGAATTGTTGTGCCAACAGTGATGTATGGGGCTGAGACATGGGCTCTGAAGGAAAAAGAGAGAAGAAAGCTGGATGTGATGAAGATGAGCTGCTTGAGAAGTATGTGTGGAGTTACTCGTAGAGACAGATTGAGGAATGAAGAGATACGTAGGAGAGTGGGGCAGCAGAAACATTTGTCAGCCAGAGTGGACAGAAGGGTGCTGAGCTGGTATAGTCATGTTGAACGAATGGAAGATGAAAGGCTTACAAAGAGAATATGTGAGTCAGATACAAGGGGAGGTAGAAGGGTGGGAAGACCCCCATTGAGATGGAGAGACTGTGTAAGACAAGCTTTGGATGATAGAGGAATGACTAGATCAGGCAAGGGAAGTACAGTAGTAATAAACAGGAATAAATGGAGAATGCTTGTGAATAGATGAGTGAACACTTGGTCATTTGGGGGAAGGGGTTGGGCACAAGTTGGACTAGATAATAGTCCATCAGGCACCTGGCCCGGGGAGACGATTTACATGAAGGGTGCTCCTGGAAGTGTGGTGGTAGAGCTTCGCTGCATGTCTGCCTGCCGAGATCGGAACCTCTTCGGGTGGTCAGGGGCCGGGGGAGTGCTGGCGGGACCTTGGTGACCCTGGTCTCTGGGTCTTCTGGATAACCTAGATGTGTGTGAATTTGTGTTTTGTTTTTGTGTGTTCGTTGTTTTGTGTTGTATTTTGTGTTGTCCCTGTTCTTGCTCTGTCTTGAGTCGGCCACCTCTCCCCCCCCCCCCCCAAAAAAAAATAATAGTGGGGATTGGGCCTGAAGAAATAGATAGATAGATCAGTTGACTTATCAAATGAGTTAACCACTGCATAAGAAATTATACCATACTCATAAGTCAATCATGCACATTATAATTGCAATGTATAAGATCACAGAGATGATAAGGAACAGAACTTATGTGGGCAACTGTACAGTCGGGTGCATTCAGAGAAAACTGAGTATGTGTGGGGGTGACATTTCAATATAACACACACACCATTTTTTTTTTCCCCTCTTGGTAATGTACTGTAGTAATTCATGCTTACCTGTTCTGCACCGGAATATATCTCTGTTCAAGATTTTTATGTCATTTCTCAAATCTTTCAGGGACAGCGCTGTGTAGCTATGCGTGATTTGGGAGTGACAGCAGCCTGAGTCACCATCGAAGATCAAGAGGTCACCAGCGAAGCCACTGAAGATCAAGAGGTCACCAGCGAAGCCATTGAAGATCAAGAAATCATCAGTAAAGGTCAAGAGGTCGCCATAAAAGGTTAAGAGGTCACCAACAAAGCCAGCAAAGGTCAAGTTAGATTAGTTAGAAGACCATTAAGGAGTGCATAAAGCTGGGGGTGAAGAAGATCGCGGACTCAGGAGACAACAAGTTCCTACACTCCCCACAGTGACACAGGGATGCCAGGTCGGAGGTCGTTGCTCTCCGACACAAATTACCAACACTTAGAAGGACACATTTAACGGGTAGAATTATTATCCCCAAGATTGCGTAATTTACCGTAGTGGAAAACAGAACTACAACAACAACACATCACGTTAAGACTCATCCCTTATTTAACTTACTCCTTTTGGTTTAGCACATGCATCAGTAGAACAAGAAATGAGTTCAAGAAGGGATTCTCCATTTTCAGGAAGGTCGCCAAAGACAAAGCGAAGGGTTGATGTTGACAAAGTAGGTTTAGGAAGACCTAGAGGGTCGCCCCTTGCAAGTGGGAGCATTGCTGAAAGGAGAAATGAAAACCCCAGAAGAAAATCGGAAGTCTCAAAACCAAATGAAAGTAAGCCAGAAAATAGTAAATCACCTACGTCAAATAAAAAGAGAGCCGTGTCGTTAGATAGAAACGAAGGCAATACGGGTCATGCCTCACCAAGGAGAGATAATGAAGGAAAAAGAAGCAGTAGGCTTCAGAGTAATGAACAAAATACTGGCAATACTTTTAAACCTGAGGATGGAAGAGCTACAACCTCAACCAAAAATAGAGACTCGGGTAAAGATAATTCTCCAGCCTCCAAAAATAGAGACTCCAATAAGGATAATATTGCAACCTCCAAAAATAAAGACTTAACTAAAGACACTACTCCAACCTCCAAAAATAGAGACTCTAGTAAAGACAATACTCCGATCTCCAGAAGTAGAGACTCCAGTAAAGACAGTACTCCAACTTCAAAAAATGGGGACTCGAGTAAAGACAACACTTCAACCTCCAAAAGTAGAGACTCCAGCAAAGACAGTACTCCGACCTCAAGTAAAAAGTCAACACCAATGACGGAAAACCCCAAGGCCAAAAGTGACTCCCCGCCTGATTTAGTTCTCTTTTTGAAGGAAGGGCGGGGCAGGGCGGAGAACTGGAGTGAACCCCCCACCCTAGACCCCGAGAATATTGCCACCCGGAGAAGAACCAGGGTACCAGACGATCCCATCGTAGAACTGGTGGTCAAATCTAAATCTTTATCGGCCATCACCATTCTCAGGAAAAATAGGGAGCAATTCAAGAAAGTTCCAAAGAAGGAGAAGAAACTACTCAAAGTTATGGAAACCCCTGAATCCTTGAAGAGGCTTGCACAAGAGTATCCTCCGCGCGACTCGACCAGATCGCCAAGCACAAGTAGGATAAGTGTGGAAAATTCACCAGATATTAAAAACCTTCGCAAAAATGTGGTGAAAACTGCGATAGAAGGTAGGCCAGCTTCTCAATCACCCGTCAGAGATAAGCAGCAAAGCCCTAGTCCCAGAAGGCTCGGGAGAAAGTGTAAAGTATCGAGTGATGTAGAGGTTCCGTCTAAAAGCGCAAAGGACAATAATAAAGAGCAGGCCCCTAAGGAAGATCCGAGCCAGCCAACAACTACGGCAAATATTGGCACGGCTGTAACAAGAATCTCACGGAGTAGAACTGGGAGTAGAAGTCCTAGTGTTGTTATGTCGGATTCAGATTCGGATGCGGAAGTTACGATAGCTGCCTTGCTGAAGAGTAAGAGAAAGTTAGGAGTTAAAAGAAGTCCGCTTGCTTCAAAATCACCCGAATGCCGGAAAACAAAACCTGGTACGAGTAATAAAACATTGAAAGGTGAATCATCGGCTGTGTCGAGCGTAGATGATGATAAAAACGAATCAAGGAAGCAGAAATCAAGTATTGTCAAATCTGAAAATATAAGTGAAGACAATAAAACAATAGTTGACAAAGATTTAGAGAAGAAAACCAGTGAGAAATCTCAAGATACTATAATGGATGAACACAAAGAATCACAAAAAAGATCATTGGATGATAGAGTAGATATTAAGAAGTCCCCCCAGAAATCTATCACTACCAAAGCTAATGAAAACAAGACATCCACAAAACTTAATGAGGGTAAGGTTGATGAAGACATGAAAACTATTCAAAAAGTAATATCAGCAAGTACTAAAATTGATGATAGTAAGAAAGTTCCAACCAAAATGGATGATAGCAAAAATGTTCCCGCCAAAGTTGATGACAAAAAAGATCCTGCCAAAATTGATGGCAAGAAACCTCCAGCCAAAATTGACGACAAAAAGGTTCCCACCAAAATGGATGATAGCAAAAAGGTTCCCGCCAAAATTGATGACAAGAAATTTCCTGCCAAAATTGATGACAAAAAAGTTCCCACAAAAATTGATGACAAGAAAGTTCCCACGAAAATTGATGACAAGAAAGTTCCCGCCAAAGTTGACGACAAGAAAGTTCCAACCAAAATTGACGACAAGAAAGTTACCGCAAAAATTGATGACAAGAAAGTTCCTACCAAAATTGACGACAAGAAGACCCTTACCAAAATTGACAACAAAACCCCTGCCAAAATTGAGGACAAGAAAGTTCCCACCAAAATTGAGGACAAAAAAACTCCTGCCAAAATTGACGACAAGAAAGTTCCCGCCAAAATTGACGACAAGAAGACCCCTGCCAAAATTGACGATAAAAAGACCCCCGTCAAAATTGATGACAAGAACCCCCCTGCCAAAATTGATGACAAGAACACCCCTGCCAAAATTGATGACAAGAACACCCCCGCCAAAATTGACGACAAAAAGACCCCCGTTAAAATTGATGACAAGAACCCCCCTGCCAAAATTGATGACAAGTACCCCCCTGCCAAAATTGATGACAAAAAGACCCCCGTTAAAATTGATGACAAGAAAACCCCTGCCAAAATTGATGACAAGAAACCCCCTGCCAAAATTGATGACAAAAAGACCCCCGTTAAAATTGTTGACAAGAAAACCCCTGCCAAAATTGATGACAAGAAACCCCCTGCCAAAATTGATGACAAGAAAACCCCTGCCAAAATTGATGACAAGAAAACCCCAGCCAAAATTGATGACAAGAAGGCCCCTGCCAAAATTGATGACAAGAAGGCCCCTGCCAAAATTGATGACAAGAAGCCCCCTGCCAAAATTGATGACAAGAAGCCCCCTGCCAAAATTGATGACAAGAAGCCCCCTGCCAAAATTGATGACAAGAAGCCCCCTGCCAAAATTGATGACAAGAAACCCCCTGCCAAAATTGACGACAAGAAAGGTCCTACCAAGAATGATGACAAAAAAGGTTCTACTGAGATTGTTAATAAGAAAGTTCTTGACAAAATTGACGACACGATGCCCCCTACCAAAACTAGCGACGAGGAACCACCCTCTGCCAGTACCAAAATGGATGACAAGAAGCTTCTTACCAATGTTGATAGCAAGACGGCCCCGGCCGAAATTAACGACCCAAAGAAATTCCCCAATAAACCACTAGATTGTAAAATGGATAAAGAGAAAAAATCGGCTCCAAAAGTGATTGATATGACCTACGATGAATATAAGAAATCGGTTCAGAAAATCATAGGCAGCATCTCGGAGGATAAGAAGTCTCCGTGGGATGTAGTGGATAGCAAACCAGTTAAACAAAAGAAAGCCCTCCACAAAGTGACGGCTGTCAAAGCAACTTCTAGTGGAACCCAGAACCAGCCATCAACTAGCATCAACAAAGCCATTTCTTCACCAAGTACCTCTGATGTTAGCCAGAGTAAATTAAGTTTGTTGCACGGTAAGGAATTCTCCACCAAGAAAGCGGATAAGTTAAGTTTGTTGCATGCTAAGGAATCCTCCACCAAGAAGGCGGATAATTTGCCTGAAAGAAAAATGGCAGCTGCTACGTCGAAAAGCGTCTCAAAATCTTCTGTTCCTGTGGCTGCCGGCAGATTTATCAAAGTCCCCCAGACTCCCGTTATACCGATCGCACCAAAGCCTCAACTTCTGAAATTGCCCGGCACCAGTCTGCTCTCCTACAACCTGGCAGCGCTGAGTGCAGGTGGTGCTCATGCTCTTCCTTGGAAGGTCAACCTGAATCTCAAGCAAACTACACCTGAGCAACTTACTAAAAAACTTGAAGACAAATGTAAGGAGTTGGTTGCTAGAAATACCCCCAGCAATATAATGAAACTGGCCGCAGACCCAAGTTCTGAAAGGGATTCATCAACGCCGAAAACCTCCACACCCCAGAAAAGTCTACTGTACGATTATTCAGACATTGAAACACAGGAAGTAGTGGTGGGCGATGAAGCTGATGATTCTACAGGGAATGTTGGTAAATTGGCCGCCGCCGGGCCAAGTTTTGATTTGTTTGCACGAGAAGAGCTTGCCAGTAGTAGTGATGATGAAAATACTAAAAATACAGAACCTTGTCCCGTTCCAAAGAAAGAGATGATGTCACCGGAAGGTAGAGTGGCCTTGGATCATTCTTATTCTTCCGGCAATTCCGAGAGTAAAAAGGGACCCGGCAGCACTCCAAAGAAATCCCCCATCACCTATGAGAAGACCATGTCCCCTCGGCCAGTCTACAGTAGCGGCAGCCTAGCTAAAAGGTCCCTTGATATAATGCTGCACAATGACAAGATCAACATTTTACGTCAGATGAGCCAAATTTTCAATGATGAAAAGCCTCCTCAACCAGACACCGATAATACTCTATCCAGTTCTGATGAAGAGGAAAAGGAAATTGAAAAAGACCCCAAGTTGCCAGTGAAAAGTAAAGTAGTTCAAGAAGTTAAAGACAAGATCCCAGTGAAAAGTAAAGTAATTCAAGAAGTTCGAGACAAGAACCCAGTGAAAAATACAGTAGTTCAAGAAGTTGCAGACAAGATCCCAATGAAAAGTAAAACTGATCAAGAAGTAAGGCACACATTCCCAATGAAAAGTAAAGTAGTTCAAGAAGTTAAAGACAAGATCCCAATGAAAAGTAAAGCCAATCAAGAAGTACCGGTAAGACAACCGTTCCAAGTGAAAAGTAATGACGATCAAGAAGCTAAAGCGGAAATAGAAATAGTTCAAGAGAAAACGCCGGTGAAAAAACAATTGCTTCCTGGATCAGCAACAGACAGAGAAATTGTGAAGGACATAACTCCAGTGAAAGAGAAACCCACCCCAGAGGCAAGATTACCAACAAGTATCGGAACTGCAGATGACGACGATGCTATAAATGTTACGGAGGAGGCTACCTCCCATCAAACTCCTGATAAACCACCACCAAGCCCTGAAACGGTTGAATCTTCTCCACTCAGCAAGCTTCAAGAAATTGTGCCGAGTCAACCACTTCTATGCACCCCTCCAAGAAACCCATCAATAGACACGGAGCAGAACCATACACAAGCAGAAGGGGCTGGTGTTAGTAATGAGTCAGAATCAGGTGTGGCTGGGAAGAAAATGGAAACTCGGGTCTATGAAGTGAGCCTTGTGGATGAGTCGAAGAAAGACGAGTATAGAAAACGTTCATCGAGCATAACCGGAAGCCCTTTTCTTGGCTTCCCCGACTCTGACCCCAAGGTGCATCATGTTCCCATATACACGGTCATCGGGAAGGAGAAGATCCTCGTCCAGAGTAGCGTAGGAACGGGGGGAGAGCTGGTGGATATTATCGACGGCTTCACCTTCGTCTCGTTCTCCTCCGTGAATGAGATGGTGGATTACGACAACTCGCGGGGCGGTGGGGCCATGAAGCTGCATCGCTCCTGGTTCAAGAAGAAACGGAAGCGTGGGAAGAAGTTACATTGGAAGCACAAGAGGCGCCTGGAGGAGGAAAGGATGGGGGCGAAGGAGATCCAGATTCCTCTCGCCCATTACACCCAGAGTCACACCCACTCAGGAGCGTTTGCCAGGTGAGTCGATACTTATCGGTACTTCAAGCCGTGGTGCATGATATGGTGTCCTGGGTTCGAATTTCGGGAGGATCACATGCTTTCATTGATTTAATTTGGGGGTTATTGGTGTTAATGAACAATAATTGAATAATGACATACCTTTAAATGGAGTACATAACTAAATATTTTGGTACAGATTATTTTAAATGGGATGGATAAATCTTAATGTTATGAGTGCATGTATAGATGGCCACATAAGTTTTGTTCCTCGTGATCTTGTGTATGAATTGCGAGTGTGGTAATTATCAGTTGACTAATCAGATAAGTTAACCACTGCATAAAAAACTACACTCGTAATTCAATAATGGTCATTATATTTCTATGCATAAGATCACAGAGAGGAGCAGAGCTTATGTGGCCAACTGTACATTACTGATATCATAAGTAATACAACAGTTTTGCCCTAAGTTTTTCAATCTTTCACAGCAATTCTCCCCATCCTCCTTTTCTTAACCCTCTCCGTCTCATATGACGCGATCGCTTCATATGGCGGTTTCGCCCAAAAGTGTCATATGAACTTAGTGAAATAGATCAATAATAAGTTATATGACGCTTTTGCATAATTTTGAGCTCAGTAAGTTAGGTAAGTTAGATCATAATCTGTCGGTTGATGGCAACCCAAAATTCCTCCGACTTCTAACGGTCCCTCAGTGTGAGAAAGACTGTTATGGGGGAAATACCGGGTGCTCTGCCAACCCGTAAGTAAGTTAATATAATCTGTCTGAGGGGGTTAACAGTAAGCTTTAATTTCATGACGATAGTGCGTTGTTATATGTGCGATTAGTTTGCTTGGGAAACAGATTAACTTGCTCATGTAGTAATGTACACCCTATGTGGTGGATTGTGTTCTTTTATTTAATAATTTTAATTTTAGTAAGCGTTGTTTCCACATAGCGATTTTGATAATTTAATTTGACTTTATATTGTCCTTGTCCCAATTTTGGTTTGTTTAGTTTGCAAGTTTTACATTTTAATTTTAATTCATGTCTTTTTCTTCTTTTTCAGCAATGACTTGGATGCATTTTTGGATAATAATTCACATCTCAACATCAGCTATCAAATTCCCAAATGCCAGTAAGTATTTATTTGCAGTTATGCTATTATGATTCTATTCTATTTACTCAGGCTCATTCCCCATTTTTTTCTATTTTTATTTTATTGTTTTATTTTTTTATTTTATTTTTGTTTTTGTTAATGGGGGTGGCTCTTATAATTAAGGTAATACTGTATGTACAATCAAAACTTTCTTTGGACCCCAAGTTTTAAAATATCTGGCTTTCAGATGAAGTATATACCCGCTGCAGATAATGTATTGGCTTTTCAGATAAAGTCTAAAGTATTGATGTAAATGTCTAAGCATGTGGTACAGTTGGCCAAATAAGTAATGTCGCGGCACCAAGTATAATTTGATAAATAATTGGTATCGGCACTATCTATGCATTACTTTATCGTTTCGAGTGAGATATACAAACATGTTCCCATTTTTACACACCTTATTCAACATCTGACAGACATTAATACAGCACACAGGGAGCAAAACGTAATGACAGCGGCGATACGACTTATTTGGCCAACTGTACCATTGATCAGTTCAGAAATATAACGGGTCTTTCTGGCTATTGCCCCAAAGATCAAATTATTTGTTCATATTATAATGTAAAATTTGCAAAATAAACAAACCAAAACTGGTATGACACACGATAAACGCAAAAGAACTAATCAAAATCGCTATGTGGAAATACCAGGTATCCAATTTGGACTGTCATCCCAGTGTTTTGAACAGTGTCTGAGAGACGAGGTTGTCAAACGAAAGCCGAGTCCATTATTTTCAATCTTTATTATTCTATATGTAAAGATATGATAGTATATAGTTCAAATTATGTCTTTGAAAGTGATAAAATTGCTAAAACAATCTATGTCATGTTAACTTTCTTGTATTTCTTCTCATATTCATTCAAGTCTTCAAAAAAATTGCTCCAGTTTGACACCCTGTGAGAGACTGAGGTCATTCATATCGTATTATGAACTTCCAAATATTCTGAAAAGAAGGTTTTACTGTAGCATGATATAAGTAGTAACACCACGTTCTTAACATTAATCATCAATTACATACCCCAATGTACCAGTACTTGACTAAACTAATGAAAGCATATGGTCCTCCCGGGATTCGAACTCCGAACACCACACCCAGAACATAAGCATCTAAACCATTACACCACCAACGCATAGCAAAAAAACCCAAACTCAGGCCTATATTTTACTTTTGTCCGTCACAGAGCTACAGAAGAGGGTGTGAAGAAGATGGACGAGAACGAGATGATGGGCGACATCTTACCAGCCCAACCCGAGCCATTACTGCCGCCAGCACCCGAGACGTCAACGCCTTCAGACACCCGGCCGGCGACCCCCGAACCCTCAAGCAATCCAGAACAACCAAACGGGGACGGTGAGCCAGGGTCGCTCCAGCAGTACGAGGAAGTGAACGCCATCGATATACTCTACCCCAAGGAGAAGTACAAATATTATTACGATAAAGAACTGTGCAAGGAGACCAAAGCTGACGGGTCGAGCGTTTTCGTCCGGCGGGGCGGGAAGCTCGTACCCCTGACCAGCGTCTTTAAGAGCCAGAACGTGGAGCCGGACACCAGTGAGAAGAAGTTTGTTGATCTGGTGTATGTATATGATGGAGGACAACTTCTCACCCTAGGGGGATCGCTCACCAAAATCAATCCGACCAACTCTGACTCAGTTCGGGCCCGTGTTGTGCTGCCGATCAGTGTCCCTCCCATCATGAAAGGCGAATCTGTAGACACAAGGAGCAGGAATATTGAGGCGGTGGAGATCAATGAAGACCTGGCCAAATTTGCTCTCACCGCGTTATGGGAACCAAATGTACAAACCCCGAAGAGCCCAGAAGCCAAAACTGAAAAAGAGTCCCAACCACCTCTTGATCCGGGTTCTAGATCTACGGGGGAAACTGATAAAAACAAAGAGCCCAAAGATGACACCAAACCAGAAGTGAAGGACTTATTAAAACCAGTGAAGAAAGTTGTACCTGTGAAGCCAACGAAGACCAATATATTGGATATAATTGCTGCCAAATTAGCCATGTCTGATGATGAGAGTGACGAAAGGGATGATGCAAGTGAAAAGGCTGCCGATGATGAGAAGAAAGATGAGAAAGACAGTAATGTGGATGCCTCAACGGAAAAAGAAAAACCGAATATTGGGCCGGAGAAGGTCGATGGGACTCCTGCTGACCAATCCAAAGAAAAGGTCAAGAAGCCTGATGAGAAAAAGGCATCGGATGAGGAGAGTGTAGATAAGAGTAATGCTGAAAGTGATGAAATTAAAGAGGAGAAAGATTCTGATATAAAGGAAGAGGCTACGACGCCCACTGAAACGGAGAGCCAAACGATCTCGGGTAAAGGAGTGAAGCATTCAGATGACAAAAGTACCAGGGAAGAAAATGATGGAAAGAGAAAGACTGCTTCAGTTGACAAAAACACTGAGGAAGAAGAGGATGGCAAAGGCAAAATGAACAAGAAAAGGACCGGTACGGATGGTGTAGATCTGGATACCAAAGACGAAAATTCCAAC
The DNA here is from genome assembly GCA_032716605.1 of Paralithodes platypus. Classification (NCBI taxonomy): domain Eukaryota; kingdom Metazoa; phylum Arthropoda; class Malacostraca; order Decapoda; family Lithodidae; genus Paralithodes; species Paralithodes platypus. Next base: position 3,882,130 of record CM064495.1, read on the forward strand.
AGTTCCACGCTATCAGATGACAAGGATAAATTAAAAGAGGTCGTCTCCCTTGTTAGTTCCTCGGAGGCGAAAGAGGACTCGGAGAAGATAGACAAAGCAGATGATACCAGCAAGCCGCCTTCTGTTAAATCAAGTTTCTCGAGCCTTCTAGTAGACAGAGAGGATTCAACGGCCCCCTTGAACGACAGCAAGAGTACCTCCTCCTCGTCGCAAGATATTGATGAACTTGATCTTGATTCGACCAGGGTTCAGAGAGAAGATGTCAAGTCCAGGATATTCAAGAAAAACATCTACCGGTTTCCCTCATTATCAAGAGAGATGAAGAGACTTAACATGAACTTCGTGAACTATGTGCCTAATGAGGTGAGTGACACATATAACTGTCTTGATATAAGTAATGCATAAATGTACCAGACCTGTGAGAGTTCTGTATGGAGCTCAGTGGTCTGGTTAATCTGCTCTACATAACAACAACAACAATGCATAAATGCGCGGAATTTCGGTGTGAGTATCCTAGGTTCGAGTCTTTGGAGTGCCACACATATTTGTTGATTTCATTAATTGAGTTTAGAAGTAAAGTTGGTTGGTGAAAAAAGTTTAAATATTCTGAAATATTTAAGTACACCATCAATAAAAATGTGTAACCATCTATTAAGACAAATATCTATCTAGGCTATCTATCTATATGCTCAGGCCCAGACAAATATACCAACTTCTATTAAAATGTAAAACTTGCAAACTAAACAAACCAAAATTGGGACAAGGACAATATAAAGTCAAATTAAATTATCAAAATCGCTATGTGGAAACAACGCTTACTAAAATGAAAATTATTGAATAAAAGAACACAATCCACCACATAGGGTGTACATTACTACATGAGCAAGTTAATCTGTTTCCCAAGCAAACTAATCGCACATATAACAACGCACTATCGTCACGTTAAAGGAAGTAGTCAAGTTTGGGAAGTCCGGGACGTTCTGGCAAATTTGACTAAACTCTGCATGAATAAAGAAACTACATGTTAAATGTCAAAATATTATTTAAAATCAAATTTGCAACATGACAAGACATTAACAATAGTACAAAATACAAATATTGATAAGATATCTATACTATTACAAAATAATATATAAAATTAAAATGTAAAACTTGCAAACTAAACAAACCAAAATTGGGACAAGGACAATATAAAGTCAAATTAAATTATCAAAATCGCTATGTGGAAACAACGCTTACTAAAATGAAAATTATTAAATAAAAGAACACAATCCACCACATAGGGTGTACATCACTACATGAGCAAGTTAATCTGTTTCCCAAGCAAACCAATCGCACATATAACAACGCACTATCGTCACGTTAAAGGAAGTAGTCAAGTTTGGGAAGTCCGGGACGTTCTGGCAAATTTTACTAAACTCTGCATGAATAAAGAAACTACATGTTAAATGTCAAAATATTATTTAAAATCAAATTTGCAACATGACAAGACATTAACAATAGTAAAAAATACAGTACAGCACTCACTAACGATAGTGCTATCGGGTAGGTACCTGTAAGCATAGCATGCCTCAAGTGACCCCTATCAATAACTACCCTACAAATAACCTACATTTATAGCACAAATAAACTAAGGAAATCGCAAAAGTACGCAATTGATACTATCGACAATGAATACATATAATATATATTATATTACAGTATGGTAGACCACTATAGGTAGCGCCAACGAACTTGACAATAATCTTGACTCCTTAACGTCTTCTAACTCAAAATCAATGAAAGCAATCTGGCTGATATTTCTATTATTTGGGAATAGGTGTGGATATTTACAGCCAGTTTGCTCAAGGTCCTTTTGAGTTACGATGAGGTCAGTGATCGAGATTTTTGTCAAGTTCGTTGGCGCCTCCTATACCTTCCATTACTGTAAACCACTCTAATAGTATCCCCATTTTACTCATTAGCCAACAGCCGAGGAAGAAGTGAAGAAGGTGGAGCCAAAGGAGGAATGTACCAACGAGCACTGCAAGATGGGCTGTGTGTGTGATTCTCTGCTGTGTCAACGCAGGAGTAAGTTCCTCCTCAATGTTATGTAATTAGCAGGAATAAGACAATAAGTGAGGCAGCGAACAACATCTTTATACAGTATTCATATTTTCAAACGTTTCGACTTACAGTATGTGTTTTAATCTCTTTAACTTTTAGGTCACTGATGATGACATTAAGAATATGTCGAAACGCTTGAAAATATGAAAATAAAGTTGTTCGCTGCCTCACTTATTGTCTTATTCCTGCTGAAACTACGATTCCCTAAGGACAGTCCATCTCGGATATTATGTAACTATATTAAACTGTACAACTTGCAAAAAAAACAGGAACCACACAATGTAAAGACAAACTAAAGCAATACACTTATATTGTAAAACTTTCAAAATATACAAACCAAAACTTGGACGAACACAGTAAAAAGACAAAACAGCTTATTAAAATTGCTATGTGGAAACCGCTTTAGCAAAATAATAATTTATAAATTATAATGTAAAATATGAAAAATAAACAAACCAAAACTTTGACGAACACAGTAAAAAGACAAAACAACTTATCAAAATCGCTATGTGGAAAAAACGCTTAAGCAAAATAATATTTTTTTTATAAATAAAAGAACACAATCCACCACATAGGGTTTACATTACTACATGATAAAGTTAATCTGTATCCCAAGCAAACCAATCGCACATATAACCACACACGTTCAAGGAATTAATCAATTTGGTAAGTCCGGGACGTTCAGGTCAATTTTACTAAATTCTGTATGAATAAAGAAACTACAGTTAATATTTGACTAAATTTGCAATTTGACAAGACTTCAACAATAGTACAACATACAAACAGCACTCACTAACGATAGTGACCCCTACCAATTACTACCCTACAAATAACCTACATTTATTGTACAAATAAAATAAGGAAATCGCAAAAGCAAGCAATAGATACTATCGACAATGAATAGATACAATATAATAAAGAAAAATTATTGCAAAATATGAAGAAGGCACAACAAATTTAAACAAAGAGTACTCTTTTAACCCTTCCTACCCGGTCTGCCTTAGGTAAGGACAGCACGAAAGAAGGGCCGCTACCCGGTATGCCTTATCTAAGGCATGAGCTTAATAGCCTAATTAAGCTTGGTCTGAACGCCGTGCGTACGACGTATGTCAACAAACCCAAGCGTTCGTCACCGCACCTCCGAAAACAAGAAGGAGAAGACTCCTCAATGTTATTGTTCTGACGTCATGACGAAATTAATGTCTGAAAAGCCCCCATATTGGCAACATCTCTGCAATATTGGCTCCACTGAAATCGTCATCACAACTGAACCAGTTGACTTACAGAGCTCTACTCAATGCCAAAATACAGATTGAAAACCGCACTACGATTATAGATGAGTGGGAAAGTTCTAGCAGTGAAAATAAACATAAATACGGTAGCCTAGGCCTAGACGTTTTTCAGCCATTTCGCTCGGGTAGGGGCGACCGTCATTGGGTAAGACAGCCCGGGTAGCAATGGTTAACAAAAACAATTAATTTAAAAAATTAAATAAAAGAACATATTCCACCACATAGGGTGTACAATACTACATGAGCAAGTTAATCTGTTTCCCAATCAAACTAATCGCACATATAACAACACACTATCATCACGTTCAAGGAATTAGTAAATTTTAAGAAGGATCTATGGCTGTAAAAAGGGTTGTGAGATAATTTGAAGCCTGTTAATTGCTGGAGGCCTTTTTTGAAACAATAAAATAATCTAATAGTAGCCAGAATAAAGTTCATAAGACCTCCTCGGTACAGAAGGGGCCCTTAAGTTTAGCCCCATTAGTTTTAAAATTTGTAAAACCTTTTACCTCATATCTGTCAATTTTAAGACCTTAGTGCCATTTAGGTGTCAATTTATTCCTGACAAGCGATAGTGAGCCTGCAATTTAAGAGGAACTGGCTAACGAAAAATGTACACATTTATCTCAAAAAGAGGGTTTTGAGGGTATTTTTTTAAGCTTGATGGAGGTCTAGGTAGCAAACTAAACAATCCCCCTCAACTTGCCATATTCAAGTTAAAGTTTAAGAGTAAAGCTATCTATCTATTTACATACATACATACCCCCCCCCCTTTTATTTATTTATTTTTTTGTTGGGGGGGGGAGGGGGTGACTCGAGACAGAGCCAAGAATAAAGCTGTATCCTTTTTTTTTTTTTTCCCTCGTCAGATGTGGAGCATTGTGGTCGCCTGGAGTGTATGTTTGAGTGTAGCTGTCGGGATCAGAGTTGGAAGCACTCGGTGACTTCCTCGGAGCGATCCATCAACTCTGCCTCCATTTTCAACTTGGACCGAGAGCAGAATGAAGGCCTGGCTCTCAGAGAAAAGGTAAATTAAAATATAAATGTAAAACTTGCAATCTAATCAAACCAAAACTGGGACGATACAAGATAAAGGTAAAATAACTTATCAAAATCGCTACCGGTATGTGGAAATAACGCTTACTAAAATAAAATAAAATATAAATTTTTTTGATCGCTACCGGTATGTGGAAATAACGCTTACTAAAATAAAATAAAATATAAAATATAAAACTTGAAAACGAACTCAAGTTACTGTTCAAATAAATATAACAAACTATCGAAAACTTCGATAGGAGAAATGACAGAAAATTATTTAGAAATGTGCAGTACATTAAATAGTCAATTTCTTTCCGTTTTCACTAATGAAAATTTGGCACAGTTTCCAGAAGTCCGTAAGGTATATAGCGATAGTATAGAAAATAGGTTAAGTACGGTTACTATAAGTAGAAATGATGTGCTTAAGGAAATTGACAGACTGAAACCTCATAAATCGCCTGGTCCTGATGAGGTATATGCTAGAGTATTAAAAGAATGTAGGGATGAGTTAAGTTACCCATTAACATTTTTATTTAACAAGTCATTGGAGACAGGTATAGTTCCAGAAGCTTGGAAGCTTGCAAACGTAGTTCCGATCTTCAAAAAAGGTGACAAATCAATAGCATCCAATTACCGTCCCATTAGTCTTACATCAATCATAGGAAAGCTACTAGAGTCAATTATTGCTAGTAAAATTAGAAACCACTTAGATACATTTAATTTAATAAATTCTTCTCAGCATGGATTCACTCAGGGACGTTCTTGCCTTATTAATTTGCTTAGTTTTTTCTCAGAGGTATATGAAGCAGTAGATAATGACAAGTCATATGATATAATATATTTAGATTTCAGTAAAGCTTTCGACAGAGTCCCCCATGAGAGATTGATGAGAAAGGTTGAGGTGCATGGAATAGGTGGGGCGTTGTTGGGATGGATTAGGTCATGGCTAATTGGTAGGAAGCAGAGAGTCAGCATAAATGGTACGAAGTCAGAATGGGGAGCAGTCAAAAGTGGTGTCCCCCAGGGATCTGTATTAGGTCCTCTGTTGTTTGTTATATACATAAATGACCTTGATTTAGGTATAACTAGTAGGATAAGTAAATTTGCAGACGATACCAAAATGGGGAGAACAATTGATTCAGATAGAGATATAGAGTGCCTCCAAAGGGATCTAGATACCTTACACGAATGGTCAGTAAATTGGCAGATGAAGTTTAACATTGACAAATGCAAGGTATTAAAGATAGGGAAGATGCATACAAATGTTAAATATAAACTAGCTAATGTGGAATTAGAAAACTCGAATTGTGAGAAAGATCTAGGTGTGTTTGTTAGCAATGATTTGAAGCCTAGACAACAGTGTATAAGCGTTCGAAACAAGGCAAACAGGATTCTCGGGTTCATCTCAAGGAGTGTGAGTAACAGAACTGCTGATGTTATCTTAAAACTTTACTTGTCATTAGTGAGACCCCATATGGATTATGCTGTTCAATTTTGGTGTCCTTATTACAGAATGGACATAGATTCATTGGAGAGAGTACAACGTAGAATGACAAAAATGATCCATAATATTAGAAATCTTCCGTATAAAGAAAGGTTGAAGAAATTAGGCTTACATTCGTTAGAGAGACGCAGAGTTAGAGGGGATATGATAGAGGTGTTCAAGTGGGTTAGTGGGATTAACAAAGGGGACATGACAAATGTACTAAAGCTCAGTGATAGCGAAAGAACTCGTACCAATGGTTTCAAATTAGATCAATTTTGTTTCAGAAAAGATATAGGCAAATATTGGTTTGGTAACAGAGTTGTAGATGGGTGGAATGGACTACCAAGTGCTATAGTGGGATTAAAAACGATAGGGAGCTTTAAGATAAAATTGGATAAGCATATGGACGAGAAAGGTTGGGTGTGAAGGGGGATCAGCAGGGTTGGGCCAATCAGCGCTCTGCAGACCCCCGTAATCCTGCGTTAATCTCTAACCGTTTTGGTAAGATGATCCTCAGGGTATTAGAGTGTTGAGCCTATAATTGGGCTTTGTAATTGGGGTTGTGTGGGACAGGGATCTGCCTTGCTTAGGCCAATCGGCTTTCTGCAGACTCCCATTTTCTTATGTTCTTATGTTCTTATTAAAATTAAAAACTACCGAAACGATTATTATTTTTTTCTGTGAATGAGGGAGACAAAATGCAGAACTGCCTGTATCGAGTGCCTCCCCCAGAGTGGAAAGAGTGTAGGGCCAAAATCAAGGGACGTTTGAGCCAAAATGCCTGGACACACAGAGTTTGAAGCAATTTAAGTCATAGGAAGAGGGAAAGACGGATTCTGGGAGAGAGTTCCAGAGCTCAGCAGTTGAATAGAAGAAAGACTGAGAATAATGTTTCACTCTTGGGTTGGAGAGTTGCACAGAGTAGGGGTGGGATTGTATGGTACCAGTGTCATAATATTATATAATACAGTATATCATTGCAAGCCAACCTTTCTTTATGGATAGGCACTAGGCAGAGGGTTTTTCTCGACACCCTTCTCGCTCGTGTTTAGCCCCATTAGTTTTGAGATTTTATGGCATTCCGACAACGAGTTTGACTATTTTACCACTTTCGTCCTATTTCCTTGTCCATTTAAGTGTCAATTTTTTCCTGGCGAGCGATCGTGAGCCTGTATTTTTAAGATGACCCGGCCTTTGGCCGGGAATTTTTTCTTACGAAAAATTTAAAAATTTATCGGTCTAGGTAGTTTTTTTTAAAGCTTGATGGAGGGCTAGCGATGACACTAAAAAAAAAAAATATGAATGAATACAAAAATAGACTAAAAACTAACCACTGCCCCCCCTTAAGGACTTCAAGCGGACAGTGATTCAGACGGGTTCGGAGGTAATCCTGGTGGGTGCGGAACGAAGGAAGCGCGAGAGGAAGATGCCAGGCCGGTTCCGAGACTCTACCATGTGGCCCGGCACTGATTATGTCCAGTTTGAGGCCAGCAGGATATGTGACCCACCCAACGCTCCCCTCGGACAAGGTACTGTACTGCTTCATTATCCTTCATTGGTAGCCTACAGATCTCCCTCACTATCCGATGTCCTGATATATGATATTATTATAGGTTTTTAAATATATAAAAGACTTAGTTGACAGTAGCAAGAAAAATAAAATTCCAGAAAAATTAGCACTTGCTAAACTGTTAAGTAATAATAGTACAGTAGAATCTCGCATCCCACGATTTATTGGTACCGAAATATTACCGTGGGACCGGAATTCGTGGGATGCAGAGTATTAGAGTAATGGGGAAAATTACAAAAGTACTGGAGGCTATCGTCGGGCAACTATTGACCATCACTTTACATGCCAATAATCAAAAGTAAGTTGCTTTAACCCTCCAGCCTCGGCTACGCATTCTATAATACCGGTATATCCCCAAAACCTGGGGGATTTGGCCGAAAAAACGTCTCGCCTAGGCTACCGTATCTTTGTTATTTTGACTGTTTCCGCATTCCCACGCATCCCCAAGCGTAGATGTGTTTCGTTCCTGTAGAATGGCGTTGAGTAGAGCTCTAAGTCAACTGGTTCAGTTGTGATGACGATTTCCGTGGCGAGAACCTTGTGGCGATGTCAGCCACTTTTCACTACTTTTCACTACTTAACAATAACACAGCCACACACGAACAAGCGACGCCTTACCAGCTGTTGTTTACATGCGTCGGACGGACGCCTTTCAAAACAAGCTTACAGGCTTTCAAGCTGCTATGAAAAGAAAGGTAAGTAAAACACAAACAAAAAACTTAGAAAAGTTGATGAGGTGATTATTGTGATGGATGTGGTGATAGACGGGAGGCGGATGTTAGATACCACCCTCCGTGGCCCCACTCTCGTTCTCCGTCACCCCACCGTCGCCGCCAAAGCCGTGGGAATCGTGTGGTTTTTCGTGGGATGAGAATTCAGGTAGCCATTGGATAGTACCGTGGGATGCGTAATCGTGGGATCGAAATGCGTGAGATGCGTGACTCTACTGTAGATATATTGATGATATTCTTGTTTGCAATTTGTTAAATTTTAATCAAGTTGCTAAACTTATTTACCCTAATTCTATTCCCCTCACACAATGTAACGTAAATTATAAAGTTGAAAATGTTCTTGATATAAATATAGAGATTGTTAATGAACAGTGCATACTTAAAGTATATCACAAAGTTGATGATTTTAATTTTAACGTAATAAACTTTCCTTTCCCTAGTAGTAATATCGATAGTAAAATCACTTATAATTGTTTTTATTCCCAATTAATAAGATTTTGTAAAATCTGCACTAAAGTAGATGACTTTTGGGCTAGAGCTAGGTTACTATACAGACTCTTAGTGGACAGGTTTTGAGGCAAGTAAATTGTTCCATAAATTTAATCTTTTTAGGGTCAATTATTGTGACTGTATTCTAAAATTTGACATCAATAATTTTAATCAAGCATTTTTAACTTGAAGTTTCTTGTATAACCTCTGCTTACTTTTTGTCTGTATTTATTGTTTATCTTTTTCTTTTTCTATTATTATTATTATTATTATTAATATTGATGATTTTTTAAATTTATTGTTCTTGTTAAAAGAGTACTCTTTGTTTAAATCTGTTGTTACTTCATATTTTGCAATTATTTCTCTTTATATTATATGTATTCATTGTCGATAGTATCAATTGCTTACTTTTGCGATTTCCTTAGTTTATTTGTGCTATAAATGTAGGTTATTTGTAGGGTAGTTATTGATTGGGGTCACTTGAGGCATGCTATGCTTACAGGTACCTACCCGATAGCACTATCGTTAGTGAGTGCTGTACTGTATTTTATATTATTTTGTAATAGTATAGATATCTTATCAATATTTGTATTTTTTACTATTGTTAATGTCTTGTCATGTTGCAAATTTGATTTTAAATAATATTTTGACATTTAACATGTAGTTTCTTTATTCATGCAGAGTTTAGTAAAATTTGCCAGAACGTCCCGTACTTCCCAAACTTGACTACTTCCTTTAACGTGACGATAGTGCGTTGTTATATGTGCGATTGGTTTGCTTGGGAAACAGATTAACTTGCTCATGTAGTGATGTACACCCTATGTGGTGGATTGTGTTCTTTTATTTAATAATTTTCATTTTAGTAAGCGTTGTTTCCACATAGCGATTTTGATAATTTAATTTGACTTTATATTGTCCTTGTCCCAATTTTGGTTTGTTTAGTTTGCAAGTTTTACATTTTCATTTTAATATGATATTATTATAGGTTTTTTGGTGTTTGGGTTTGGGTTTTAGCTGGTCCCATTTACCCTATTAATTATAAGGTTCGCTATATGATTTTTCTATTTATGATCGGGTTTTCAGGAACGTAACCCAATCGTATATCGAGGGAAACCTGTATATGCTATTGGCTTCATTATTATACATTATTAGACTACATAATATCAACTAACTTTAACTGTCTTAATGGTGTAATTGTTAAAATGTTTAAGATATTTATGTGGTAACCCAGGTTCAAATCTCAGGTGGATCACATGCTTTCATTAATTTCATTGGGAGATGTTTGGTGTTGGGAGTGAAATTTATAAATGAGATTATAACTAAAACTTAATCAATACTGTATACTTGTTTCAAGCTAATTGTTGAAATCTGTATTTGGAGTGGGTGCTTTTAGTATACAAAATTGCTCTACATTCCTATTGGGAGAAGCAGGTTCAAAATTGATCTGCCAGATTCAGTGTTCGACTGGGTCACTTTGAGTAGGTTTTTTTTTTTTTGGTTTCTCCCCCATCAAAACTCGGACCCACATACATCTGGAGGTGGCTCGCTAGTTGGGCACCTTACTGACTTAGCCACGCATCATTTTTTCCCAGGAGGGAGTATATACAGATCTCCCTCACCATCCGATGCCCCGATTTATGATATTATTATAGGTTTTTAGGTGTTTTTGTTTGGCTTTTGGCTGTTCCCAGAATGCATCCCCATTTACCCCATTAATTTTAAGGTTTGCTATACGATTTTTCTATTTAATATCGGGTTTTCAGGAACGTAACAGAATCGTAAATCGAGGGAGACCTGTATTAGAGATGACCATACCGATAATATGATCAAACTATTAGCCACAATCTAGTCTATTAGCTCTGTCTTGAGTCGGCCATTTCCCCCCACCCCAAAAAAGGGGGGAAAAGTGAGGATTGGGCCTGAGTATATAGATAGCCTAGATAGATTAGCCACATTCCCTAAATTATAATGTAAAACTTGCAAAATAAACAAACCAATACTAGGACGATACAAGATAAAAGCAAAGGAACTACAGGTAATCAAAATCGCTACGTGGAAATCACGCTTAATAAAATTGTTTTGTGTTTAATAATTAATTGTTTTATAATTATTTGTTTTCAGCTGCTGGTATTCCTCTATCTGAAGCTTCCAAGTACATAAAGAGTTTCAAGTTGCATGTGCCGTGGTATGACCTCAAGGGGATCAGCATCTGGTGCATGGATCACTCCTGTTACGACTGTCGGTGTTTGACGGACCCTACTTTCCATGAACCCCTTCCGCCAACAAAGCACACTAACCAACACAAATATAACGAGAACTTGGCTAAGAGGAGGTGTGCTTTAGACGTATTTGAAGATGCCATGAGATTGCAGAACGAAGCAGAGAGTCAGGCGTTGGAGGATGCTCAAAATATTGAAGCATCTTGTTTTGTTTTCAATATAATTGTGAACAATACGGAAGCCAAGCGGCGATACTCGTGGAAACTGAAGGAATGGTCTCACGCTACATCAACTATGTGTGCAAGAACAGCTGGATATTTAAAAACTAATATTGCTGAAGAAACTAAGAATCTGACTATCACTGGAGCTTCTGCTAAAGAATCAACACCACAGCAGATTGTTGAATCTGTTGTAAAGTCATTTAGAAGCAATCGGGAGAGAATGAGATCATCTATGGCAGCAGACGTAGAAAATATTGAGCCGTCAATGAGTGAGTCATTAAGTAAGCTGCAGAAAATGCTGGGTTTACCCTCAGAAGATGCATTCAGCCATAAACTGATAAAAGGTGATGACTCGGTGCCTGTGGTGGACCTAACAGCCACTACTGTAGAAGAATTAGAACCACATTCCTCGGACAAGATGGTCAAAGGCAAGCTACCAGTCGATGCCATAGAACCCTCCAAAAATGTGAAAGGCGTTGGAAAGAGAAGGAGAAGTGAGTCTTTAAGTCCAGCAGGTGCCAAGAAGAGACGCCCTTCTCACATGTTTGATGACGACCTTAACACAACCTCGGCCAAACTAAGCACAGAAGTAAAGAATAAAGCAGCTAAAGTGGCTCCGGAACCAAAGGGTGAAGGTGGTGGCCTGAAGAAATCCCCGTCCCTCCTGGAGATGATGATAGCGGAAGAGAAGCGAGGAGAGCTGGAGCTGGACCTGACCGACAACGTTCCCGGCAAAGCTCTCTTGGTGGCCGAGGCTCGCTTCAGGAAACTTATCAACATGAACATTATCGGAGTCATCGGAATCAACAAAGCTGGGAGGTAAGTCTGTGCCCTGTGCAAATTTTTTTGCAAATATATTATAAGAATTTTGGAAATTGAATTACAGTATGAAAGTCGGAGATGATGATGATAATAATAATGATAAAAGTATCCTGCAAACTATTGATTTTTACTATAATACCTAAATACAAATGATCATGAAAGTAGTCGCGTTAATAAGTGATGTCTCGGCACCATGTATGTTTTGATCAATAATTAGTATCGGCAATATCTAAGCTTCATTTCTTCATATCGAGTGAAATATACAAACATGTTCCTACACCTACCCACCCTATTCAACATCTGACAGACATTAATACAGTACATATCAAGCCAAAGGTAATGACAGCTGGGACATGACTTATTAGCGTGACCGTACCTAAATGTGTGTGAATTTTTTGTTTTTGTTTTTGTGTGTTCATTATTATATTTAGTTGTTGTGTTGTCCCTGTTCGGGCTTTGTCTCGAGTCGGCCACCCCTAGCTAACAAAAAGAAGGGGGAATGTGCCTGAATAGATTTGTATGTATGTATCTATTTACTCAGGCCCATTCCCCAATTATTTTTTTTTTTTTTTTTTTTTTTTTTTCTTCCTCTGGGGGTGGCTGACAGAGCCCAAATAGGGACAACACAACAGAAAACAATGAACACACAAAAACAAAATACAAATTCACACACATCTTGGTCACCCCGGAGAAGACCCAAACCTAAATACAGTACAAATGGTCATGAAAGTATTCGACGTACTATTGATTTTTATTATAAAACCTCTCTTCTTCAGGTGCATCATAGGTACGGTGGACTCCATCAACGCCCTGCGGATCATGCAGAGGATCCACGGTATGATCATCAACAACACCTTGGATGTGGGGCCCAACATGAGGGAGATATTCTTCCCTCCGCCTTACACTGGCAGCAGACCAAGGTACTTATTTCCCGCTTATTTATCAAACCGTGACGTCGAGGGTTCGAGTCTTGTGCTAACCAGTGTGGTATCGGGCAGACACACAGTCCTGTGGTGGACGGTGCGGTCTAGCAGTCTGTGGCAACTGTTAACTGAAGTCCCTGATACATCGGGGCAGCGAGTGCATGGTGGATAAAAAACGCAGTTTCTCCTTGATATCACTCACCAGGATTTTTTTTACATCTGAATGGCACGAAAGGTCTTATATTGGCAACAACAAAAATGAGGTGAAAGGTATTAAAATTGACAAATAAATAGAACTAAACATGAGGGAAAACAGGGTCCAGAAAAGAAATAAAAACCTCCCCTTAACTCAGGTACTATATTGGACTTAAAAATATATGTATATGAAATAATATTTTAATATTAGTTATTTTGGACAAACTCATTCTATCTATATGTATGAATAACCAATTATCAGGTTTGGAAATGAATAAGGCAAGTGTGGTAGGTAGATAGGGTTCGTTAGCTATGATATGATATTAATGCATACCAATTGAAAGTAATTATATTTTTACTGTTAATAAAATTGCCAGTCTTTTCCATGAATTAATTGTCAATTTAATGAATAAGTATTTCACAAAGGCTTTTATGAACTATAACTGAATTTAATAAATTTTTTTAGTCTCTGCTGTATTTAATAATGAAAATAATAATTTATCTATATATCTATTTACTCAGGCCCATTCCCCATTTTTTCAAAAAAAAAAAAAAATCGGCCCCCCCCCCCAAATAATGATAATGATAATAATAATAATTAATGTAGTATTATTTGTTCTAGGTTTGTGATGATCAGATGCGATGCAGCTCAGAAATGGGAGATCGTTGGCGTGGTTCAGAGGAAGGGTCCAGCCGTCGCCACCAAGACCCTAGAGAAAAGCAAACCCATGACCCTAACCAAACCTGCAGCACCCCAAGCACCGCAGATAATTGATTTAGAGGAGGAAGAGAAGATATCGGAGAAGCCCCGCGGTACAATAGAGGAAGAGTCGGAAAAGCCTAGCGGTACAATTGAGGCCGAGGAAGAGGACCCCATGCACACCGATCCCCCCTCTTCACCCATAGACAAAGACGGGGCCATGTGGGAAGGCTGCCTCCCTACCATAGCCAGCGTCCACAGTGCTTCCGACCTGAACATGGAGGACATCATCGACCCACCCACCAGCATCACCGACGAATTTCTAAACAAGCCACCGAAAGACCAAACTTCGGACCAGCAGCCGAGCCAAATTTCACCAGAATCTCAAACTGAAACGGATAAAGACCCCCAGACTAAGACTGTGCCAGACCAACCTTCTAAAGAACCCCAGACTAAGACTGTGCCAGACCAACCTTCCAAAGAACCCCAGACTAAGACCGTGTTAGACCAACCTAAAGACCCCCAGACTAAGACCGGACCAGACCAACCTTCTGAAGACCCCCAGACTAAGACCGCGCTAGACCAACCTTCCAAGACTTCCGGCCCGCCTACAGTTGCCCCCGTCGATTCTCCCAGTAAATCCTCCAAAGAACATGGAAGTGGGAGCTCAAGGAGACCCAAACCTGGAACCATAACAATCAGCAAGAGCATATTTCAGGATTATAAGGAGAGTCCACAGGAAAAATATACAGAATCCACAGCAGTCAGTACCTGTATTAGCATTCCTGAACACCAAGATGAGAATGCCAAGGAAAAGTCTATGAGATTGCAACCCCAAGATGAGAATGCCAAGGAAGAGTCTATTGGAATGAAAAGCCAAGATGAGAACTCCAAGGAAGAGTCTATGGGATTCAAAGCCGTTAGTAAGAGCGTTCCTGAACATGAAAATGAGAGCTCTCAGGAAAAACACATAGCATTGAGTAAGAAGATTCCCGAACCCCACAGTGAAAACCCAAAGGAAAAACCTGCAGGCCCCACAGGCGTTAGTAAGAGCATTCCCGACCTGGTCCCAATATCAACAGGACTTGTAGAAAAGTATCACCAAGAAGGGAAGAAGGTATCAGATGTTGTTAGTGTGCCCGGTGGTATCCCAAGCTCTCTCCAACAAAAGCAGCCACAGCAGCCAACAGAACAGAACAAGCAGCTATTTTTTGTTCCAACGGCATTTAGCGTTTCATCTAAAACCGGCATCACAACCACGACCAGTAATACTTCATCACCTGCCATGAAGACCATGAGGTTAAATATGGCCAGTAGTAGAATCTTTGGGAATTATCAAGGAGATAGTACTGGTAAACTACCAAGCAATGCTGCAAGCCCAGTTGGAATTCAATCTGGCAGAGCTCCCGATCAACTTCCAGCAGCGGGGAAATTTAATGTTATTTTACCGAAGGATCGTCCAGGCAGGGAAACTAGTGATCCAATTGTTGTAAAAAGCAAATTCCAACCTTCAATTCTGGCAAGTTCAAGAATACCAACGCGTCCAAGCTTACCCGGTATGATTAGTGATACCGGTATCGTTCCTGCTGGTGCCTCTACAACAACACCCACCCTGATGTGCATGCCTACCTCCGATGCCCCCATGTCCAAGGTAGTCCTGGTGCCGAGTGTGAGTGGCTCCGGACCACCACGTATGATGCTCCTACCAGCCATGCCCGGGTCTAGTGCCGCCACCGCTGACCCTAACAAGATGAAGATGGTGATTGTTCCTTCACCTCAAGACAGTAGTAAGATGATCCTTATACCAGCAGCAACACCAGAGCCTTCCGATACTTCTAAGGGGGTTTGGTTAAAGGAAGGTGATACGAAGAAAATGTTAGTCTTACCATCCAATATACTCCAGAATTTCGTGCCTACAAATCCTGCCAGTGCAAGTTCTATAGTGGCTGGCGAATCCTCCATTAGTCAAGCTTCATGTAAAGGAACCCTCTTGGTCCCTATTAACACTACTGCATCTCTACCAACACAAATGCAAGGAGAACAAGGAGGTATGAGGGCTCTTAAAGAAGGCATAGTTACCAATGATAAGACCGATGAAGAAAACTCAGATGACGTTGTTGTGATTGGCTCGGCAAGCAATAAATTGACTGTCACTCGTATGAGGACCTCCGAAGCTCCTACAATGTCCAGTGCCGAAACCAATGTCGTCGCCACCGTTCAAACCATTCCAAGTGCCATACCTTTCAAACTCGGCTCATCGTCCGGTGCGGGTATTATGCCCATGGGAACTTCAGCTTCAGTTCTCGGTGCAGGAATCTCAAATACCGGTTTAATCAATCCTGCAATCTCTTCTGCTGGAATATTGATTAAAAATGCCCCTCTTGTCCCACCTCACATTAATACTTTATTAAATAGAACACATTTAGACATGGTGCAAACAGATGTTCCGACGAGTTCCTCTAGTTTAATTGAAGACATCACAGGATATGGTCTTACTTCTGGTCGCGTCCTGTCTGCTCCTAGTTGTAGTAAGAGGTCGAGCCGTCTATCGAGTAGCGGTTATCAGTCCTCGATAGATAACGACAAGAATGGCGTCGAAGTAGTTGAAACCATCTCCAAGGTCTCGGGAATCAAGAAGGGAGGCTTTCACTGGAGCGCGGTGGACCTCTCGCTCAACTTTAAGAGCGTCAAACTGGAGTGGCTTCTGGGTACCATCAGGAAAAACGTTCTAGTGAATATATACAAAATGTCCCTAAAGACCCAATCTCCCGTGACCCTGAGTGTAAAGAACGGGGCCTCCACCTCCATGCTGTACGGTAAGGCCCGGGGTGATGGTGAGGAGAAAGGTGAAGATGTGTCGATCCCGATACTGATCCTTGGGTCAGTTGTAGCTGCTGTTGCTAACTCTGTTGCTACGCCTGATTCGCGGCTATTCCAACACAATGCTATCAAATACTTCATTCGGGAAAATACGGGAGAGCTCTCATCTTACACTTACGATAACACTGGAGTGTATCTAGTCAAACTGGCCTCTAAGAAACGGGGAGATGGAGGTGAAATGATTGGAATAG
Source organism: Paralithodes platypus (assembly GCA_032716605.1). Lineage (NCBI taxonomy): Eukaryota > Metazoa > Arthropoda > Malacostraca > Decapoda > Lithodidae > Paralithodes > Paralithodes platypus. Next base: position 3,898,993 of record CM064495.1, read on the forward strand.
GTGAAAAAATTCCAACAGAGAAAATGCGAGAAGAAAAATATACTTCAAAGGCTTCCTCAAATCCAACTCAAGCTGTAAACACAGCAGAAGTGAAGAAGGCCTGTGGTACTGGTAATCCACAAAGACTGCAAGGTGAACAAGGTTGTAGCTGCACCGCTTCAGGGGACTTTATATGTATGGGACACAGTGCTGCTCAAAATGCCATATGTTTGTTCAGACAGCCTTGGGAACAACAACAACAACAACAACAACATACCATATCCAAAATACCTCCAACTACTGAAGCTTCTACAGTAGCCATGCCTGAGCCCTCTAGAAGGCCTAGTTCAGAGACCACAAGTGATTTAGTTAACAAATCTTTGGTGAGCAAAGTCAAACATTCCAAGGTAGTCCCAGAAAGTGCTCATCATCAAAAGCCTACAGAATCTGTGATAGATACTATTCATCAGCAGGGTAAGAGGCCTCTAGAACCCTGCTCTCCGACAGAATACATTGAAGATAATTTGTTGAAACTTCATCGTAAGAGTCGGAGGCTTTCAGAACCTGCTTCGGAATCTCTTACTCCTTTGAACGAGAGACCTTCAGAATTTGTGGGGAAGGAGTTTGAAAAGAGTTCGGCAGAGGAGGAAATAGTCAGCTCTGAATTGAAATCCACTTCGGAATTAAAATCCACTCCGGAGAAATCCCACACGCCCTCAAGTGTTGAAGAAGAGAAAGAAGAATTGGTTGAGGTGGATGATAGCCCAGAACCACCAGCCCCAGCGGAGGAGGTGACCGAGGATGTATCTGCGTCGGACCCTATGAGCGATGTGAAGATTGTCAACGTGCGAGGAAGCCAACCCATGAACTCCAGTTTCCTCTTGGCTAATGAGGACGACGGCTCGGTTGACAGGAACTCCAACGATAGCTACGATGAAGATGAAGACGTGGATATTATGGGCGATGACGAAGAATCCCAGCTAATTCTTATGAAGCTCAGGCAGGAGATAGATGAGGATTGTGCAAGTAAGTTTGTATATTTATTTGTCAGTAGCTATATCTAAAGTTACCTAGGCTCAGAACTGTTAATTCAAGTGCAAGTAAAGTTTAAATATTTTTTGTTTCAGTATTTTTATGAGTACTCTTTGTCCAAAATTACTTATGCTCAGAACTGTCAATTATAATGTAAAACTCGCAAAATAAACAAACCAAAACAGAACCGACACAATATATAGACTAAAGAACTAATCAAAATCACTATGGAAATATAGATTTAGAAAATTATAAATAATTTTGAAATATAAGAACACAAAATCTATCTACAGTGGACTCCCAGTATTCGCGCCTATGTCGTACCAGCCCCCTTCCGCAAATACGTGGGCAGTGTTTAACATAGGTTTCAATGGGAAATAGGCTTAGGTTGTACCTGACTCGGCCATCTTGGACCCTCAAACCATTATTTTGACCTACTTTATGACAATTATATGGACCAAATTATTAAACAGATACGATGACTGACCTGGAAGAATGTGGAACAAAGTGTGGTACCGGTACCACACTTTATTCCACATTCGTTCAGTCACCCATAAAGTACCCATTTCCCCCAAAATATATCCAATAAATACATATTATTTGAGAATACTGTACTTATAAATATATATTATGAGGAGATAACTTACCACACAAACTTTATTTGTAATCAGTCATTAGGCCTAGGCTAGCCTTACGCATCGGCATAATTTGCCCGCTTTCGTCCGACAGCGTCGGTACACTTGCTCTCTGTTTTGATGGTCCCGGGCATTTATTTCCATCATGATTACCATCAGGCCCTCTGTCCCTATCACTGAATGCTCTAAAGGCCCTAATAAATGCGGGAGATAAGAGGTTCGTGCAGAAAAAAAAGCTTGTAAACGGGTGGTTTTCGACTTTTCCAACACTGGGCTGTGAGCTACTGCCTAAGTTGGGACGCTGTGTTGATGTCACGCAAGAATGCAAGATGGCTGACCAAAGCAAGACTCGGGATGCGCACCAACCCGCCCGATTCAAATCCGTGAATAGCTGGTATTTTGCCGTTTTTTTGCGCGGATGACGAGTAATGGGATATTTAGGGGTGTCCGCGAATAGCAAGGATCGCGGATAACGAGAGTCCACTGTATCTATCTATCTATCAATCTACTAATCTACTATATATATATATATATATACCGGGTATATACTATCTATTCTATACTATCTATCTATCTATCTATCTATCTATCTATCTACTTTCTAATAATATAATCGTGTGTTTACGCAGAGGCGGCAGCAGGAACAACCGGTCCCCGAGCGCGTACGTCCAGTTCCTTCAGCACCCCGGCAGAAGTGGCCAAGCGGATAATGTCCGTCCAACAATCATCAAGTGCTACCAACAAAGACAGTGGTGGTGGTGCTAGTGGCAGCGGCAACACCCAGGGTCGCAAACGGAAAGCTAGTGAGTTCTATTTTTTTCTATCTATCCATCTATTTATCGAGTCGGCCACCCCCAGCTATGGGGTATGTGCCCGAGTATATGCTGTACACTCAACCCTCTGTTATCGCGCCTAATTGGTGCCTAATTAGTGCCGCTATAACGAGAATCGCGATAATGGAACTTGATAACTTATGGGGAAAAATTATTTGGTTCCCAGGTCCCAACTTTTCGCCCCCAGATTCGTCCAAACAGTCACACAAGTACCCATTTCTCCCCTTAACCCTCTCACCACGGAAGGGCTCTTGAACGCCCATAAAAAAGCATATAACAGGTACCCGGAAGGGCTCTTGAACGCCCAGTGGTTGAAAGCCTGTGAGCTTCGTGTGCGAGGCGTCGGTCCGACGCATGTAAACAACAGCCGGCTGGACCGATGCCCCGCATCTCCGGCCACAAGAAGGAGAGCGTCGCTTGTTCGTGTGTGCCTGTATGTTGTTGTTAAGTATCGAAAAGTGGTGTAAAGTGGCTGTTTTGGCCATAAAGTTATCTCCAATGAAATCATCATCACAACTCAACCAGTTGACTTAGAGAGCTCTACTTAATGCCATTCTACAGGTAAATAACACAGCTACGCTTGGGGATGCGCGGGAATGCGGGAAGCAGTCTGATTAACGAATATACGGTAGCCTAGCCTAGACGTTTTTCGGCCAAAACACCCGGGTTTCGAGGAATATATATATAATACATAGCCGGGGCTGGAGGGTTAAATAAGCCTACATCCGATAAATATATATTGAAAATATTTAAAAATACATATTATGAGGATATTACTTACCACGTAGACTTTATTTGAAAACATAATCATATTTAGCATAGCCTAGGCCTAGCCAAACCCATCGTCGTTTCCGTGGATTTCGTCAGGCACGGCACTTGACTTGACTGTTTTGATGGTCTCGGGCTTTCAATTCCTACATCATTACCACCAGGCCCACCATCCCTATCACTGAATGCACTAGAGGTCATAATAAATGTGAGAGATAAGAGGTTCAGGCACAAATAAGCAAGTAAAAGGCGGTTGGACTTAGAAGCGTCTGGCTTATGTTGACGACATCGAAGATGGCGGCCGTAAAATGCGCAAGTGACGCTCTGATTTTGATCATTTCGGATTCATTGGATTCACTTCTTTGTTTGTGTTTTCTAGTTTGATGTCGAGTCTTTCATTATTATTGCCCTTGTTTTCGGTGCTCCACTGTATGATACATGATTAATAAATATAAGAACAGAAAAAAACAGCCAATGAGAGCCGCACCTCACTCTGACGTCAAGCTAATCAGCTGCTGAATCAACCCATGCTTGGCGGTGACGTAGACAGGCGGGATTTTCGAGTTTTCCCGTCAAAGAGGGACCGCGATAACGGCTCTAGAACCCGCGATAACAGAATAGTTGGGTTTTTTAGGTATGCGCGATAACGGTGAAACGCTATAACCAAACCCGCGATAACGGAGGGTTGAGTGTACATACATACAGGTCTCCCTCGATTTACGATTGGGTTACATTCCTGAAAACCCAATCTTAAATAGAAAACTCGTTTAGCAAATCCTAAAATTAATGGGGTAAATGGGGATGTGTTCTCGGACCAGCCAAAACCAAAACCAAAACACCTAAAACCTATAATAATATTGTAAATCGGGGCATCGGATAGTAAGGGAAACCTGTACATACAATTATAATGTAAAACTTGCAATATGAATAAACCAAAACAGGAACCACACAATATAAACACAAAAGAACTGATCAAAATCACTGTGGAAATAACGATTTACCAGCATGTAAGAGCAGATAAATATTATTATTAATTGATATTTATTAGTAGTACAGTACAGTATATTTGTTATTTTGAGATTGAGTAATGCATCCGGGTGGATGGGACTCGTTAGCCTTGGTCGGCAACTCATCTAGGGAAGACAACCTTATACAAATCCGGGTGGATGGGACTCGTCAGCCTTGGTTGGCAACCTGTCTAGGGGAGTAAACCTGATACAAATCCGTACTGCTTACCTAAGGGTAAGGCAGGTTAGTGGATGGATTAGCCGAACACCACTGTAGAAAAATTGTGCTAACAAGATACACAGAGGGCCTCGGAGTCGGACGGATCCTAAATTGAGTGGTCAATCCTGTAAGTCCTTCACAAAACTGGCTCGGGTTGTCCCTCTCACAGGGAATAGGTCCACTTGGGGGAGTTCTGTGTATGGCCACCCTCGTAAGGGGAGTAAGGCGTCCGGCAATAGATAGATAGATAGTAATGCATAATAATTACAATTTTTGTCTCGCATCCTATAATCTAAAATAAATTGACAAACATACCTTACATACCGAACAAATAAAATACCAGCATATAATTATTATACCTTGTGATACTTAAATGTAATACTATGTTCTGCCCCTCCTTTATTTCAGACGACGCTCAGAAAGGTTATGAGAAGCCTTGTCCTCGCTCCAGAAAGTCCAGTAAAACCTCACAGGTAATTATAATGTCTATCTATCTATCTTTCTATTTACTCAGACCCATTGCCCACTTTTCCTACTTTATTTTATTTTTTTAATTTTTGTTTATTTTTTATTTTTTTTCTGGGGGTGGCCAATTCGAGACAGAGCCCGAATAGGGACAACACAACACAACACAACACAATATGAAGACAAAAGAACTAATCATAATCACTATGTGGAAATAACTATCTATTTGCTCAGGCCCATTCCACATTTTTTTTGTCTATCATTATTAGCTCGATTACTCTAGTCCTTTTTGAGTTATGGGAGGTTAGAGGTTACGATTTCTGCCCAACCTAGAATGAACAGACTATAGTTTTGTACACACACACACACCATATATCCATACAAGTTAAAAACCCATCACCAATAATCTGTAACTCAAAAAGGGCTAGAGCATATGGGATGTAAATTTCTACACCGATTCCCTGGCTGGCTCTTCCCAAATGGTAGAAGTATTACCTCGATTACTCTCTCCAACAGCCCAGAAAACAATTTTGTTTGAAGACTTGAATGAATATGAGAAGAAATACAAGAAAATTAACAAGAACTAGCATTGTTTTGGCCATTTTATCTGAACCACAATTTTATCTTTACATACACAATAATAGAGACTTAAAAATAACCAAACCAATCTCTCCAACAGCCCAGAAAACAGACCATCCTACTGGAAGGTCCGGAGGGTGAAGCAGGCATCCCGAGTCACCTGGCCCACCTCAGCAGACCACCAGCGGGAGAGGAAGACCTAGCCCTAGCTGGACCATCGGGAATCAAGTCCAAGACCAACGTACAAGCCAGCAAGGGCAAGATCACCGCCAAGCCCATGGTTCGACTTAAGAAGGTAAGAGGTCATTCACTTTACTGGATTGATTTGGATATTATTATTATTATTCTGGGCATTAGGAGTGTCAGTGAAGTGATGCGCACAAGCCGACTTGGTTGGTTTGGACATGTGGAGAGAATGGATGATCAGAACTGGGTGAAGAAATTCTGGATTTTTTTTATTTTAATACCACAAATTTTCAGAGTGTTTTTTATAAAAGAAATTGTTCATTTGCATCAATATATAGGCTAGTGTTTGTAATTAATTAGAAATCTCGGGAAAACCTATTTTCCCCATTAGGCCTATTGATTGATGTTGAGACACGCCCCCGATAGTAATTTGAAAAGACATTAGCCTAACCTAACAACCTTACCTAACCTAACCTAGTATTATGGGTGGGGGCTGCTGCCCCCACACCCCCTCTGGTTGAGACCTAATCCCTTAGTAAATAAAAAAAAAAAATGGCTGTCGATTATACGAAGGTGAAAGAAAGTCGATGAAGTCTACGGTGTTTACTCTGCAATCTTCAGCTTTGATTGTACATTGATAATGGGAAAGTACCATATTGACAACCTTGTTACGAAATTAAATTTTAGAACCATACTTTTATATTAGGTTTTTCCGAGGGTTTAACACATTTTCATATGATCTTTAGAGCTATCGATAACTGGAAGTACCGTATTGACAACCTTGTTACGAAAAAGACATTTTAGTACCATACTTTTTTATTAGGTTTTGCCGAGGGTTAAAACAAATGTTCTTATGATCTTTAGAGCATATAGATTCAATATTTATCTTCAAATATATCAACAAAATTTGTGGTATTAAAATAACATTGAACCGAAATGCCGGACTGTGAACATGGGGGGAGCTGCGCGTAGGGGGTAGACCTAAAATTACGAGGGCTCGGGTACTCCGGTACGATCTCAAAATAACGGTCTTTAACCCTTCCTCCCCAGGTGTCATTTTAATATGACACCACGGCAGATGGGCCGGTACCCGGGTGTCATTTTAATAGACAGTAAGCTTGAAAGCCTATTCAGCTTGGTCTGAACGCCGTGCGTCCGACGCATGTAAACAAAGCCGATCGTTGCGTCACCGCACCTCCGAAAACAAGAAGGAGAAGACTCGTTTGTTATTGTATGTCGTTGTTTCAGTAGTGAAAAGATCGTCGTATTGCTAACATTGCCTGAAAATGCTCTCCACTAAAATCGTCATCACAAGTGAACCAGTTGACTTAGAGAGCTCTACTCAACGCCAGTCTACAGATTGGAAACCGCACTACATTTATAGATGCGTGGGAAATTTCTAGTAGTTAAAATTAACCAAAATACGGTAGCCTAAGCCTAGACGTTTTTTGGCCAGATCGCCCGGGTACGCCGCACTGTCATTAGGAGAGCTAGCCCGGGCCAGGAGGGTTAAACATGTATGTAATCTAATTGATAATCCCTTTCTCATTTTGTACAGGATCGATCGTTCATCGATGTGGAGAACGTGCAGACAGAGGAGCGATCGGAGGTTCACAACGAGCTGGAGAGGATGCGGCGAAGGGTGATGAAGCACCTCTTCTGCCACCTCCAGAAGATCTTGGCCAAGGTCCCTAACAGCTCTCTCACTGGGGAGGTTGTTGCGCAGCCCAAAAATGCCATCCTCAATGTTGTAAGTGGCCGCAAGTAAATGTTATACAGTACTTTTAAAGGAGTATTATAATGTAAAACTTTCAAACAAACCGAAACTAGGACGACACAAGATAAACGCAAAAGAACTCATCAAAATCGCTTAATAAAATCAAATTTCGAAATAAAAGAACACAGTCCACCACATAGTAAGTTGTACATTACTACATGAGCAAGTTAATCTGGTTCCCAAGCAAACTTATCGCACATATAATAACGCACTATCGTCAAGTTCAAGGAATTACTGTCGTCAATTTGGGAAGTCCGGGACGTTCTGGTAAATTTTACTATCTCAGTTTTCATACCGGTACTGGGTTTCTCCAGTAATTTTAGAATGGAATAATTGGTTTAATTTAATAATTATAGGAATATTTAGTTAAATTTAATCATTGTAGGAATAATTGTTTTAATTTAATATTTATAGGAATAATTCTCCTACTCAACAAAACAAGAGTAAGGGTTGAGGGAACGCAAAAGCAGTCCTGGACCCTGAGAATAGGAACTTTAAATATTGTTTCTGTTCAGGCTGTCTCGTGTTGGCCAGCCCCAGCTATGGGGTATGTGCCTGTGTATATACATACATAGGAATAATTGGATTAATTTAATAATTGTAGTGGTTTGTAGGGTAGGGTAGGTGCCTTTAGGCCAACCCTATGAGAATCTCTTCGGACTCAGTGGTCTGGTTAAACTAATTTACTACTACTGCTAAGGCAAGTGACGACTCTGCAGTGGAGAAGTTAGTGTTATTATCGATATAGTCATGTATTTTCTTCACTTTTTTTTTCTTAATATACCGGTATACAGTATATAATTGCTTAGGGTGGGGAACCCCTATTGAAATAGTTAGGATTATTTTAATATAATTATTATTTATTATAAATGTAAAACTTGCAAAATAAACAAACCAAAATGTATACGAACACAGTAAAAATACACAATAACTAATCAAAATCGCTATATGGAAACAATGCTTAAGTAAAATTATTATTTATAAATAAAAGAACACAATCCACCACATAGGGTGTACATTACTACATGAGCAAGTTAATATGTTTCCCAAGCAAACTAATCGCACACATAACATATTATATTATATTAAATATTAGTGTATTATGAAGTACCTATCTAATTTACTGTTCTAGTGCAAATATAGTTTTATTTGCGGTACTTTGCAAAGTGAATACTTATACTGTAGTTTATAGGTCTCCCTCTATTTACGATTGGGTTACATTCTTGAAAACCCGATCTAAAATAGAAAAATCATATAGCAAACCATAAAATTATTGGGGGTAAATGGGGATGCATTCTGGGACCAGCCAAAACCCAAACCCAAACTCCTAAAAACTTATAATAATATCATAAATTGGGACATCGGATAGTGAGGGAGACCTGTATTATATTTCAGTGGATAATTTGGTGGTCTAATGGTTAAGGTGTCTAAAAATCTGGGTGTGATAACCCGGGTTCGAATCCTGGTGGATCACATATATGCTTTCATTAATTTCATTGGAGGTGTTTGGTGTTGTGGTGAAATTAATTAATACAGAGCAAGAACGGAAAACACAACTCAAAACAACGAACACACACAGACAAAACACAAATTCACACACATCTAGGTCACATCTAGTATCACAATTATATACTGAAAAGGATTTAGGGTTGATTATACAAGATAATTTGTCGCCAGAGAAACATATTAACAAGCTCTTTAGCGAAATGTATGCAATGGCCGGGAATATGAAAGTTGCTCTGAACTACTTGGATGAGACCATGGTAGCGAAAATTATGAAGAGTATGATTAGACCAAGATTGGAGTATGCAGCAGTGGTGTGGTCCCCGCATCTAAAGAAGCATATTCACAAGTTAGAAAGAATCCAGAGAGCAGTTACTAGATTGGTTCCAAGTCTCAGAGAACTGCCATATGAAGGGAGGCTAGACAAATTAAATCTACCAAGTTTAAAAGAGAGGAGAGAGAGGGGAGACATGATAATGATGTACAAATGCACCCGGGGGCTGGAGAGGCTGGATAGGGAGGATATATTAATTATGGATACAGGAATAACTAGAGGCCACAGCTACAAAGTAAAAAGACCTACCTGCAAGAACGATATCAGGAAGTTTAGCTTCCCCTATAGATGTATTGACAAATGGAATGGGATGGAGGTGGTAGGGGCAAGGAACATCCATATTTTCAAGAAAAAATTGGATAAAAAGTAGACTGAGAGACGGGACAACACGAGCTTAGCTCAACTCCTGTAAACTACAATTAGGTAAATACCAATTAGATTTCAAGAGTTTTAGAATTTTCCAGCATAAAATTTTATATGGTTCAGAATTTAATAAAAGGTTTTGTTTTGGGCACTGTCGAGTCGGCCATCCCCAGTAAAAAAAAAAAAAAAAATGGGGAATGGGCACATCAAAAGTTAATTTATATCAGTTTATATTTGATTATTAAACAATGTAAATTGTCAGTTACATAAAATAAAAATAGTTTTCTAAATATTGAGTGTAAATAATGCCAATATATTGTGTGTACTGTACAACTGTACATATATATTAATGAATATACTCTATTGTGACTGTTGAGTGTGTTAGGTAGAAACATGTATCGGCCAAAAGCCGGTTGCTCCTAAATTGTAGACTCGTTATCGGACAAGATGTGGAGGCAACTTACACATTAAATGTGTAGTAAAACTGGCTAGGAAAATTGAAACATGGAACACTAAGCTTTCGTCTATTCTCTCAAGACATCAGGGTAATACTAGAAAACGGGGAGAGTAAGGCTTAAATACCCGTCCTAAATCATCTGTGAGTTGCTAACTAGCTTATAAATACAAAAACTGTTACCATCCTACTGCCTTTTTGCCATATTTTTAGGAACATACTTCTTTCACATACAAAATTAATGTCTATTAAATGTATTTGCAGGGAATGAAAGTGTGTGAAATGGTGAGAGTAGAGGAAATGAGGTTATGGTTGGAGGAGGAGAAAATCAGACAAGAGAGAAGTGCCATGATTAAAAAACTGGCCTCTATTATCGCAGGTAAAGTGGAGTATTGTTATATGTATGGGGCATGTGTATTGTTTATCTGTATGGGTAGTAGTGGCTTTACTTATTATTAAGCTGGCATGTTGTTGGACATTTTGGGTTACCCTAATGTTCAAATAGTTTGGTGTTGTTTACAAAGGCTGTTCACTAACATTTACAGGTATGTTACAACCCGGGCAGGTGTCCTGGACGGAGTTATCCAGCCTCTTCTGATAATTATAATGTGAAGCTTGCAAAATATACAAACCAAAACTGGGACGACACAAGATAACTGCAAAAGAACTAATCAAAATCTCTATGTGGAAATAACGCTTAATAAAATAAATTTTTGAAATAAAAGAACACAATCCAGGATTTCTGAGTCCATCCCTCAGAAATCCTCTTTCCCGTGAGGGCAGAGTCCACCTGGCTAGGCTGCAATGTGGGCACCATCCAGCCCTTCTGAGTTATCAGAAGAGGCTGGATGACTATCCAGGACACCTGTCCGGGTTGTAACACTACACCGCACACACTATCAAACACATTATGGAAGACTGCATAGTCCAAGACACCTGTCCGGGTTAACACAACACTGCACACTATCAAACACATTATGGAAGACTGTATAACATACAACCACTTACATCAACAACACCACACACATTCCTAGAGAACTTAGTGGGAAAACCCAGTCTTGGCCGTGGCTTTCCTTAGGAGATCGGGGCTGTTCGGCCAGGCAGCCTAGGGAACGACTAATACTATTACATATAAAAAGACATGTATCAGAACTGCATCACTCTAATTTGTCTGTGACTCCTTTGTATTATTTTTGCCTTTATTTGCTCTTTCTACTTCTTGTTAAGCTGCCCTCTCATTGTCACATCGTCATTGATGCTTCGGACAGTCAGGGAAACCCCTGCTAAAGGATGAAGGATGGCCTTGGCAGAAATTAATTTTTTTTCTCTACATGCTGCACTATTCCTTCCATTACATAGAAATTTCTCCTATATTATAATGTAAAACTTGCAAAATAAACAAACCAAAACTTGGACGAACACAGTAAAAAGACAAAACAACTTATCATATTCGCTATGTGGAAACAACGCATTAGAAAAATAATAATTTATAAATAAAAGAAGACAGACAATCCACCACGTAGGGTGTACATTACTACATCAGCAAGTTAATCTGTTTCCCAAGCAAACTAATCGCACATATAACAACGTAATAGAAGTTGTTGTTGTTATTGTTGTTCCCCAGGCTGTCTGGCTGAACAGCCTCAAGGTCTTGAGCAAGGCCAAGGCCATAAACGAGCCCCCCACAAAACCCTCCCTGCTTACCACTAACAAAGCCCGGGTGACCGAAGCCACTCCAAGGCAGGGAGCTGAGGAGGGTGCGGAAACGCCTGGGAAACCAAAGCCCCACCCAAGGCCCTGTGCCCCTCAGCAATTATGAAGGAAAAGTTGAGGGGCAAGGGAAAAATGTGACGCTTTGGCTCCCAATCTGCCAACTTCTAGGTTGGCAGTAGGGAGGTCAATCCACGGAAAAGACGCCGTCACTTGAGATCTAGAAGATATATAAGTAAAAGGAACAGTCAGAGTAAGCTATGGGTATGGCAGAGATCGCTCAGCTCTCACTCTGATAGACCAGCCCATCACCACATGACTAGAACCCAATCCTCTCAGCATCAGCTAGGAAAGGCCCTAGAAAGCCGCCTTTGGCGGGGGGGATAGCTCCCCTGTTTCAACTCCTTTCGGGGTTGGGCACCCGCCACGTAATAGAAGTTGTTGTTGTTGTTGTTCCCCAAGCTGCCTGGCCGAACAGCCCCAAGGCTCTGAGCAATTCCAAGGCCATACCCGAGCGCCCCCACAGAACCCTCCCTGCCGACCACAATAAAGCCTGGGTGACCGAAGCCACTCCATGGCGGGGAGCTGAGGAGGGTGCGGAAACGCCCGGGAAACCAAAGCCCCACCCAGGGCCCTGTGCCCCTCAGCAATTATGAAGAGAAAGTTGAGGGGCAAGGGAAAAATGTGACGCTTTGGCTTCCAATCTTGGTAGATTGGGAGGTCAATCCACGGAAAAGACGCCGTCACTTGAGATCTAGAAAATATATAAGTTAAAGGAACAGTCAGAGTAAGCTATGGGTATGGCAGAGATCGCTCAGTTCTCACTCTGATAGACCAGCCCATCACCACGTAATAGAAGTTAGTCATATAAATAGTGGTACAATATCTACCTTAGTACAAGATAATAACAACAGTCAATTAGATACTAATAGAAGAAAAGAAGGTCCACCAGACACCAGTAAAAGAAATACATTGAGATTATATTACACAAACTGTAGGAGTTTATGTAATAAAATGGACGAACTTAGAGCACTTGTTAGCAATGAAAATATAGATATAATAGCGCTTACTGAAACATGGATTAATACAGAATCCAAGCATTTTTTAGCAGAATTTTATATACCAGGATATAGTTTGTTTAAATATGACCGAACAAGTAGGAGGAGCGGCGGTGTAGCAGTGTTTGTCAGTTCATTAAAATGCTGTACTAAATCAGGTATTAGGCTAAATAAGTATAACGAAAGTGTGTGGGTAGAGGTTGTCGTTGTTGTTCCCCAAGCTGCCTGGCCGAACAGCCCCAAGGCCCCGAGCAAGGCCAAGGCCATAACCGAGCGCCCCCACAGAACCCTCCTTGCCGACCACAATAAAGCCTGGGTGACCGAAGCCACTCCATGGCGGGGAGCTGAGGAGGGTGCAGAAATGCCCTGGACACCAAAGACCCACCCAGGGCCCTGTGCCCTTCAGCAATTATGAAGAGAAAGTTGAGGGGCAAAGGAAAAATGTGACGCTTTGGCTTCCAATCTTTGTAGATTGGGAGGTCAGTCCACGGAAGAGACGCCGTCACTTGAGATCTAGAAAATATATAAGTAAAAGGAACAGTCAGACTAAGCTATGGGTATGGCAGAGATCGCTCAGTTCTCACTCTGATAGACCAGCCCATCACCACTAAGCCAGAGTTAAGCTTGACAGCTACATATGAACAGTTTATTTCTTCACTTCACAATGCGTAAAATAAATATATCCGCAAAAGAAGATTTAGATCGATACAGAACCAACCAAAATGGATGAATAATAAACTAATAGATCTTATAGGAAAAAGAAAGGAATGTATAGAAAAATTAAGAAAGGCGAAACTCGCCTACTTATTTACTATCAGACTCTATCAAGACAGGTCAAAAAGGAAATTAGGACAGCAAAAAGAAATTATGAAATAAGGATAGCCAATGACTCAAAAAATAACCCTAAAGCTTTTTACCAACTATATAAATCTAAAGTTAGAAATGTAATAGGCCCCCTTAAAACTTTGATAGGAGAAATGACAGAAAATTATTTAGAAATGTGCAGTACATTAAATAGTCAGTTTCTATCTGTTTTCACTAATGAAAATTTGGCACAGATTCCAGAAGCCAGTAAGGTATATAGCGATAGTATAGAAAATAGGTTAAGTATGATTACTATAAGTAGAAATGATGTGCTTAACCTGACAAGCGCTAAATAGACCTAGGGGCTAGGGTAGTTATTTGTGCATTTCTAGCCTTGGATTCTGACAGAATTCGTTATATTTACAATATAGAGCATTATTTGTTTTCGGTATGCTTTTATTTTACATATATGATGTATATATGAACCTTCAAGAGTGCTAAAATAAATGGGAAAAGCATTTAGGTGGTGAAAAACGAAGATATTGGCCACCCGGTCATAATCTCAGGCGAGAGAGAGCCACAGGCAACCCTCCTCTCTCGCTGTCTGTGAGGTAACTGAGACGAGCGGGGCGGTGTGGGCCGGTGTCTGGGTGTTGCATAACGATCTTTTCTGCAACCCACTTGTGCTACATTATCGCGGGAGAGAAAAATAACCGATAAATGATGATAATAAGAGGAAAAATAGGTGATAATTGAGGAGGGGAGGGAGGGGGGAATAAGGTGGGGAGGGGGGTGGGTGAGATTTACATGGATGAGTACTGGAGGGGAATTATCTCACCTAGAGACAAATTCCTTTGTTTTGATAGGCCCTTTTTTTTTATGGAAGGCTTTTTTTATGGTCTTGCTTCCGTGAGGCCTATCGCGTTCCCTATAGGAAGCCTTCCGTGAGGCCTATAGCGCTTGCCGGGTTAAGGAAATTGACAGACCGAAGCCTCAGAAATCACCTGGTCCTGATGAGGTATATGCTAGAGTATTAAAAGAATGCAGAGATGAGTTAAGTTACCCATTAACATTTCTTTTTAACAAGTCATTAGAAACAGGTATAGTTCCAGAAGCTTGGAAGCTTGCAAATGTAGTTCCGATCTTCAAAAAAGGTGATAAATCCATAGCATCAAATTATCGTCCCATTAGTCTCACTATTATATTAGTTTAACCCTCTGTTCCCGGAAGGGCTCTTGAACGCCCATAAAAAAGCATACCACAGCTGCCCGGAAGGGCTCTTTAACGCCCAGTGGTTGAAAGCCTGTGAGCTTGGTGTGCGAGGCGTCGGTCCGACGCATGTAAACAACAGCCGGCTGGACCGACGCCCCGCATCTCCGGCCACAAGAAGGAGAGCGTCGCTTGTTCGTGTGTGCCTGTATGTTGTTGTTAAGTATCGAAAAGTAGTGTAAAGTGGCTGTTGTTGCCATAAAGCTATCTCCAATGAAATAATCATCACAACTGAACCAGTTGACTTAGAGAGCTCTACTTAACGCCATTCTACAGGTAAATAACACAGCTACGCTTGGGGATGCGCAGGAATGCGGAAGCAGTCAGAATAACAAAGATACGGTAGCCTAGCCTAGACGTTTTTCGGCCAAAACACCCGGGTTTTGGGGAATATTTATGTAATGCGTAGCCGGGGCTGGAGGGTTAACCAGACCACTGAGCTCTACAAAAGAACTCTCATAGGGCTGGCCCGAAGGATTCGATCAAGATATATAACTAAACGAGTCAAGATAGATCGGGAAGGGTAGTAGGGGAACAAATCGAGGAAGGTGAAGACACGCAGACATTTCTCGCCATTTCACCAGTTCAGCCGAACCACATGAGCTCCACATCAGAGCTCTCATAGGGCAGGGCCGAAGGATGAGGCAAGAACTGCTACACCTCAACACCAACCAAGAAGTGATCAGGGCGAAGAATGAAAGATCAGGTCGAAGGTAGAAAAAATCACATCGAGAAGCAAAAAATGCATTACCGAAGGGAATCAAGTCAGTCCGGCCACATCAGCAACCGAAGAGACAAATCAGGCCAGGAGTCTGCTACCTAGCCAGGCCAGGGAGACATGAGATATAGGCTACCTGAGGACAGCCAAATGGGACAGAATAAGAATAGAAGGGGAAAATCATAGAATGAGGAATGAAAAACTACTCAAAATTAGTCAAGCTGAGGACGAAAGCTCGAGGGGAGATAGGAAGGGTAAGTACCACAACCATCCCCCATCAAGCTCCAGTCGCCGGCCCCGAAGCCCCCCAACCGCGTCAAGGAGAGTAGTATCAGGGGGGAGTCTCACTTCAATCATAGGAAAGCTACTAGAGTCAATTATTGCTAGGAAAATGAGACACCACTTAGAAACATTTAACTGAATTAATTCTCAGCATGGATTCACTCAGGGACGTTCTTGCCTTACTAATTTGCTTAGCTTTTTCTCAGAGGTATATGAAGCAGTAGATAATGACAAATCATATGATATTATATATTTAGATTTCAGTAAAGCTTTCGACAGAGTCCCTCATGAGAGATTGATGAGAAAGGTTGAGGCGCATGGAATAGGTGGGGCGTTGTTAGGATGGATTAGGTCATGGCTAATTGGTAGGAAGCAAAGAGTCAGCTTAAATGGTACTAAGTCAGAGTGGGGATCAGTCAAGAGTGGTGTCCCCCCAGGGATCTGTATTGGGTCCTCTGTTATTTATCATATACATATATGACCTTGATTTAGGTATAACTAGTAGGATAAGTAAATTCGCAGACGATACCAAAATAGGGAGACCAATAGATTCAGATAGCGACATAGAGTGCCTCCAAAGGGATCTAGATACCTTACACGAATGGTCAGTAAAGTGGCAGATGAATTTTAACATTGACAAATGCAAGGTATTAAAGATAGGGAAGACGAATACTAATGCAAAATATAAACTAGCTAATGCTGAATTAGAAAACTCAGACTGCGAGAAAGATTTGGGTGTGTTTGTTAGCAACGATTTGAAACCTAGAAAACAGTGTATAAGCGTACGTAACAAGGCAAACAGGATTCTGGGGTTCATATCAAGGAGTGTGAGTAACAGAACTGCCGATGTTATCTTGAAACTTTACTTGTCATTAGTGAGACCTTATATGGATTATGCTGTCCAATTTTGGTGTCCTTATTACAGAATGGATATACAGTAGATTCCTTGGAGAGAGTACAGTGAAGAATGACAAAAATTATTCATAATATTAGAAATCTACCATATGAAGAAAGGTTGAACAAATTAGGCTTACATTCGTTAGAAAGACGCAGAGTTAGAGGGGATATGATAGAAGTGTTCAAGTGGTTCAGTGGGGTAAATAAAGGAGACATGAAAAATGTACTGAAGCTCAGTGATAGCGAAAGAACTCGAACAAATGGTTATAAATTAGATAAATTTAGTTTCAGAAAAGATATAGGCAAATATTGGTTTGGTAACAGAGTTGTAGATGGGTGGAATAGGCTACCAAGTGATATAGTGGAATCAAGAACGATAGGGAGCTTTAAGATAAAATGAGATGGGTTGGGTGTGAGGGGGATCTACCAGGTGTGGGCCAATCGGTGCTCAGCAGACCCCCGTTATCTTGTGTTAATCTCTGACCGTTTTGGTGGGGTCAGTACTCAAGGTATTAGTGAGTTGGGCCTGTAATTGGGGTTGGGTGTGACAGGGATCTGCCTTGTATGGGCCGATCGGCTTTTTGCAGACTCCCATTTTCTTATGTTCTTATGTACTATCGTCATGTTCAAGGAATTAGTAGGGGTCCCCCATCATCCACATTCTGTGGCCAATATGTTGGTCAGAGATGCAATTTTTCCTGGAAAGTGTATCAGGTCATTGACCAGTTATACTTTCTAGCAGAATTTAGTAGAATTTACTCCCACGGGCTTACACATGCATGTACTGTATGTGACGGCTATTTTTGTTTTAGAAGTTAAACCAGACCACTGAGCTCCCCAAAAGGACTCCTATAGGGCTGGCACGTGTCTGTCATTTGTATGTGTATCTATGCCTTTTACAATATGCCAATCCTCTTCTGGAGTGTGTTCCTCGCCTGGTTACCTTCAAGGATGGTCTACTGCCTTTTGTAACTTGACCATGAGGGAATTGTATTTGTGGCTTGGATAATATTCAAGACTTTTGGGGAGTAAATTAGTAATTTTAATGAACGGTATGTATGTATTTTTTCTGTCTATAATATTCAAATCTATGTTCTTTTATTTCATAGATTTCATTTTAGTAAGCGTTGTTTCCACATAGCGATTTTGATAATTTAATTTGACTTTATATTGTCCTTGTCCCAATTTTGGTTTGTTTAGTTTGCAAGTCTTACATTTTAATTACACTTTATCTCAAACCATTTGTGGTGTTCTACTACCAGCTATCCCTCTTACTTTTTACATATGGAATCCCATACGGCTGGGAAAGTGTAGATAACAGAGAAGGGGTATTGTAGATAGAGGAAGCTGTTAAAATGGCTTTGTTGTGTGTGTTTACTAGTCTGTATACGTCGTCGAGGTGTCCCTTGACTGGGTGCGAGACTTGACTGCATTCTATTTTTTTATACTGGTACTGTATATGGACAGTAACTAATTAATATAAATATGAAACTTGCAAAACAAACAAACCAAAATAGGAGCCGCACAATATAAAGACAAAAGAACTTATCATAACTACTGACATACAGTATGTTAAAGTAATGCATTGAATATTTAGCAAAACAATACTATGAAACTGGAGAACATGACGCATTTGACTGCGCTGCCAAACACATTAAACAAAACAATAACAATAATCATCATCATCAACAATAATTGCTACTTAAATGTTAGCCAAACAGATATTTAAATAGAATCGCCATGTGTTAAATAATAAAATTCATGCAACATAAAACAAATGAAAATATACAAGAACATGAATCTGATACAAATACTGTGAAGAATTGCAATAATTTCACCATTACTGTATAAAAAGCGCTAAATTTTCACAACCTGACAACACAACCAGACGACATAGCGATGTCCGGTCAATGCCATGATCAAGACAACTATCTATCTATCTATCTATCTATCTATCTATCTATCTATCTATCTATCTATCTATCTACTCATGCCCATTCCCCCCATTTTTTTTTAACTGGGGGTGGCCGACTCGAGACAGAGCCCGAATAGGGAAAAAACAAAAAAACATAAACAATGAACACACATCTAGGTCACCCAGAGGAAAAGACCCAGAGACCAGGGATCACCAAGGGTCACTCCAGTACAGTACTCCATTTTTCCATTAAGCTGATCTTTCTACATTACCATTGCTAAGCTATTAATCCTTTGAAGCTCTGAGGCATATTAGCAGTTTATTTTGGCTATCATTAGACGATTGTATGCAGCTTAGGAAGGATGTGTGGGTATTAAAAAAGTTAAAGACTATCTCAATCAACCCTTTGACTTCCATATACCCTTCCTAATCTGAATAAAATCGTCTAATAATTACCAGAAAACAGAAAAGAAATGCGTATTGGATCTTGAAAGGGTTAAGGTTATAAGGCCATAACGCTCCCTATGGGCCGATTCTGGGGGTATGGAGTGCAAGATGATAGCCGAGTTGGAGGAGTTAAAGTAGAATTACAACTTTTTCCAACACTACAACAGTGGCCACAAGGATGGAACAGTTAACAGTCACGTTAATGGTGTAGTGCTTGGTTTTTGGTCTATATATATTTATTTATTAATATATTTTTTAGTTTCCTCGCTAGACATCCATCAAGCTTAGAAAAACACCCCCTAGACCCTATTCTTGCTCTGTCTTGAGTCGGCTAAAGTACCGGTATGTAATACTGTACATTTAAAAAAATTATATACTGTGTTCTATAACATCTACCCTTTGTGGTGATGGGCTGGTCTTTCAGAGTGAGAACTGAGCGATCTCTGCCATACCCATAGCTTACTCTGACTGTTCCTTTTACTTATATATTTTCTAGATCTCAAGTGACGGCGTCTCTTCCGTGGATTGACCGTCCTCCCAATCTACCAAGATTGGAAGCCAAAGCGTCACATTTTTCCTTTGCCCCTCAACTTTCTCTTCATAATTGCTGAGGGACACAGGGCCCTGGGTGGGGCTTTGGTTTCCCGGGAGTTTCCGCACCCTCCTCAGCCCCCCGCCATGGAGTGGCTTCGGTCACCCAGGCTTTATTGTGGTCGGCAGGGAGGGTTCTGTGGGGCCGCTCGGTTATGGCCTTGGCCTTGCTCGGGGACTTGGGGCTGTTAGGGCAGGCAGCTTGGGGAACAACAACATCTACCCTTTACATACACATATAAGACAGCTCAGTGGTCTGGTTAATCTGCTTTACTTAACCTATAAACGGCAAGGGGGGGGGGGGGGGGGGGTATTGAACTCGATGCCCATGGGCGAGCATATAGGCTCAATTTTTTTTTTTCCCAGGCCTATAATCGTCATTTTACGATAAATATCGTTATTACTTATTCATATGAGCCTATTTTACCTTCACTATGAAGATAGTAACCTGTAACAACAATAAAACCAAGTGAAAATATAATTTTTCTGGTCAAAATTGCGAAAAAACATGGAGCAGCCCATTCATGAATTATGGAGCAAATTGAGGCAACCCCTCCCTCCACGAGGCCTCAAGCCACACTGAGTCTACTCATTCACACTCTCGGTTGTGTAACACTCGCTAGGCACGTAAGCACATCCTCCACACATTTTGCTAATGTTAGCACAAAAATATACCAACGAATTAGGGAATAAGAGGGAAATTAGGTGATAATTGAAGGGGGTGGGGGAAGGAGGGGATGTGGAAGAGTGATATGAGGTATAGGGAAAAAAAAAGAAAAAAAAAATTGTTTAGTGCTACTGGGGCCGTTTAAATGTTTTTTTTTAGGCCTCCCTCTTAGAGCTTTGCCACCCTCGCCCAGTAAAACTTCTTATGAGCTTTCTTGCCGTTGCCGGGTTAACCTAACCATTAGAAGAATGGAAATTTGCAGAAAGCCTATTGGCCCATATGAGGCTGATCCCTTCTTCCGCACATCCCTATAACTTAATTGATAAGAGGCCTGCATTATACAAGGGAAAAAGGAGTGTCAACCCCTTCTGTACCGGCGACGTCTTGTTTACTTTATTCTGGCTACTATTTGACGATTTTAGTCAGTTTAACCCTTCCAGCCCGGCTGTCCTGTTATAAGGACACCGAGGCAGTTGGGCAGGACCCCGGGTGTCCTTATAACAGGCAGTAAGCTTGAAAGCCTATTCAGCTTGGTCTGAACGCCGTGCGTCCGACGCATGTAAACAAAGCCGGTCATTGCGTCACCGCACCTCCGAATACAAGAAGGAGACGTCGGATCAATGTTGTTGTATGGTATGACGAAATTAGTGTCTGAAAAGCTTCGATATTGTCAACATCACGGCAAAATTCGCTCCACGGAAATAGTCATCACAACTGAACCAGTTGACTTACAGAGCTCTACTCAACGCCAGTCTACAGATTGGAAACCGCACTACGTTTAGAGATGTGTGGGACATTTCTAGCAGTTAAAATAACAAAGGTACGGTCTTCTATGATGTGTTTCACCCTCCAGCCCCGGCTATGTATTATATATATATTCCTCGAAACCCGGGTGTTTTGGCCGAAAAACGTCTAGGCTAGGCTACCGTATATTTGTTAATCAGACTGCTTCCCGCGCATCCCCAAGCGTAGCTGTGTTATTTACCTGTAGAATGGCATTAAGTAGAGCTCTCTAAGTCAACTGGTTGAGCTGTGATGATGATTTCATTGGAGATAACTTTATGGCCAAAACAGCCACATTACACTACTTTTCGATACTTAACAACAACATACAGGCACACACGAACAAGCGACGCTCTCCTTCTTGTGGCCGGAGATGCGGGGCGTTGGTCCAGCCGGCTGTTGTTTACATGCGTCGGACCGACGCCTCGCACACGAAGCTCACAGGCTTTCAACCACTTCCGGGTACCTGTTATATGCTTTTTTATGGGCGTTCAAGAGCCCTTCCGTGGTGAGAGGGTTAATGGTATGGGGTGCTGTGTTACATCCCGGGCAGGCGTCGACAACGGAGTCATCCAGTCTCTAGGCAGGGGATAGTTGTGACGGTTTGGCTCCCGAAACTGCTCCCCGCGGCCGGCATCCGGTTGTCCTCCACTGGTAGTTGATCTTGTCTCCGGCCGTGGAGGGTCGGCAGCCATCCGCGGTTGACAGCTCCGGGTGCATTTCACACAACCACTTACGCCAACAACACAATCTACACTCAATGAGAGCTCTGTGGGAAAGCCCGATCGTGGCCATGGCCTTCCTCAGGGACTCGGGGCTGTTCGGCCAGGCAGCTTAGGGAACGGGAACAACAACAACAACAACAACAAAGGTACGGTAGCCTTGGCCTAGACGTTTTTCGGCCAAATCGCCCGGGTACCTGACACTGTCCTTAGGACGACGACCCCGGGTCAGAAGGGTTAAAAAAGGCCTCCAGCAATTAACAGGCTTCGAAGTATCTCGCTGAACCATTTTACCACCGCAGATTCTTCTTAAACTGCACAAAATTGTCTAAATATAGCTAGAAGAAAATTAAAAAGACACTGCGGTACAGAAGGGGTTAAAACTTGAGAATGATAAGATTTAAGCATACTACCTGAAAGAGTGCATGGAAGGGCCTTGATTGGTAGAGCGGAACACCAACAAGGAGAGGATCAGGGCAGCTTTAGGTAATAGAAGGCCTGCGTGGCCACCAGGTATTTGCCTTGAGAAATGCATATAAATAATTATAATGTAAATCAAATCAAATATAAATACCACAGATCTTTTTTATAATTTAAAACTTGCAAAATGTATGTACTGTATGTATGTATGTACAGTACTGTATACAATATACTCTGGCCCAATCACCACTTACAAAATAAACAACCAAAACAGAGACGACCCAATATAAAGGCAAAAGAATTTATCATGAATCACTATGTGGAAATAATGCTTTAGCATGTGACAAATTTCTAGAATATTAATAATGCTAGAAGTTTATGAGGTCATTGACCAGTTGAACTTTCCAGCATCACTTCAAGGTTATCTGGTGATGGGCTGGTTTCAGAGCGATCTCTGCCATACCCATAGCTTACTCTGACTGTTCCTTGTACTTATATATTTTTTAGATCTCAGTGACGGCGTCTCTTCTGTGGATTGACCTCCCTACTGCCAACCTAGAAGTTAGCAGACTGGGAGCCAAAGTGTCACATTTTCTTTTGCCCCTCAACTTTCCATCATAATTGCTGAGGGGCACAGGGCCTTGGGTGGGGCTTTGGTTTCCCGAGCGTTTCCGCACCCTATTCAATTACTGTACTACTACTAACATACTAAACTGTTAATTTTCTTGTTTTAGACGCCCCTGAAGAAACCCGCCTAATATGGAGACACTGGGTTCGTGATCACATGCAAAACCCCACTGCAAAACAAGTAAGTCTAATTGTTACTGGTATAGGAAATTTACAGTATATTGTATATATAAAAATTGTGTGCTGATAATATACAGTATTTAGAAATAATTACCAGAGGGTATTACTATAAATGTAACCTCCAGTACCAAGCATTGTGGCCAAAATGGCTTCAAAGTCAAGAGAGAGCATCCTCTCACCCCGAAAGCTGGACGATCTGAGCCAGCTTGCCCGTGGGACCTTAGATACACTCTGAGAAGTGTTGCCAAGGTCTCAAAGCAGTGTTTACAAGGCATGGTGCCAGGTACCGCTCGGTACAAGGACCGCATATTACTGACGGACGCTGGTACTGGCGAGTGACTTTTTTACTGACGGCCAACATCCGTCACTGGGACAGTAGGTGTGAGTAAATCATCGACTTTTATGGTATCGGAATGTATAGGTAGGAGGGTGGTTTGGGGGATGGTGGGGGGAAGGTAGAAGAGTAATTGACTGTGTTACAAATATGAAGCCGATTGGTGAGGTAGATTCGCCACCACGGATTTTCCTTTTTTTCATTTTCTTCGTACGGATATGCTGGAAGTGGGTGGTGGGAGGCGGTTGGGGTGTGGTGGGGGGGAAGGCAGAAGGGTAAGGGACTTGTCACACAAATATGGAACCGATTGGTGCAGTCGTTTCGCCGCCACAGATTTTCTTTTCTTTTTCCTTGTGAGGCGACCGATAGTCAGCGAGTGGGTGGGGGGAGGGGGTTGTGTTGGTGGTGGCAAGAAGCCAGAAGGGTAAGGTACATGTGGTAGAAATATGAAAGCCATAGGTGCAATCGTTTCGCTGATACAATTTTTTTCGGCGAGTCCGTATATATACGGACCTGGCACTGGGCGTGACAAGACCCTAGTCCGTATTTATACGGACCTGGCACTCAGGGGGTTAAGGAACAAATGTGTACATATAAAAATTGTTTGGTGATAATATATGTAGAAATCATCTGATTTATTAAGGAACTAATCTATATACAGTACTGTATATTTTTTCCAAAGATTTCAAAAATATAATTTACTTTACATTTTCATTTTCAGTCCTTCGAGAGAAAGTGGACTCCATTTAACTTGGAGAGAGACATTCTAATGTACAAGCAAGGGGTGAGTAATCCGGAACAATTTTTGGACCTAGAGCATGTTTAAAAAAAAAGAAAAGAAAAACACTTGAAGCATGTGAAAGGGAACCTACAAGCAATACTTACACTCATCATGACCAGCTTAATAATCTTGAGGCAGTATCACACAAGCAATTTTTTTGTAATATATTACAAGCAATTGAAATGAAAACTATAGTCTGTTCATTATACTTGGGCCAAAAATCTTGACTCCAACCTCTCAAAACACGAAAGGACTAGAGTAATCAAGCTAGTATTAAGCATTGGGCATGAGTCAGCAAGGAAATTGGTGTGGAAATTTACAGCCCATTTATTCTAGCCCTTAATGAGTTACAGAGGTTAGGGGTTACAATTTCTGGCCCATCTACAATTCATGAAAACTACATACCCAACCCTGCCAAGAGAAATTTGGCATTTTACCATTAAAATATTTCTTTTAAATTTGGCCTGTAGTATTTCTAAGGGCAATTAAAACCTCATATTTTGTGATACCCCAACGTAATAATAAAATAATTCTATATTTACCTGACCTATTGCATTGACCTTTATAAGTAGAATTGGTTTGTTTTTTATCCGAGCTTTGCATAGGCAACCACATACAGTACAGGTTTCCCTCGATTTATGATTGGGTTACGTTCCTGAAAACCTGATCTTAAATAGAATCGTATAGGGAATCCTAAAACTAATGGGGTAAATGGGATACGATTTGGTTACGTACCTGAACACCCAATCTTAAATAGACAAATTGTATAGCGAATCCTAAAATCAGCTAAAACCCAAATACAAACGCCTAAAAAAACAATAATAATACTGTATCGTAAATCGAGGCATCGGATAGTCTATCTATCTATTGCCTGACGCCGTGATCCCCGAAGGGGTGGCCATCGGATAGTGAGAGAGACATTTATACAGGTCTTCCTCACTATCCGATGCCCCGATTTACGATATTATTATAGTTTTTTACGTGTTTTGTGTTTGGGTTTTGGCTGATCCGAGAATGCATCCCCATTTACCTCATTAATTTAAGGGTTCGCTATATATTTCTATTTAAGATCGGGTTTTCAAGTCAGGTTTTCAGGAACGTAATCCAATCGTATATCGAGGGAGACCTATACCCTACCTCCCCCTAGACGTGCAGGTCTTATGACTACCTGGGTTTATTTCATTATCATAATATTATAATGTAAAACTTGCAAAATAAACAAACCAAAACTTAGAAGAACACAGTAAAAAGACAAAGAACTTATCAAAATTGCTTTGTGGAAACATCACTGTAGCAAAATAATATTATAACTAAAAGAACACAATCCACCACATAGGGTGTACATTACTACATGAGCAAGTTAAATTATATATTGATATATAGACTCTAGACCACCTTCTCTGCTAGATTTACACATTTATCTTTTGCCATATTGCAAGAGTCTCCTTAATTTCTATTTTCCCCCATTCCCCCCTTTGTTTAATCCTTGGAGCCAGCTGTATTAGAGCTTGTTTTAAAACTTGGTGGTCTTACTTACTTAACGTTACACAATCACTTACGCCAACAACACAATCTGCACTCCTTGAGAGCTCTGTGGGGAAAACCCGACCGTGGCCATAGCCTTCCTTAGGAACTAGGGGCTGTTCGGTCAGGCAGCAGCTTAGGGAACGACAACAACAACAACTTAACGTCACTTAGCGTTGTTTTGGCCACCTCTCAAAGGCCTCGGCTGAGAGCTGCTCCCTCCGAGTCTGTTTGCTGCCGGTGCTTGATGCCTCAGACTATTCGAGGGAGAAGCTCTCTACTCCTCGTAGCATGGCTGATCAGGTACTGTCTTGAGATGGTTGTCCGATGCTCTCTTGAAGACTTGCGTTGGCACATCCATTAGGTTCCTCACGTTCTTAGGTATTTTGGAGACTAGAACCCCTATGTGTCAACCAGGAGTCCCTCAGTGTGCCCAGAGCTCCCTTACACTTGCAGGATAGGAGGTTACATTCCTCTGTTTAAACTACAGGCCTCCCTCACTATCCGACACCCCAATTTGCGATATTATAGGTTTTAAGGTGTTTGGGTTTTGGCTGGTCCGAGAACGCATCCCAATTTACCCCATTAATTTTAGGGTTTGCTATGTGATTTTTCTATTTAAGATCGGATTTTCAGGAATGTAACCCAATCGTAAATAGAGGGAGACCTGCATACAATAATAATAATAACCACATGCAGCAAGTTGATTCATTACCTATTCCTATTGGGATATAAAGCATTATTTAAATATATTGATTTTAGGATAAGAAATTTTAAACAATGCTTCCACGTTTTATTATTATTTTCATTTTCATATTTAGCTTGATAACTGGGAATATAGATACCGGTAAGTTAAATGCAATTGTCTTCCAAGTGACTTGCTTGATTATATTAACTGGGAATTAAATTGTAAAACTTGCAAAATAAACAAACCAAAACTGGGATGACAAGATAAATGCAAAAGAACTAATTAAAATCGCTATGTGGAAATAACGCTTAATAAAATAAATAAGACCATGGATAAGACACATGTACAGTATATCAGGTGATAAGTTACTAGATTATAGATGGGCTGTGGGCTATAGTCCATTCATTATAGGTAGGCCAAAACTCCTGACCACTAACCTCTATAACTCTACAAACCAACACCACCCACTACACTACATAGCAACACACCCACAGACACCAAGAAATATCAAAACAACACCCAGCACACAGTATCACACTTAAATACTGTCATCTCTCCCTCCCTGCCTACCCTAACCCAGCTTCCAGAAGCACATCCATACTCATATCTCTTGCCGTTCCATCCAATCACTCATAGACAACACGCAGCTGCAGGCATGACCTCCCGAAATCCATCCTTCTGAATCCTCCTTTCCTCGCGAGGACAGAGTCCACCTGGCCAGGCTGAGATGCGGGCACCATCCAGCTCTTCTGAGCTATCAGAAGAGACTGGATGTCTCCGTCGACGACACCTACCCGGGATGTAACACAGCACCTCATACCATTGGACACATCCTAGAAGACTGCATTTCACACAATCACTTACGCCAACAACATAATCTCCTTGAGAGCCCTGTGGGAAAGCCCAATCGTAGCCATGGCCTTCCTTAGGGACTCGGGGCTGTTCGGCCAGGCAGCTTAGGGAACGATAACAATAACTCTACGACTAGAGTAATTGAGCTGATATTTCTACTTTATGGGAAGCGTCAGCCAGGGAATGGGTGTGGAAATCTACAGCCCATTTTTTCCAGCCCTTTTGTGAGTTACAGAGGTTAGAAGTCATGATTTCTGGCCTACCTATGATGAGTGGACTATAGCTTGTGTGAAGGCCTTTAAGTACTGTACTGTATATGTGTACAGTTCACAGTTACGATATAGGAGGAACTTTTCTAAAAACCTTTGGAACATTTAGGTTTTAATACCAAAAGACACAGGCAAGGAACCTATTGACTTGTATCTTGAGGGTTTGCTGAAATAACAACAAGTATACAGTTTAAATAATCATTTAGTAATATCTATTAACCCTTTTATGTAAAGCTCCTCAGTGGCCTAGTGGTTGGAGTGCTGCACTACTGGCCTGGGTTCGAGCCCTGGCTGGGTCATATAACAAAAATACAGTATTAAATAAATATATATAATGCAAATTTGTCTTTACAGGAACCCAATTATGATCTGGACCTTGATGATGGAAGTCCTCTCCCCGCGCCCTCCTCTCCTCTCGTTCCCACGGAGAAGCTGCTCAAGCATCATCAGCCGTCACCAGACAACCCAGCCACCAAACTGAAAGCAACAGTGGTCAGAACAGACGGAAGCTCCATCATCAAACTAAACAGAGCACACGAAGCTCTTAACATCGTCAGACTACAACAAGATGGGGCAAAACCTGTGAGACTACAAGATGGGGCAAAACCATCCGGAAGGTCCGAGTCGTTACCCTTTAAATCACATAAACAGCATAAAAAGAGGGGAAGAAAACGGAAAGTGGTTAGTGAGGGGGGTGGGCCGGGGGGTTCCGGGGGCAGTGATGTGGCTATACCAACCAGCATTCTCCTTATGGCCGGCACTAGCTCAAGGGGACGCAAGCTGCTCCGCAAAGAAGATATTAATTTTGTGAGTAAATAGTTAAAATTATACTAAAGGGGATGCAAGCTCCTCCGCAAAGATATTAATTTTGTGAGTAAATAGTTAAAATTATACTAAAGGGGATGCAAGCTCCTCCGCAAAGAAGATATTAATTTTGTGAATACTGTAAATAGTTAAAATTATACATAACAAGGGAACGAAAGCTCCTCCGTAAAGAAGATATTAATTTTGCGAGTAAATTATTATGTAAAACTTGCAAAATAAACAAACCAAAACGAACACAGTAAAAAGACAAAAGAACTTATCAAAATTGCTGTGGAAACAACACTTTAGCAAAATAATATTTTTTTTAAATAAAAGAACACAATCCACCACATAGGGCGTACATCAATACATGAGCAAGTTGATCCGTTCCCCAAGCAAACTAATCTCACTATCGTCACGTTCAAGGAATTAATTAATAATTTATGTTTCTATTTAAGTTAAATATGTAGTCAGGAATCCCGAGTTTCATTAATTATTATTATATATTATGGAACATTGGCGCTTGTGAGAAATAAATAACATGCTTATTATTATTAACATCTACCTTTAAACCCTTCAGCACGGTGGCGTCTTTTTACCTTTGATTCTAGCTATAATGAGACAATTTTATGCACTAATTTTATGCACTTTGAGGAGCTAGAAGTAAAGTTGGTTGGTGAAAAAACTTTTAATAATAATAATAATAATATGATGTAATAATGTGTATCATAGCGTAGTGCTTGTTTTTTGGTCTATGTCTATATTTGTTCTGTTAAATAAGTTCTGCAATATCCTAAAAAGTACAAGAATATTAAGTCATAATGTTAAGTTGTTACAATGTTCATCTTATTAATTTGCACTTTTCTACTCATTACATTATTTTACATTCATTTGAGACTTACTTTGATAATTTACTACTTTGCTAAAGCCAGTGTTACACGAGCGCGTTTTACGGCAAATTTTGAAAGTAATTATTTTTTGTGATATTTAGACGCCTTTTCACATTGGAATCGGAAACTAGAGCGAAGGTAGTTTAATTCATATGAAACTTAAATTTTGAAGCTGCCAGGCTACAATTGCCCGTAAAAACTAAAAAAAAATCGCTCGTGGGACACCGGATTAACTAAATAGCTTGATAACACTCGTTACAGCACAACATACATACACCTCTTTTGTTGAATCAAGTTGCTCATAAACTGTGTAAAGAGCCTCAAGAGACATTGTTTCTGGTAATGGTGTTTAAAGGAAACTGCTAAGTTTATTAGGAATCTATTGTATGTCTTTTAAATCAAGTTATGGCATCTGGATGTGGTGTCCCGAGTTCGAATCCCGGGAGGACCATATGCTTTCATTAGTTTATTCACGTGCATTGGGGTTTGTTATTGATGATTAATGTTACTTAATCCTACTGAAAATTTACCAAACCTGACAGAGCAAATTAGTGTACAGTAAATTGGGTGCAGTTCGACATGATCACAGTAAAAAGGTTGAACAATTTATACAGCTTTAAAGTTTTAGTTAGCCCTGCTTAAAATTTACGAGCGACTTGATGTGAAAGAGGGCGTCAAACCGGGTTCAATGTTGTTATGGGACTAGATTGGTTGTGAGACAGAATACAGGGAAAATTTATATGAAGTTGTATTGTTTTGGCCATTTTATCACTTCCAGGGACATGAAGGCAACTATAGAGCATAGCTTTAACTTTGTATATATAATAATGATGACTAAAATGAAAGGACTGTTTTTGGCCTGCTTTAATGTCTTGATAGCGTAATGCATAAATGCACGGAATTTCGGTGTGAGTATCCTAGGTTCGAGTGCCACATGTATTTGTTGATTTATTTAATTGAGTTTAGAAGTAAAGTTGGTTAGTGAAAAAATATGAAATAGTCTCTTGCAGTTGATCAAATTGTGTTGTTTTGTGGGTTAAAGCAAAGTTATCACAGTCATTGCAGGGGTAAACAAAATATTCACTCTTGGGAAACCTTCATCTTACATAAGGTACAGTATAACTTTTATATTAATGAACATTCCACTTGTGTAAATACTGTACAGTATAAATAATAGTGGGGGCAGAGAGCTAGGAATCCTCCTCCCCTTGTAAAATTCATCTGTTAGACGAGACGGAGTAAGGGGCGAGGGAACGCGAAAGTGATCCCGAACCCTCAGCTATGGGGTATGTGCCCGAGTATATATAAATACATATTATACGTAAATAATAATGATAATAAAAGGGTACACTCTACAATATATTTTGTGGCCTTGAGTTTTCGAAGCTCTCCTGAACTGAATCAAATTGGGTAAGTCAGCCAAAAAATATAAACTACATGCCGACTATCCAATTGAATAATCTGAAGGAAATTAATCTGCTAATGGAGAAAATGGTCAGCAAGATCATTTAGCCTTACCAAGTTAAATACAAATCCTTTATGATTTGCATGAATATATAAAATGTGCCATCATATAAACCGGGTAAATAATGTGTACAGTTTCTTATTGGCATAGTTAACCCGACAGCAATTTCGTGACTGTATAATTTCCTTGTGGACAGTCGGCCTAATAAGTGATATCTAGGCACCAATTGTGTTTTGACCAATAATTGGTATCATACAAATATTTACACACAATTTCTTTTCGAGTGAGATATACAACCATGTTCCTACACTTACCCACCCTATTCAACATCTTACATTTGGAAACCCATTAACACCATCAGACATACACTAGAACCATATGGCTGGGAGAGTGTAGATAGCAGAGAAGGGGTGTTGTAGATAGAGGAAGCACAGAACAAGCCGAGCCATGACTTATTAGCTTGACCATACAGTACTGTATGTGTTGTACAGTCGGCCTAATAAGTGATGTCTCGGCACTAAGTATATTTCGATTAATAATTGGTTTCAGCAATATCTTAACTTAATTTATTAAATTTCAAAAGGGATATACAAACCAAATTTCTACACTTACCCACCCTATTC
Organism: Paralithodes platypus; assembly: GCA_032716605.1. Lineage (NCBI taxonomy): Eukaryota > Metazoa > Arthropoda > Malacostraca > Decapoda > Lithodidae > Paralithodes > Paralithodes platypus. The sequence goes on from CM064495.1 coordinate 3,930,448, forward strand.
AACATCTGAGACATTAATACAGCTCACAGAGCAAGCCAAACGTAATGACGGTTGGGACATGACTTATTAGCGCGACCGTACTGTACAGAGTATATACGGTATATAATTGTTGTACATATTAGTTTCCTAGACTATTCCATTGGCGCTTTGTGAGAGGGTTTAATTTACTGTGTTTCCGGGTGATTTGTACACATTAGTTTTATTTTGTAATAAAAATTGTGTCGTCTTCTTATCTTGATTATATTTTCCACTTTACCTTCTCACTGAAAATTATGATTATACGTACTTTCAATTAATCAAACTTAAAAAAGAAAACAGAAAACTTTTTAATATTGGGCCTATACTGTACACTCGGATGACGGTCTCTAGCCCACTTATAAGAATTCGTGGACCCCTATGTTTTTCTTTATGTAATTATAGCTATATGGATAGAATTTTGGATGGAAGTTGCTTCTCCATAAATAGTATACAGTTTTGTAGTTGATCTATAGAAAATAATATTCATAAATTAGTTTCCAGAGATATACTGTCTATCTATCTATCTATTGCCGGATGCCTTACTCCCCTTAATGAGGGTGGCCATACACAGAAGGCCCCTAAGTGGACCTATCCCCTGTAAGAGGGACAACCCATGCCAGTTTACTGAAGGATTTACAGGATTAACCACTCAATTTAGGACCCGTCCGACCCCGAGGCCCTCTATGTATCTTTTAAGCACTATTTTTCTACAGTGGTATTAGGCTAGTCCATCCACTAACCTGCTTCACCCTTATGTAAGCAGTACTGATGTGTATCGGGTTTAGGCTACTCCCCTGGACAGGTTGCCGACCAAGGCTGACGAGTCCCATCCACCCGGATTTTTATAAGGTTGTCTCCCCTAGATGGGTTGCTGACCAAGGCTAACGAGTCCCATCCACCCGTGTACTGTACTTTCATAATTAGAAATAAGTGAAATCCACGAATTTGTATGAGTGGGCTAGAGACTATGGTATCCGAGGGACCATAACTTTAAAGACAGTGTTCCACATGAACCCAATGGTGGTACTTCAGGTAGCCCTGTCAGAGCGTATCGGGACCTAGGCTGAAATTAGAATGTGTTTAGTGGCTTAAGGGGGGGGGTCACCATTTTTTTTTAATCTTTCTCCCTTTTCTCTCTTTCCCTGGCTTGTATCTATTCGGCCCCATTCAGCCAACTGTTTTAAGACGTTTATCCCGATCCAGGTGTCGATTTCTTCCTGGCGAGCGATAGCGAGCCAGCATTGTATGGAGAAATCCGGTTTCGTCGGAGAAATTTGTCTCGAAAAATTTATAAATTCTGCTTGCTGTCAAAACTAAAATATATTTATGCTGGCTCGCCAGGAAAATATTGACACCTGGATGGGGGTAAACGTCTTAAAACAGTAGGCTGAGTGGGGCCGAATGGATACAAGCCAAAGAGAGGGAGAGAAAGAGAAAAAAAGCGAGGTGGGCTCCCTTAAGATTAATAAAAGTTAGAGTTCTGTACAGTAGTTTGCACTTTGCAGATGATAATTGCTTACAAAAATAGCCTGTAAAAGTGCTTGTGTGATACCAGCTTTACAGAAGATATTAATAAAGAATAACTTCCTGAAGATATTAATAAAGAATATCTTAGTGAAGATATTAACACTTACGCTGCGGGCATATTTGGGTTATTTAGGGCATATTCAGGCACTCCTGAATGATTAATCAAGCATCTGCATTAAATGAACTGTATTCTGCCGAAAACTAGGCGAAAATAGCTTCAAAAGAGACCAGAACGAGCTTCGTAGGTGGCGGGGTTCACCCGCAGCGTTGCTATAGACATGCAGGAAAACCGCTAATTATTAGCTCTCGCTCGCTCGGCAACACTGTTGTGAGACACCTGCGCGAGACACATTCTCCCTCAGTGAGCGGCTCGCTGCTCTGAGGGTCGGAGGTGGGTCCCTCATGCTCCCGCCCACTGACACTCGATTTCTACGGCTTTTAAAGGCTGGAAATTGCTGGAAATTGCCAGGACATTCCGGAACATCACCCACAGGGAATGGGTTAATAAAGAATAACTTGGTGAAGATGTTAATAAAGAATAACTTACTGAAAGATGTTAATAAAGAATAACTTACTGAAAATATTAACCTAAGACATGCGCATGGGGGGTATGAGACACCACACTCCTGTGCGCACGTATTTGAGCTGTTCCCATCACTAACATCGTTATTTTACCATAAATAACATTAATACTTATCCATATGCGCCTATTTTAGGTTGATTATAAAGGTATTAACCTGTTACAACAATAAAACAAGTGGAAACAGTGTTTGGATGGTCAAAATCGACGATACAGGCCGGGAGTTACATAATGTATGGCTGAGGCAACCTCCCTCCCCTCCCCTTGTCTGGAGAGACACGGTTACGCAATAGTCTCTCTCTCGCTCTTTCCCACGCTTGGTAACAGTGATGACAACGCCCTGCTACCAACTCGCTAATGTTTAGCACAAAAATAGACCACAGAATAAGGGAAAATAGGTGATAACTGAAGGAGGGGAGGAAAGTGGGGAAGGAGGGGAGGTGGAGGAGTGGTATTTGGCATGGCCCAGGGACAAAAAAAAAATAAAATAAACTAAAAAAAATATTTTTTTTTTTTTTTTTTTTGGGGGGGGGGTTTTAAATGGATTCTTTTTCCCCAGCCTCTTAAAGGTGGGGGCTCATGGGTTGAGGTAAACATGGAAAAATAATTGCCAACCTGCATATAATTATCTTGTAAAATGCAATGTCACTGAAATAATTATTAACAATGGTATAAAGGATTTTGCGGATTGTCTATACCGGGCCTGTGACGTCGTAGTAACGTCACACCAGTATCCTTAGCCTAGACTGGATGGTGGACTTACACTCTTGTGACGTCACAGGCCCAGTATAGACGATCCACAAAATCCTTTATACCATTGTTAATAATTATTTCAGTGCCATTGCATTTTGCAAGATAATTATGTACAGCTTGGCAATTATCATTCCATGTTTATCTCAACCCATGAGCCCCCACCTTTAAGAGTCTTCCCGCAGTCGCCCGGGGAAACTCTTAAGAGTCTTCCATCAGTTGCCGGATTAAGGCTTGATGGAGGTATAGGGAGGAAATTAGACTACAGGAATAACTTACCAAAGGTTTTAACAAGGAATAACATCCCATAGAGTCTGTAGTGTGTATCCTTCCTTCAGTTTCTCCACGGCCAGGCCAAGCTCGGTGCTGAAGACTGGTTGGCGATCCTGGTGTCGTCCGTCTGCTAGGTACGCTGCCAACACGTCACCTGTCTCTCCGCCGTCATCCTCCTCGATCTCCGACTCCTCCAGCTCCGGTATATCCAGTTGGTTTTCCTCCACTGGGGGCTGGGACAAGGAATTATAATGTAAAACTAGCAAAATATATGAACCAAAACATAGACAAACACAGTAAAAAGACAAAAGAACTTATCAAAATGGCAGCTGGGACGAGGAATATTATATAAGAATCCAGCAAAAAAAAAAAAAAGGGGGGGTAGCATATGTGCCTAGGTATATAGATAGATAGATATAGATTCTATTTGTATCAACCCACCAATTAACTTCCAAATAAACCTAATTAATAAATCAAAGAAACTAACGAATACATGTGGTACTCCAAGGACATTTATCACTTCAATGACGTAATCTGAACAATAAACCACAATTATATTAAAATATAATTGTGGTTTATACTGTAGCCTAGTTCATATTTTTTAATGTCACGTCAAGTCCCTGTAACAAGAGTTGACAGAACGAATATAAACACCATATGAGGGGGAGCACTTTATTGATAACGTTTCTCAGATAGCTTTTTCAGGTCACTAGATATACATTCATATTTGTTCAACCAAATTTACTTCTGAACTCGATTAATGAAATCAACAAATACATGTGGCACTCCAAGGACTCGAACCTAGGATACTCACACCGAAATTCCGCGCATTTATACATTACGCTATCAAGACAGTTAAAGAATATCCAGTGACCTGAAGAAGCTACAGTATCTGCAAAACGTAGTCATTAAAGTCCTCCTCCTCATATGGTGTTTATATTAATTACAAACTGTATCTGAATCGTGCATTATCAAACAAGAGTGAAACCCGCTTGTTGTATCTATGTACAGTATGTATTTACTCAGGCCCGTTCCCCATTTTTCCTATTTCTAATTTATATATATACTGTATATATATTTTTTTTCTTTCTGGGGGTGGCCGACTAAAGGCAGAGCCCGAATAGGGAAAACACAACACATGAGAAAAATAATATTTATACCTTATTCTTGACATGCCATATATAATACTTCGTTAGATGCGGAATTTCGCCTCAGAAAAATCTTTACTGAGGAGCTATCCCGTACCGTTTCAATTTTATTTTAGCTTTTATCATACAGTTTTACTTAGCTTAGGAACAGTGAAAATAATCTCTCACATACAATACATCTATATCTATCTAACCGTCTTGGTGGTGTAATGGTTAGTGTTTAGAAAGCGTTTAGTAAAATTTGCCAGAACGTCCCGGACTTCCCAAACTTGACTACTTCCTTTAACGTGACGATAGTGCGTTGTTATATGTGCGATTAGTTTGCTTGGGAAACAGATTAACTTGCTCATGTAGTAATGTACACCCTATGTGGTGGATTGTGTTCTTTTATTTAATAATTTTCATTTTAGTAAGCGTTGTTTCCACATAGCGATTTTGATAATTTAATTTGACTTTATATTGTCCTTGTCCCAATTTTGGTTTGTTTAGTTTGCAAGTTTTACATTTTAATCTGTGTGTGATAACCCAGGTTCGAATCATGGTGGATTACATATATGCTTTCATTAATTTGAAATTTCATTGGAGGTGTTTGGTGTTGGGGTGAAATTAATAAAATATTTATTATCTATATACTAGGCACATACCCCATAGCTGGGGGTATGGTTTAACATAATTTTCCATTACACACATAATAATAATAATAACAACAACAGCATACCAATAATCTCAACATTGACTATATAGTGTATATATATATATATATATATATATATATATATATTGTCTTTTTACTGTGTTCGTCTAAGTTTTGGTTTGTTTATTGTGCAAGTTTTACATTACAGTATAATATATTAAGTGTGTTTTCTATTATTACTGTACATACCAGATACATGACATAGAAAAGCATGAACATTATAATATTGTGAACATGCAGAATGCCAACCATGGGGAGTAAGCTAAGTGATAATATAGGAATGAGTGTAGTACAGTTGGCCAAATAAGTAATGTCTCTGCTGTCATTATGTTTTGCTCACTGTGTGCTGCATTAATATCTGTCAGATGTTGAATAGGGTGTGTAAGTGTAGGAACATGTTTGTATACCTCACTCGAAATGACAAAATCGTGTTTAGTGCTGATACCAATTATTGATTGAAATGTACTTGGTGCCGCGACATCACTTATTTGGCCGACTGTACAGTATATTACATAGGCCTACACATCACAACCATTAATAATTATATATACATAACATTTACTATGCCCTGATCACGATAGGTAGGCCAAATATCATGACCATTAACCTCTATAACTCAAAAACAAATAGAGTAATCGAGCAATCATATCTACCATTTAAGAAGAGTTAGCCAGGGAATAGGTGTGGAATTCTACAGCCTATTTCCTTTAGCCCTTTTTGAGTTTCAGAGATGTTAGAGGTTACGATTTCTGGCCTACAGGTCTCTCTCACTATCCGATGCCCTGATTTGCGATATTATTATAAGTTTTTAGGTGTTTGTGTTTGGGTTTTGGCTGGTCCCAGAACGCATCCCCATTTACCCTATTAATTTAGGGTTTGCTATGTGACACTTCTATATTTTATTAAGCGTTATTTCCACATAACGATTTTGATTAGTTCTTTTGCATTTATCTTGTATCGTCCCAGTTTTGGTTTGTTTATTTTGCAAGTTTTACATTATAATTTAAGATCGGGTTTTCAGGAACGTAACCCAATCAAAAATCGAGGGAGACCTGTACTTATAAAGAACAGACTATACTCTATTTATTTTCAGCTGGCGATAAATTGTATACCTTGGCAGCTAATTTCTCGATACTTGATGGAATAATATGAAACTACTTTGTATCTGCATCATATTAAGACCAAGTTTATATAATTAGCACCATATTTCACTACGATATCTTCAAAATAACTGAGAAATCTTGATGGGAACTTTGCAATTTACCGCCAATTGAAAAGAAACAGACTATATATATATTGCATACACATTTGAACCATCAATACATTTATAAGCATAACATTTACTAATCTATGTCAAAATCCCCATTACAAAATTTCATACCCCTGATAGGTCCAGCTGAGAAAGAAAAATTCAGAATAATATAAATATGAATAGTTACCATAATGCCAGGGGTTATATATAATTTATATAAAAATAATAATTTATTTTGATGTCCCAGTGCAAGCAAGTTCTGTATTGGAAATTGGTCAATAGTTAGTAGATGATATGAGCTGAAAAATAATACATAAATTGAATATGTAGTACATTCATTTATTTAGTTCCCTCTAAATCTATGAAATACATAAAAGAACCATTGTATTTACATGAGTATACTATAAATTTGTTGAGGCCATTTAAGTTATGGAACCGATCGCACAGTTACATCCAACATCCCCTTACGAGGGAAACTAGTTGTGCACTGCCTTAACAGAGCTGATAATCTTAACCCCTACTGTACCAGAGGGTATTACCATAAATGTACCCTCCAGTACCAAGCAATTTGGCCAAAATGGCTTCAGAGTCGAGAGAGAACACCCTTCCACCTCAAAAGATAGAGGAATACTGCCTCTCCTAGCATGTGGGAGCTGGATATAAGCTGATAAGTGTTGCCAAGGTCTGATAGCAGTGCTCAAACGTCGTGGTACCAGGCACCGATCGATACGGGCTGTTAAAAGGACCGCATATTATTGACGGACATTGTCCGTCGCTGGTACTGACGAGTGACTTTTTTACTGTCGGCCAAAGTACGTCGCCGGGACAGTAGGTGTTAACTTAACCCCCGATCTATGGATGTCATCATAATTGTGCTATGCATACATTATATACCTATAAAAAAAAAAAAAAAAATCATTGTCGATTTACTCGTTGATGATTCGACAGCTTACAATACATACATACATACATAAATACTGTTTATTTAAATAAATAATTAACTCCCCAACAGTATTGAAACAATCCCAGCCACAAATATAATCCCTTCAAGATCAAGTTCCAAGGCAAGAGACCACCCTTGAAGTTAACAAGGCAAGGAACACACTCCTGAAGAGGTGAAGCTCAAAATTCATTAGAAAAAATAATGAATATACTTTAGAAGACCTAGATACACATACACATGAGTCATGACAGACATGCATGTACATGTAAACCCTGGTCAGACACCCAAAGGTGGTTGTGGAATACAGACAGAGTTATTGTTTTGCTAAATCTTCAATACAATATTTCCACAGTGATTTTGGGAGCGAAGCATGGACATTGTTGGAGAGACTCAAACCAAGAGTGAGAGGGATGGAAATGAGTTACTTGAGAAGTGCGTACGGAGGTACATGGAGGGATAGACAGACGAATGAGAAAGTAAGAGGTAGGTGTGATGTAGAGGTAGATGTGCTGGAAATTGTGAAAAGGAACACCTTGAGATGGTTCGGCCATATGGAACATATGGGAAGTGAGAAAATGACTAAGAGAGTGTACGAGAGTGAGGTGGAAGGACAGAGAGGGAGAGGTAAACCGTGAGAGAGGTGGAAGGATGGAGTTAAGGGGAGGTTTTTAGTTAGTTCCCTAGACTTCCATCAAGCTTAACATTACAGCCTTAGATCCACCTTTCAAGATACATTTTTACATTTTTCGGTAGAAAAATTACCCGGCCGAAGGCCGGTTCCTCTTAAATTACAGGCTCGCTATCGCTCGCCAGAAAAAAATTGACACCTAAATGGCACGAAAAGTCTTAAAATTTACAGAAATGGGTCGAAAGTTCTTAAAATCGCCAAACTAATGGGGCGAACGTCTTATAATATCAAAAGCAATGGGGCTAACCATAAGGGAGAAAGGGGTCAAGAAAAAAATCCCTCAAGTGGAAATCTCCCCTTAAGAAGTATATGAGCCAAAGCGGTGCTGGATGAGAAGAGGGTCGTCGACTGACTAGGGACAGAGGTGCATGGGGCGTTTCGTTCGTGGTCACGCCACCCCTTTGGGGATCACGGCGTTCGGCAATAGATAGATACCGGTAGATAGATTTTGATAAGTTAGTTCGTCTTTATATTGTGCAGTATCTCGTTTTGGTTTGTAGTATCTCGTTTTGGTTTGTTTGTTTTGCAAGTTATACATTTTAGAATCAAAGTGTTGAAGTTACTCTGCTTAGAACTTGACATACATATTGTATTGCAAAATATACGGGTTGTTGTTGTTGTTCCCCAAGCTGCCTGGCCGAACAGCCCCAAGGCCCTGAGCAAGGCCAAGGCCATAACCGAGCGCCCCCACAGAACCCTCCCCGCCGACCACAATAAAGCCTGGGTGACCGAAGCCACTCCATGGCGGGGAGCTGAGGAGGGTGCGGAAATGCCCGGGAAACCAAAGCCCCACCCAGGGCCCTGTGTCCTTCAGCAAGTATGAAGAGAAAGTTGAGGGGCAAGGGAAAAAATATACGGGTAGGATGTAGTATCCGGGTGTATCGACTGCTTTGTTTACATTACTCGTACACTCACTGTTACATCACCGTCCATTTTGACTGTTTATATTTTTGTTTCTGTTATTTGCCCCCCCTGCTGGCAATATATATAGTGATGACAATACATCATTGGTGGGGGGTGACCCACCTCAACCTATCATTGTATCCCACGGCAGTCAAAATATACGGGAACGGGATTGCAAGCGTACGAGTAATGTAAACAAAGCGGGCGATACGCCCGAATACTACATCCTTACCGAATATATAAACTTTTATTGCATACAGTACAGTACTAATACTGTATGCACAAAATTGAAGAATGCGTATATATCATACTGTAATGAGTGTGAGCCGTGCATGTCACTAAGTAAATAGTCTAAGAAGCAATAGCATAAACATGACTGACGCAGGCACGAGCATATCAAGTAGGTACAGTATAAATCACGAGTAGCCTACCTGGCCGCTACCATAGACCAACATAAAGGCTCGCGGTATTGTGTTCATATTAACATCATCAGCCATATTTACAAGTACACTGCCCTGCAAAGATATTCACTGTAGCATGGCACATCTTCATTATATAACAGCAAAGTATCATTTTACATCAGGCAAAGTATAATATAAGTCATAACATATTTGGTATTAAAAAATGCAAGCAGAATTGAACTGGAGTAATGTATGTACAGTATGCATATCATACTGTCATAACTGTCATTATCATAACTGTGTTGGTGGTGTAATGGTTTAGATGCTTATGTTCTGGGCGTGGTGTCCCGAGTTCGAATCTTGGGAGGATCATATGCTTTCATTAATTTATTCAAGTACATTGGGGTTTGTAATGGAGGATTAATGTTAAGAATGGGGTGTTCCTTTATGCATACATATACTAAGAATTTAAAAATGTATGTACTGTATGTATGTATGTATATACTCTGGCACCTTCCCTAGTTTTCCTTTTTTTTTTATGGAGGTGACCGACTCAAGACAGAATTTAAAAATATAGGATTGATTTATTGTTGTGGATTTTGAGCAACATGTGTTCCTCGCCTGGTTACTATCAGAGGTAGTCTCGTGCCTTGGAAATTAATTAACCATGCATAGATTAATTTTTTTGGAGGGAATAGTATTGTATATATGTACTGTATCTACTCAGGCACATACCCCATAGCTGGGGGTGGCCGACCCGAGACAGAGCCCGAACAGGGACAACACAACACAAAAACCAAATACAAATTCACACATATCTAGGTCGCCCAGGAGAAGACCCAGAGACCAGGGATCACTAAGGTCACTCCAGCACTCCCCCCGGCCCCCAACCTCCCGGAGAAGTTCCAGCCTCGGCAGGCAGACATGCAGCGGAGCACACCAAAGTGCCCGCCCACCTCACATCCAGGCATGACCCTTCATATTTACCGGCTCCCCGGGCCAGGCGCCTGACTAACCATTATCTAGTCCAACTGGCGCCTGATCCTTTTTCCCAAACGACTAGTATTAAATAGTATTAAAAATGAGAAATATATAATAACTTTCAATAAACAATGAATACCGGTAAGTTACTTCATATTTTTTCACCAACCAACTTACCGGTAACTTCTAAACTCAATTAATGAAATCAACGAATACATGTGGCAGTCCAAGGACTCGAACCTAGGATACACTCACCAAAATTCCGCGCATTTATGCATTACGCTACAGTATAATAAATACTTCCACCATACCAGAAAGTCCTAAAAAACCCGATACTGCCAACATCACCTCCGTGAGTACAACCTTAATTTTGAACAAAACACAACTGACTGAACTAACTGACCAATGACAGTCTAGAGAGAGAGAAAGAACTATTACTATAGTCTATTCGCTGTAAGTAGGCGAGAAATCATGACCTCTATCCTCTGTAACTCAAAAAGGGTTAGAGCAAATGGGCTGTAAAATTCCACATCTATTCCTTGACTAACTCTTCACAAATGATAGAAATATTTTCCCAATTACTCTAGTCGTTTTTGAGTTCCAGAGGTTAGAGGTCATGATTTCTCACCTACTTACAATGAATAGACTACATCAGCCTACTGAGTTTGACAGCATTTTAGGGAGTAGCCTAAACTAAAAAATATATAAAAAAATAAAACAAAAATAAAATAAAAAATAAAAAGTAGAATAACACCTCTTTAATTATTGTAAGCTCAGAAAAATTGTTAGATTAGATAGAAATGTAATTTGCGGAAGACCTGAGGCGTGTTAATTTTTTTTTTTTTATGGGGGTGGCCGACTTGAGACAGAGCCCGAACAGGGACATCACAATACATCAGAAAAACAAACAAAACAAAACACAAAATCACACACATCAAAGTTTGTGGCCATCATAATCACCCTCTTCGATCAAAATCAATGATTGCTTTGGTAAACTCAAAGAACACGCATCAGGTCTTATTATTATTATTATTATTATTATTATTATTATTATTATTATTATGCAAATTACATTTCTATCTAATCTAACAATTTTTCTGAGCTTACAATAATTAAAGAGGTGTTATTCTTATTTTTTATTTTTTATTATTTTTTATTTATTTTCTTATATTTAGTTTACTCCGTAGATCTGTCAAACAAACAAATTAAACAAATTCCAAGCATAAAATTATTAAGAAGGCCTTACTCTATTTCTTATTTTTATTAGTATTTTAATTTTGTTTTAGTTTACTCCCTAGACCTCTGTCAAGCTCAAAAAACACTCTCCAGACCCCCCTTCAAGATATTTTTTTATATCTTTTGGTAGAAAAATGTCCCGATCGAAGGCCAGTTCCTACTAAATTACAGGCTCACTATCGAACAGGGAAAAATTGACACCTAAATGGCATGAGGGGTCTTAATATTGACAAAGAAATTAAAGAATAGGGCGAAAGGTTTTACAATCGCCAAAGTAATAGGGTGAACGTCTTATAATCTCACAACTAATGGGGCTAAACATGAGGGAGAAGAAAAAGGGGTCTAGAAAAACCTCTGAATAATGTTCTGAAAGGATTTACAGGGACTTAACCCATGAACTGCTAGAACCTGTGCAAAATAAAAGGTCAAGTTGAGGGAGGGAGAGAGGGAGGGGAGGAGTGGAGGATGTGGTATGGAGAGATGGCACCCCAGGGAGTGCGACAGTCCTTCCGGAAGCACGATATTTAAACATGTGTAAAAACAACCCATCAAATACCGTGCCAGTGCTGGGAAATGTCTCAAAATTGGGTGACACCTTCCTTAGGGACTCGGGGCTGTTCGGCCAGGCAGCTTAGGGAACGACAACAACAACCACTACTGGTATATCAGAGTGGAGTTAAGCATTCTCTGCCATAGGCCTACCCATAGCTTACTCTGACTGTTCCTTCTAGATCTCAAGTGGTGGCGTCTCTTCCCTACTGCCAACCTAGAGGTTGGCAGACCTGGGCTTTATTAGTGGTAAGCAGGGAGAGTTCTGTGGGGGCGCTCTGTTATGGCCTTGGCCTTGCTCGGGACCTTGGCCGGGGCTGCTCGGCCAGACAGCCTGGGGAACAACAACAACAACAACGGACACTCACCTTATCCTGCAGGACATACTCGACCCCAAAGACCGGGCACTGAGTATAGACGGTGTCCAGGGCGGCTATTTCCTTGTGTACCTCGTGAAGCTTCTCCGGGGGGTCGATACGGAAGCCCAACACATACCCTCCGCTGGCCTCACAACTCTCCACTACCAGGGCCATGCCAAACTTAGATTCTCGCACCTTCACCTGGGAAATTAAGGTGAATTAGTCACTAGCTTTCCCAATAATCACAACAATAATTACCATAAGTAACTGATATGAAACAAACTTATGAAACTGATATGAAACAAAATGTTAAGACCGATCTCGAATCCAAAAACTTGACAAGTGAAGCAGCCCTTAACCCACTGAACCCCAGCGATGACAACGTGTCGTCGGCAATGTATGTAACGCTAAACCCCAGCGACGACAACGTGTCGTCACTGGTACTCCGGTCCCAATTACAGTAAACCCCCGCTCTTTCGGACTTCAATCTTTCGGAATTCTCAGACTTTCGGACTATCATTTCAATTCGGACTAATGGTTCAGCCTTTCGGATTTGTCCGAAAGGCTGAAAAAATACCTCCGTCCTTTTCGGACTCATGCTTCAGCCTTTCGGATTTGTCCGAAAGGCTGAGAAAAATGAAATCGCATGCGGACCAAAGAGCCGAGTTTCGGACTTGTCTGGTTAGGTGAATGTGTATTCGGACTTATAAACTTCGGACATTATTTCAGCCTTTCGGATTTGTCTGAAAGGCTGAGAAAAATTATTTCGCATTCGGACCGAAGAGCCAAGTTTCGGCCTTATAAACTTCGGACATTATTTCAAACATTCGGACAAGTCCGAATGGCTGGTCCGAATGGCTGAAGTGTGAGTTCGGACTCGGCCCTTTCGGACTTTTGACTTTTTCGGACAGGGGTCTCCCCCAATTAGTCCGAAAGAGCGAGGGTTTACTGTACTCCGGTCCTATGGCACCTAGAGGGCTCAGATTTGTATGGGAACTGTGTAAGTATCCCACGCAACCTTGGCGATGGTTGAAAACTCTCAAAGACCAACCGTGTGAGCGCGCAAAAACATGGTTTTTGGGTGTTTTTGCCTTCAATTTTTTACTCTTCTAAAATCCGTTTTCGGGGGCTCCGTAGGACCAATTTTTTACCTTTTTGATCGTTTTTTTGTGGTTTTTCCTTCATTCCTAACCCATTCGCTATTGTTTCTGGAATAAACAAAAATTTCAAATTCTGCCGGTCCCTGGTGGTACATTTATTTAGAACTAGCTGGGGCTCAGTGGGTTAACAGGGTTGCCTGGAACGCCGCCATTAGGAAAAGAGACTGAAACTGCACGTATGTGTGGAGCACTCAGTCTTAAAATTTTATGTATTTATGTATGTATGTTTTATGCCATTTAGGTGTCAATTTTTTCCTGCCCAGCGATAGCGAGCCTGAAATTTAGGAGGAACCGACAAATTTATCTTGAAGGGGGGTACTGGGTTGTTCTTTTAAGCTTGATAATAAAACAAAGACCTCCCCTTAATGCAATGAGATAAATTTGATACCGTATTAAAATTAATAAAGAGCCGTTTAGATGCTTATGTTCTGGGTGTGGTGTCCCGAGTTGGAATCCCAGGAGGGCCATATGCTTTAATTAGTTTATTCAAGTACATTGGGGTTTGTAATTGATGATTAATGTTAAGAACGGGGTGTTACTTATAAATACTCTTAACGTAATACTCACAGTGTTAATTTGAAGATAAGGAAGAGAGATGTTGAATAATTCGTTCATGTTGGCAAACCAGACGACTCGTACGTTGGTTATGATGAAAGTTCCCAAGTTACCCTGACAAATAGAATACAGGTATGAGCATATATTTATTATCAATAATGTATATACTCAGGCACTACTTCTATTCTCCTTCTACCTACCTACCTATCTATCTATCTATCTATCTACTCTGGCCCAATCCCCATTTTTGTATTTTTTTTTTTTCTGGGGGTGGCCGATTCGAGACAGAGCTCAAATAAGGACAACACAACACAACAGAAAAACAATGAACACACAAAAACAAAAAAGACAAAATCACACACATCTAGGTCACCCAGAAGACCCAGAGACCAGAGTCACCAAGGTCCCTTTAGCACTTCCCCGGCCCCCGACCACCCAGAGAAGTTCCGGTCTCAGCTGGCAGACATGCATGATCTTCTCAACTGTACCTCCAGTCCTATCCATTCACTATTCAATTAGTTTCCCAGAACACCCCACCAGGCAATCCCTCAAAAGCAAATGTAATGAAGCCATAGAACACTTATCTTCTGATCTAACTACCATTTCCAATTGGGGCAGAGAAAACCTTGTTACCTTTAATGCTTCCAAAACACAATTTCTCTATCTATCTACCCGCCGTGAACTCCCAGAGGACTATCCCTTATTCTTCAATACTACATTATTATCAATAATGTAGGATATATACTCAGGCACATACCCAATTGCTGAGGGAGGTCGACACAAGACAGAGCCCAAACAGAAAACATTTAGAAAAAAAAAATCCCCTTAACCCGGAAACTGAAGGGAGACTCTTAAGAGTTCCCCCGGCGGACTGCGGGAAGACTCTTAAGAGTAAGGCTTTTAAAAAATCCATTTAAAACACCCCAAAACTTTTTGTTTTTTTGTTTTTTTGTGGGGTTTTTTTCCCCTGGGCAATGCCAAATATCACTCCTCCACCTCCCCTCCTTCCCCACTTTCCTCACCTCCTTCAGTTATCACCTATTTTCCGTTATTCCCTTATTCTGTGGTCTATTTTCGTGCTAACATTAGCGAGTTGCAAGCAGGGCATTGTCATCACTGTTACCAAGCGAGTGCAAGAGAGAGAGAGAGAGTATCGATCGACAGTCTCTCTCCAGACGTGGGGAAAAGTGGAGGGGAGGGAGGTTGCCTCAGCCATACATTATGTAACTCCCGGCCTGTATCGCTGATTTTGACCATCCAAACGCTGTTTCCACTTGTTTTATTGTTGTAACAGGTTAATACCTTTATAATCAACCTATAATAGGCGCATATGGATAAGTATTAATGATATTTATGGTAAAATAATGATGTTAGTCATGGGAACAGCTCAAATACATGTGCACAGGAGTGTGTTGTCTCATATCCCCCATGTGCACGTCTTAGGTTAATGCAATGAGATAAATTTGATACAGTATTGAAATTAATAAAGAAATATTTAAAGTTAATATTCTCAGGGTCCAGGACCACTTTCGCATTCCCTCGCCCTTTTCTCTGTCTCGTCGAGTAGGAGAATTATACAAGGGGAGGAGTATTCCTAGCCAGAAGAATAGTAGGACAGTAAAAGAGACAGACAGAAACAGCTAAGATTGGATAGAGGATGCCAATAATACTTTTATATATTAAAATCACACTAGCTGCAAAGAATAATTTTATAATGTGCCTTCCTTTCACTTAAAACCATTTGGCTATTCAGTGTGCAGTTGGGTTTGAGTACATGATTTAGATTGATATCCAGTATTCGATAAATGTATATAAAATCGTAGTCATGTACTTAATCTTTAACTGTCTTAACCCACGAAATCCGGGAGGCCTCATATGAGGCAAAAAAAAAAAAAAAAAAATGGCAGGAATCAGGGAGGCCTAATATGAGGCTTAAATACGCGGCTAAAAAGTGCCACTAAAATCATCATACCACGGCAACCACTTGTCGTAGCGATATCATCTCAACGGCAGTCTACAGACAACAAAAAGTTCTACAATTTGCAATTGAGTTGACTGTTCTAGGTGGTCTTAATCAGTAGCTACTGAATTATGAAGCTTGCCTTTACCCAAATGGCTCCGGACACACTGATCGGGATCATATGAGGCCCCCCGGATTTCGTGGGTTAATGGTGTAATGGTTTGAGTGTTTAAGATTTGTATGTAGTAACCCAGGTTCGAATCCAGGGTGGAGCACAGGCTTTCCTTTATTTCATTGGGTGGTGTTTGGTGTTGTGAGTGAAATTAATTAATTAGATTACCGTAACCCAAGCAATTTTTCTGAGAAACTTTGATTGACAATCTCTTATTGGCAACTTCCCAATAATTCACCAATAGGTCACCTAGTAAATATAATAACTGCCACCTGTACCATGGGAGAAGTAGGAAGGAAACCAAAAGAATAATAAAAATACTGTATACATAAAGGAGGAAATAAATATGCCTCTTAAAAACTGCATACAAAATTACATCATTACCTGGTTCTTAGGTGTTTCTGTTTGGGTTTTGGCTGGTCACAGACTGCATCCCCATTTACCCCATTAATTTTAGGGTTTGCTATATGATTTTTCAATTTAAGATCGGGTTTTCAGGAATGTAATCCAATCGTATATCGAGGGAGAACTGTACTTCATAAAAAAATTAATCATTACCTGGTCTATCTATCTATTTGCTCAAGCGTAATTCCCATTTTTTTTTTTTTTAATCCTTTCACGCATAGGATGCGAATTTGAGCCTATTGGGGATACTTTAACCCATCGGATCCGGGGGGCCTCATATGATCCCGTTCGCTGTGTCCGGGGCCATTTCCGTACAGTCAAGCTTCATAATTCAGTAGCTACTGATTGAGACCACCTAGAGCAGTCAATGTTTTTGCAAATTGTAGAACGCTTTGTTGTCTGTAGGCTGCCGTTGAGATGAAATCGCTACGACGCGTGGTTGCCGAGTCATGATGATTTTAGCGGCGATTTTTTAGCCGCGCATTTTGCCTCATATGAGTCCTCCCGGATTCCTGCCAATATTTTTGTTTGCCTCATTTGAGGCCTCCCGGATTCCGAGGGTTAAAGCCTTTGTTACCATCAGGGGTATTTAGAAACCTTTAGTTTAGTTACTTCAACCTCTGCAGTTGTCTTTGAGTTAGCTGTGGGCAGAAAACTAATTTTGGAGAGGTAATTATAAGAGTGAGAGAACTCTATTTCTTATTGCTAATCTGGCAACCTCTGCGTCATAAAAGCGTGAAAGGGTTAATGGGGGTGGCCGACTTGAGACAGAGCCCGAATAGGGACAACACAACACAAAAATAAACAAACAATGAACACACAGAAACAAAAACACAAATTACCTGGTCACTAGAGAGGTTCCAGACGCCATTGACTCGAGAGAATATCTGTTCCTGCGGCAAGATCCGGAGCTGCTTGTTCTGTATAATGGCCCCGCGTAGCTTCAGCTCTCGGTACATCTTGGACGAGTTGTATGCTCTGAGGGAATATTAAAATGTAAAACTTGCAAAATAAACAAACCAAAAATTGGACGAACACAGTAAAAAGACAAAAAACTTATCAAAATCGCTATATGGAAACAACGCTTAAGCAAAATCATAATTTATAAATAAAAGAACACAATCCACTACATAGGGTGTACATTACTACATAAGCAAGTTAATCTGTTTCCCAAGCAAACTAATCGCACTATTATAACAACGCACTTTCGTCACGTTGTTGTTGTTGTTGTTGTTCCCTAAGCTGCCTGGCCGAACAGCCCCAAGGCCACAACCGAGCGCCCCCACAGAACCCCCCTGCCGACCACAATAAAGCCTGGGTGACCGAAGCCACCCCATGGCGGGGAGCTGAGGAGGTTGCGGAAACGCCCGGGAAACCAAAGCCTCACCCAGGGCCCTGTGCCCCTCAGCAATTATGAAGAGAAAGTTGAGGGGCAAAGGAAAAATGTGGCACTTTGGCTTCCAATCTTGGTAGATTGGGAGGTCAATCCACGGAAGAGACGCCGTCACTTGAGATCTAGAAAATATACAAGTAAAAGGAACAGTCAGAGTAAGCTATGGGTATGGCAGAGATCGCTCAGTTCTCACTCTGATAGACCAGCCCATCACCAGTCGTCACGTTCAAGGAATTAGTCAATTTGGGAAGTCAGTGAGGTTATTTGAGCTGCTTGAGGAGTATGTGTGGAGTTACTCCTAGAGACAGATTGAGGAATGAAGAGATACGTAGGAGAGTGGGGCAGCAGGAATATTTGTCGGCCAGAGTGGACAGAAGGGTGCTGAGCTGGTATGGTCATGTAGAACGAATGGAAGATGAAAGGCTTACAAAGAGAATATGTGAGTCAGATACAAGGGGAGATAGACGTGCAGGAAGACCCCCATTGAGATGGAGAGACTGTGTAAGACAAGCTTTGGATGATAGAGGAATGACTATAGATCAGGCAAAGGAAGTGATAATAAACAGGAATGAATGAAACATGCTTATGAATAAATGAATGTAAACGCGGTAAATGCTCTAAGGGAATATAATAGTCAAGGGTTATGGTAGCGCTAATAAGTCATGTCTCAGCTGTCATTACGTTTGCCTCGCTCTGTGCTGTATTAATGTCTGTCAGCTGTTGAATAGGGTGGGTAAGAGTAGGAACATGCTTGTAATGTCTGTCAGATGTTGAATAGGGTGGTAAGTGTAGGAACATGCTTGTAATGTCTGTCAGATTTTGAATAGGGTGGATAAGTGTAGGAACATGCTTGTATATCTCACTCGAAATGAAGAGATCAAGCTTAGATATTGCTGATACCAATTATTGATCAACATATACTTGGTGCCGAGATATCACATAAATACATAAACCAAATACAGTATAGCAATATTTCTATCCAGCACAAAGTCGCATAACATTTATGTTTTTGCTAAATATTTATATTTACGGCTCCAACTTCCTTATAGCCTGAAACTTGCAAGTAGACAATTACAGTACAGTACAGTAATGATGATCAATATTACCAGATTCAAAAAATATATTGTACCTAACTCTTTCATTGCGGGCATTTTGGCCTGAATTGACCTTCATTCCCTGCAAATGTTCATGCATAAACAAGAGCCAGAACATAATACAATGATATATTCGTCAAAGTACAGTAATAGAGCTTCACAATGACACCTGAATCATCTCTGTACGACGTCTGGTTGTCTGGCAACGACCTTGCAAAGGTCGGCCAAAATTCCTACAAATGAACAGTTTTTGCTATGTGTAACGTTGCAATCATGGGAGAGACATCTCTGAGTTACCTCAGATTCTCAGTGCTAGCCCAGACTTGGTGGGTGATGGACGAAGGGGTTTCGGGCTGCCTGCAACAGCTTGCCTCGCTCCCACGATACATAACAAGCGGATTTCGGTGTCCGTCTGGTGACGGGCGCCGTAACTTATGCATTAATTCGGCTCTCGCACTTTTTCGACTTTGGGGGAGGCACTTATTGCAGGCAGCTTTGCCTTTTGTTTCCTCCATACACATTTAAAAAAAAAAAAACAAAAAAAAAAAAAAATCAATAAATAATAATAATAATAAAATATAATAAAAAATAATAATAAATGGGAATGGGCCTGAGCAAATAGATAGATAGATAGATTTAAAAAAATATATATACTCTAAAAAAAAAAAAAAAACAAAAAAAAAATTGGGAGGACTCACTTATAGACCCCCATAACGGAGGTGAAGAGTCGCGGAGTGCCGGGGACCAGGTTGGTAAAGATGAACTCAAACCTGGTGTTGTTGGCTTTGGTTAGGATGTACAGCGCTTCTGTCAACCCGCGCAGTTTCTGTAAAATAATATCATGAACAATAAACTATCTACACTCTCTTTATTCTCTCTATCTCTCTCTTATTATTATTGTCTGTCTCTTTCTCTCTCTCTCTCTTTCTCTAATGGGCAGGGTTTTATACTAGCTTATATACACCAACAACGATAAGTAATACTGTACCTTCCAAAAAATTATAGGATGTAGGCTATAGCGCTTTCCGTTTTCTGTACAGTACTACAATATACATACATACTGTACATACAATTTTAAGACTGGGTGCTCCACACATACGTGCAGTTTCAGTCTCTTGTTCTAATGGCGGCGTTTCAGGCAACTCTGTTAACCTCTGAAGTGCGCATGGGGGGTAATGAACACCTCTGCCTGTGCGCATGTATTTGAGCTGTTTCCATCACTAAAATATTTATTTTACCATAAATAGCATTAATACTTATCCATATGTGCCTATTATTGGTTGATTATAAAGGTATTAACCTGTTACAACAATAAAACAAGTGAAAACAGCGTTTGGATGGTCAAAATCGGCGATACAGGCCGGGAGTTACATAATGTATGGCTGAGGCAAGCTCCTCTCCCGCCAAGTTTCCCCAAGGCTGGAGAGACACTGTCGATCGATACTCTCTCTCTCTCTTGTACTCGCTTGCTAACAGTGATGACAATGCCCTGCTTGCAACTCGCTAATGTTAGCACAAAAATATACCACAGAATAAGGGAATAACAGGGAAAATAGGTGATAACTGAAGGAGGGGAGGAAAGTGGGGAAGGAGGGGAGGTAGAGGAGTGATATTTTGCATGGCCCAGGGGTAAAAAAAAAAAAAAATAGGTGTTTTAAATTGATTTTTTTTCCCCCTGACTCTTAAGTCTTCCCGCAGTTCCCGGGTTAAGGGCTGCTTCACTTGTCAAGTTTTTGGATTTGAAATCGGCACGTGTAGTTCGATCCCAGGTCTTCCTCGGTCCACCCGTTGGTGCAGCTCCCTCCACAATTATTATGTTCCTTCCAACAACCAACTATACTCCTAAAATCGATTAATGAAATTTACAAACACATGTGGCAGTCCGTGGATTCGAATCCAGGATGCTCACACCGAAAATCAACACCTTATGCATCGCACCACGTAGACAGTTAAAGAATGGTGGACACTGCCTACGATTTATTATGCAACTTCGAATCCTGCATATCAATCTAAGCATGTACACACATCCCAACTGCAACTCACGTAGGCTATGCATATGTGAATGGAAAGAGCAATTAATGGGGCCTTAACCACTAGGGAAGTCCTCTCGATAAATTACCCCTGAACCAATATCAATTATTATCACAGACCTGCATCTTTTCAACCAATTTTGTTCATCCATTCTCTCCACATGCCCATACCATCCCAGTCTACTTGTACGCATCTCCTCGCTAATACTCTTTATACCTAAGCGTCTCCTCAGCTCATCATTTGTTATTCTCTCCTGCAGTTTGGCCCCACACATCCATCTCACCATTCTCATCTCACAGATAATAAAGGCAATGTCACACTTTACCCTGTTCCAAATAGGTAGGCCAGAAATTGTGAACCCTAACCTCTATAACTCAGAAAGGGTGAGAGCAAATGGGCTGTAAATTTTCCCACCTTTTCTCTGGCTGACCCTTCCCAAATGGTAGATATATTAGCTCGGTTACTATAGTAGTTTGTGAGTTATTGAGGTTATGTTCAAGAGTTTTGGCCTACTTATTAGGAACAGGGCATAGCACTTTTTCTGTCAATATTCAATGAGCAAGTTTGTTCTCTTACTTGTTTTTGGTATTTTTGCCTTGGAATCAACAACTAGACTGTATGTAAATTATTTTAAGATACAGGTCTCCCTCGATTTACGATTGGGTTACGTTCCTGAAAACCTGATCTTAAATAGAAAAATTGTATAGCGAACTCTAAAATGAATGGGGTAATTGAGGATGCATTCTCGGACCAGCCAAAACCCAAACCCAAACACCTAAAAACCTATAATGATATCGTAAATCGGGGCATCGGATGGTGAGGGAGATCTGTATTGAGATAATATATATAACTTTTCTGTTCCTAGTTCATAGAAGGAAATCTTAGTTTATACTATAATATAAATTTAGTAAACATATAAGATAATTCAGAAATGTGCTTGAAATGACAAAAGGAAATATTCCTTCATGTGCTTGAGAACAAAATGTGCTATAATATTCATCTAAAGCAAACCTAAAAATAATAAATGCTTAGAGTGTGTGCTAATTATAAGTGCCGGCAATGTGTAATGCTTATATTGTGTGAAAAAATTTAGTATTTCAATATCAACAATGGACAATCATTATCAGTGTACAGTCGGCCTAATAAGTCATGTCTCGGCACCCAGTATATTTTGATCAATAATTGGTATCAGCAATATCTAAAACTTGATTTATTCATTTCAAGTGAGATATACAAACATATTCCTACACTTACTCACCCTATTCAACACCTGACAGACATTAATACAGCACAGAGCCAGCCAAACGTAATGACAGCTGAGACAGACTTATTATCGCGACTGTAAAACATATTAAATAAATACAAAATATATCTTCAAATACTTACTGAATTAACTGTTTTAGTCGTTATATTAATGATGCAGTTGAAACCGACGGCTGTAAATTGTCAAAAAATTTGAATTAATATTGAAATACAGTACAGTACTGTACTATTTTTCACATACTGTATACTATCTATTTATCTATCTATTGCCTGACGCCGTGATCCCCGAAGGGGTGACCACGAACGAACCGCCCCCATGCACCTCTGTCCCCAGTCAGTCGACGCCCCTCCCCCCAACCAGCACCGCCTTCGTTCATATACTTCCTCACTCCATCCTTCCACCTCTCTTTCAGTCTACCTCTCCCTCTCTGTCCCTCCACCTCGCTCTCGTACACCCTCTTAGTCATTCTCTCGCTTTCCATATGTTCCATATGGCCGAACCATCTCAAGTTGTTCCTTTTCACACTTTCCAGCACATCTACCTCCACACCACACCTCCTTCTTACTTCCTCATTAGTGTGTCTATCCCTCCATGTAACTCCGCACGCACTTCTTAAGTAATTCATTTCCACTGCTCTCACTCTTGGTCTGAGTCTCTCAACCAACGTCCATGCTTCGCTTCCGTAAGTCAGTGTCGGGATTACCACACTGTCATGCAAGGACTTCTTCACTTCCATACTGACCACCCTATTTCTTGTTACTGCTTTCAGCGTTCCTACAACCCTCTTCCCCTGTTGTACCCTCTCCCGCACTTCTTCATCCATAGTCCCATCTTTACTCAACACACTGCCCAGATACTTAAAAGAGTTGACGATCTCCAATGCCTGACCGTTCAGCTTCACCTCACACTCTGTGACTTCACCCCTTTCGAGGACCATAACCTTGCTCTTCCCCGCATTTACCTTCAAATTCCGTTTTTCGCACTGTTCCAAACTCATTTACCAGACCCTGCAACTCCCATTCATTATCACTCATCAGAACTGTATCATCCGCAAAGAGCAGTATAGGTAGCTTCCACTCAATTCCCTCCCTTTTCAGCGATACACCAACATCCACTGCTCTTGATAGTATTTCTTTCATAACTCCATCCATATATACAGTAAACAACCACGGGGACATCACACACCCCTGTTTCAAACCAACATTCAGGTCAAAGAACTCGCTCTGCTCACTCTCCACACGTACTGCCGCCTTTGCACCCTCATACATGCTCTTCACTGCTTTCAGCAACTTGCCATCTACTCCGTATATTCTAAGTACTTTCCACAAACCTTCTCTATCCACTGTCATAGGCCTTCTCCAAGTCCATAAAGGCAACATACACCTTTTGCTTCTTCTCCAAATATTTCTCCACAACACAATTCAGGGTAAAAATCTGATCTACACATCCTCTTCCCTTCCTAAAACCTCCCTGCTCGTCGCCTATCCATTTCTCCATTCTCACTCTCACTCTCTCAATCACTACCCTACTACTCTTAGAAGACATATTCCTCGGTGGTTACCACACACTCCTCTTTCCCCTTTGCCCTTATATAGGGGGACTATTATACCAGTCTTCCAGTCATCGGGTGCACTCCCCTTCTCCCATGCTAGTTTGCACATTTTCCATACCCATTCGATCACTATGTCACCACCATACCTCAACATTTCCCCACACACTCCATATACTATAGTCTGTTTGTCGACAACCCCGACACAGACAGAGGGCTGGTACTACAAAACCAAACCGATAACCTCATCATCCTTAACGACATCCATCAACATACCCATATTCCTCACCAAGCCCTCTATAACCCATCATCTCCAGACATCACCTTTTGCTCCCCAGAACTCGCCCCCACAACATCCTGGAGGGTGGTCAGAACCTTAGGCTCTGACCACCTCCCGATCATTATCACCACCAAAACCAGACTCACCCCAGCTAGCCACAAACACACATACACCAATTATAAAAGAGCTAACTGGGAAGCATTCACAAATGAGACAGAACAACACTTCACAACTCTAAACAGTACACCCATCACTAACATCAACAATGCTGTACACATACTCAATAAAACTATCCAAAACACTGACAAGAAACACATTCCAAGAGGTAACAGAAAAAGACACAACCCCAACTTCACACCAGAAATTCAAAACCTCATCAGACAACGCGACATACTGAAACACTCCCCAGCACCCCACACACAAGACATCACACAACAAATTCAAGCACTCAACACCCAAACTAACAACAAAATACAAGAACAACAAAAACTAAATTGGAATAACTTCCTACAAACACTTGATCACAAAACAAACCCCAAAAAACTCTACAAAACACTAAACAGCATCACACTTTCCAACAGCAACACAACACAATCACATGCTGCAATCACAACAACAGACTCTACTCCTTCATGTAAACAACAAGCAAACACTCTCATCAATCACTTCTCCCATGTCAGCCACCTAAAACCTCACAAAGACGACCGACGTGTCATCCGACGTAAGAGACAATTCCCCACAGACCCTGACTATACACCCTTCACCAATCACCAGACAAAGCATATCATCAACAATCTCAAGCACTCACCCGCCTGTGGCCTAGACAACATAAGCAACATACACCTCAGACACCTGGGACCACAAGGCATACAAGCACTCACTAACATATCAAACTACAGCTATTCACACAACACAATACCAGAAATTTGGAAGCATGGTATCATCATCACATTCCCCAAACCCAACAAAGACCCCACGCTACCCTCCTCGCACCGCCCCATCACACTCCTTTGCTCCCCCTCCAAAGTCATGGAACGCCTAGTACTACAACTAATTACACCTGACCTACCCCTAGCTCCAACACAAACATGGCTTTAGGCCACTGCACTCCACAAACACTCTTCTCACAGACCTTACACAAAGAGCTTTCGACGGCATCAACTCAGCTAGACCACCACACAGATCACTATTAGCCACACTCGACATTAGTAAAGCCTTCGATGCCATCCCCCGCCACAACCTAACAAACAAAATCTACAACAACACAAAAAGGTGGCTGGCCAACTTCCTAGCAGGCAGATGTGCACACGTATCTTTTGCCGGTCAGTCATCTAAAATCAGAAACTTTCCAAACGGAGTCCCACAAGGATCCGTCCTATCGCCCGCACTCTTCAATTTGTACATGCACGATATAACTACACCCAATACGCCCCAAATAAACTTAGCCTCCTATGCAGATGACATAACACTCACATGCACACACCATGACCCAAAAAGAGCAACAGATCTCCTTCAACCCTATCTCAACACACTACATGGCTGGTGCACTACAAACAGACTTAATCTAGCCCCAGCCAAATCCACCGCAACCCTGCTCACAAGTTGGACAGGAGAACACGAATACATCCCTCAACTCACCATAAACAACACACCCCTAACACATACACACACACCCAAAATCCTAGGAGTAACATATGATACTCATATGACATTCAAACAGCACACCACAAACATTAAAAAGAAACTGACACCCAGACTTAACGCCCTCAGGTCACTTGCTCACACAAAATTTGGACACAACAAAGAAACTACCACCACAGTATATAAACAATACATAAGATCAGTGATGGAATACGCAAGCCCAGCCTGGGCTTCTAACCTAGCTGAAACACATCATAAGACCTTACAGACTATTCAAAACAAAGCCCTGAAGATCATTACAGGCTGCACAGCTACTGCACCCACAGATCACCTACATCAAGAAACCAAAATCCTCAAAGTCAAAGACCATCTGGACATGAGAGGCACTCAATTCCTGGCAGCAGCCTCCACGAACCAAGACCACCCACTAAACTACATGGCGACACACCCACAGACACCAAGAAATATCAAAACAACACCCAGCACACGGTATCACACACAATTATTGTCCTATCTCCCTCCCTGCCCACCCCGAACCAACTTCCAGAAGCACATCCATACTCATATCTCTCACCGATCCATCCACTCACTCACAGACAACACGCAGCTGCATGCACGACCTCCCGAAATCCATCCTTCCGAATCCTCCCTTCCTCGCGAGGACAGAGTCCACCTGGCCAGGCTGAGATGCGGACACCATCCAGCTCTCCTGAGCTATCAGAAGAGACTGGATGACTCCGTTGTCGACGCCTGCCCGGGATGTAACACAGCACCCCATACCATTAAACACATCATAGAAGACTGCATTTCACACAACCACTTACGCCAACAACACAATCTACACTCAATGAGAGCTCTGTGGGAAAGCCCGATCGTGGCCATGGCCTTCCTCAGGGACTCGGGGCTGTTCGGCCAGGCAGCTTAGGGAACAACAACAACAACAACTAGCTGGGGCTCAGTGGGTTAAATAGTAGGCCTACTCCCTTGTGCATATGAAAACCCGGTCAATATGTAGCACGCGCATTAATATAGGTACAAAATTAATCTTGATGTCATATGTGATTAGCCTAAACACATTTTTTCCAAGATATTCATATAGGCCTACGTGTCGGCTTCAGGAAACTATCATACAATATATTCTATAGGTATTTATGTTTCAATGGCCGCTCTCTGTTCTCGCCGCCATTTGTATTTTTTTTAGTTACAGTGGGAGACCTCTTTCCCGTGTCTCAGTTGACAATGAGACATCTGGTGGCGAATTCAATGCCCCTAGTATGTACTTGTTGTAAAAAAGTTAATATTTACCTCCTGTTATCGACAGCCAAAGCTGAAGATTGAGGAGTAAACACCGTAGACTTCATCGACTTTCTCCTTCGGGGGCCGTCAATCATTTATTATTTTTTAATACCCAACCAGTGGGGGTGTGAATTTTCGTCTTTTACCCCGCAATTTCCCTAATCTTCATAGCCCTCCCCACTAGCGGGCTGCGTGTCTTAAGATTGATGAATAATGGGTAAATGCTAAATTCCCATTCAACTTTGTTACGTATCTTGATCCTCAAGTGGTTAACTTGATGAATCTAGATAGCACAGAGATATATATTAAGGTATCAGTCAGCTGAAGGCAAAACAAAAGTAAAATCTAATAAAATAAATTCCTGTTGTTGCTTCCTTTCCTTTTGGATCTTAGGACTTGGTATCCTTTATTGACTGATACTCTTTAATTATGAAAAATACTGAAACTAATTAAAGTCATGTAGTATTTATAAAGAATTATTATTTAACCGAAGCTTAGTAGGCTATGGTTATGAACCGAATAAGTTATAGCTAAAGAAGGACTATAAATTTTATAAAAAGTCTTGAAAGATAAATATTAAAGGAAGAATATTTCTGTCTCTTACCCTTTTTGAAATGAAGATAGTTTTCTTATATGTCCTTTTATTTATACTTTATGTAATTATTCTTGGTTCTTGTCTTACGTTAATAGGATTATATTATTATTATCATCAGGAGTAATATCAAAGTCACATAAAATATATATTTAATAATTAGTTAAATGTATTTCTTAACCACGTAACATTGAGGTTTGATTATGAGTAAATAAAGTTACAGGATCGCTTCATAGATTCGATTCAGGTCTCAGAAGAGACTGGATGACTTCGTTGTCGACGCCTGCCCGGGATGTAACACAGCACCCCATACCATTAAACACATCATAGAAGACTGCATTTCACACAACCACTTACGCCAACAACACAATCTACACTCAATGAGAGCTCTGTGGGAAAGCCCGATCGTGGCCATGGCCTTCCTCAGGGACTCGGAGCTGTTCGGCCAGGCAGCTTAGGGAACAACAACAACAACTATAGTCTGTTCATTCTAGGTTGAGCAGAAATCGTAACCCCTATCCTCTCATAACTCAAAAATGACTAGAGTAATCGAGCTAATAATGATTTGGTTATAGTCCGTTCATTCTAGATTGGGAAGAAATCGTAATCTTTAACCTCTGTAACTCAAAAAGGACTAGAGTAATCGAGCTAATTTTTCTACCAAATAAGAAGACTTGGCTAGGGAATATGTGTAGAAATTGACAGCTCATTTGCGCTAGCCCTTTTTTGAGTTACAGAGGTTAGAAGTTACAATTTCTGCCCAACCTAGAATGAAGTCAGTCAGTCAATAGCCAAACCTGCACTCCTTTAACCCCATATGTACCGGAGCCATCATTTTAACTTTATTGTGGCTACTATTAGACAATTTAATTCAGCTTAAAATGGCCATCCAGCAATTAACAGGCTTCCAACTATCTCTCTCAACCTTTTTTACTACCACAGAGCCTTCTTAAACTGCACATAATCGTCTAATTATAGCTAGAAAAAATTTAAAAAGACGTTGCCGGTACAGAAGAGGTTAAAGGGATAGAGAGGATCAGCAAGAAACATTACTAGGCCGCCAGCAGGCAAAGGCATACAGTACAATATTAGCTAAATAAATTCTTTGATACCCATAACAGGATATACATAGGCTACTGTACTGTACTTACAAGTTTAATTAAAGACCGTTATGTCCACAGGGAATGTGGTTACAGTCTCACGTCCCAAATGGCAGCTTTCCAGGTGGCCCTGTCAAGGGCTGCCTTTCTTGCCAAGTTCAATATTTTGAGATCAGACCGGAGGACCTGATCCCATGTCATTCTAGGTCCACCCCTACGCTCAGCTCCCCCCATGTTCACAGTCCGGCATTTCCTCACCCAGTTCTGATCATCTATTCTCTCCAAATGTCCAAACCAACCAAGTCGGCTCGTGCGCATTACTTCACTAACACTCCTAATGCCCAGACGCCTTCTTAATTCCTCGCTCGATACCCCGTCCCTGAGATTAACCCCACACATGCATTTCACCATTCTCTTCTCATTCCGTTTCTTTTTTATCAATATCCTCCGCTTTAACCGGCCATGTCTCCAAGGCATATGTAGTGGTTATAATCTTCAGAATTAAATCTATGTATGAAATACTGGACTCTACTGTACAGTATATACTATTTGGCATGATACACAAATATAAACAATAGATAGAGACACAACTTACATAATGAAACTCGTGGTGTAGTCTGGGAGTGCCATAACAGCCGCAGGTTTGTGATAATAAGCCGACCTCTGTCTCCTGAATTGCCTTTTGTATCTTCAATAGAATCTAGTTTATCAATCACATGCTCCCCAGACCTCATCTTCATCTGTCTGTATCAAGAATAGAAGAATACAGGGAATAAGCACAAGAGAAAAGTGAAGTACTGTACTGTAAGTACAATATAATAGTGACTGAATAAAGAGTTCCAACAAAGTTCCACATTACCCTGTACACTGTGACGAGCCTCAATTGATGTTTAAACGGGAGAATGGGCAAGGATGTAGTGTTCAGGCGTACCGCCCGCCTTGTTTACATTACGCGGAGCGGGGGCGGAAGCTTGCTATCATGTTTCCATCTATTTTGACTGCCGTTGGATACAATAATATGTTACAACCCCCTATGATTTATTGTCATCATATAATATATACAGTATTGCCAGCAGGGGGCAAATAACCGAAAAAATAAGCCGTAAAAAATAGACGGGAACTTACCGTAACTGCGGCGATCGACCTATGTAAACATGACGACCGTACGCCCGGACACTACGGTACTGTACATAGTACAGTACTGTACTGAGCAGTTGGCCGTAATATATAAAAGTCATGTGCGTTCTCAGATGGATTACTGTTCACCTCTGTGGAGTGGAAGTGGAGTGGTTGCATTGAGGCAGTTGGACAAAATTCAAAATAAAGCTATTAGATTAATCAATAACCCTGCAATCACACAGGACCTTCCTACATTATCCATACGAAGAAACGTTGCATCCCTTGCGTTATTCTACAGATATTTTCACAGCAATTGTTCCGAGGAACTTGCTTCAATTGTGCCGCCTCTCCACATCTTTCCCCGTAGAACTAGGGCAGCTGAGAGCGCCCATGAATTTACACTTTCTCCTCCACAATACAGAACTTCTGCTTATCAAAATTAATTTATCCCTAGAACTACTACTCTTTGGAATTCACTTCCCTCGAGTTGCTTTCCACAAACTTACAATCTACAAAAGTTTAAATCCAGTTGTTACAAACATTTTATGAATGGAGGATGCCTTTAGGCACATGGACCTTTTTGTTGTATCTGTGTTTTTCCTTCCTCCGTTCATTGTCTCTTTAATAAAAAAAAAAAAAAAAAAAAAAAAGTATAACATGCCTCAATGGAGCAAAAAAATAAAATAAAAAAAAACTTTATAGATGTAGGAGAACTTTGGGTGAGGCAGCTGAGGCTTGTGTTAGCCCGTACCTATGTTTACATTAGGGTTGCGCTTACGTTCGTGTCTAATTGACCAACGACCAGCTGATATTTGCCCCCTACTGGCAACATATACTGTATATGATGATGACAATAAGTCGCAGGGGGATCCGCCCCCCCCTCAACCTAAATATATTTTATTTCACGGCCAGTTGTTGGGTCATTTTTGTGGTAAGAATTGTGGGCAAGAATGTTAAGTGCAGGCTTACCGCCAGCCTTGTTTACACTACGCGTAGTGGCGTCGGACCTTTCCCATCATGTTCCCGTCTATTTTGACTGCCTTTGGATATAAAAATACATTAGCCTAACCAAACAACCTAACCTAACCTAACCTAGTATTTATGTAGTAATGACAGGGGGCAAATAGCAGAAAATATAGCGTCGAAATAGACGGGAACGTAACTGCGAGCGCACATGACAACCGTACACCCGGAAACTACATCCTTCCCCAGTATTTCAAGTCAAATATACATTTCCGCGCAACATCGAACCATACTAAGTCTAGGCTAGGCCTACTACGAATAATATTAACCTATTAGAAGCAACAGAATAGCAACAAAACAGGGGTAGTGAAGGTGTAGGCTTAGGCTATCCTTAATTGCACCAATTCTAAGTACAGTATCACAAAACATGAAATAGCCTAGCCTATAAAGGAAATCTAGGTAATTAATTAAAATGTAAAACTTGCAAACTAAACAAACCAAAATTGGGACAAGGACAATATAAAGTCAAATTAAATTATCAAAATCGCTATGTGGAAACGCTTACTAAAATGAAAATTATTAAATAAAAGAACACAATCCACCACATAGGGTGTACATTACTACATGAGAAAATAAGGAAAAATGTTATTTTAATACCACGAATTTTCAGTGTTTTTTATAAACAAAATTGTTCATTTGCATCAATATACAGTATAGAGTTTGTAATTAATTAGAAATCTCGGCAAAACCTATTTTCCCCATAAGGCCTATCGATCGATGTTGTTCCCCGATAGTGATTTGAAAAGACATTAGCCTAACCTAACAACCTTACCTAACCTAACTTAGTATTATGGGTGGGGGCTGCTGCCCCCACACCCCCGCTGGTTGAGTACTAATCCCCTAGTAATAAAAAAAAAAAAAAAATTGGCTGTCGATTATACGAAGGTGAAATAAAAGTCGATGAAGTCTACGGTGTTTACTCTGCAATGTTCAGCTTTGATTGTACATTGATAACGGGAAAGTACCGTATTGACAACCTTGTTACGAAAATTAAATTTTAGTACCATACTTTTTTATTAGGTTTTGCCGAGGGTTAAAACAAATTTTCTTATGATCTTTAGAGCATATAGATTCAATATTTATCTTCAAATATATCAATAAAATTTGTGGTATTAAAATAACATTGAACCGAAAATAATCAATGCTTAGCCTAATTCGATTTGGAGCCATTGCTAGAAATTTACCAAGTGTTTTATCGTTACTAAGATGAGGGTAAGATTAGAAGTAGTGGGCGTACCACTACCAACATACAGCATAACTCATCTATAAAACATTAACCTAACCAAACAACTTAACCTAACCTAACCTAGTATTCATGTAGTACTAGGTTAGGTTAGGTTAGGCCTATGTTATGTTAGGTTAATGTTTTAGGCCTATAGATGATTTATGCTGTATGTCGGTAGTGGTACGCCCACTACTCCTAATCTTACCAACATGAGTAATACCAATATATGTTACAATATAATATCAGAAACTCCAAATTTTGAAATGCCCAGTGACATATGAAAAATGAGGTAAACAAATCCTCTGAAATTTTGCTTCTTTTCTGTTTTTTCTCACAATTTACTTTATCTGAAACCACTACATCACGACAAGAGGACACATGTTTCTTATACATGACAACCTAGTAGAGAGGCCTTGTAGCTACTTACTGGGGAGTAATATCAAAACGGACATCTCGATCCTCCCACAACATTTTGACAAGTATGCGGCACGCCGTTTGCTTACACATTGTTGCCATGGTTACGGAAGCGCGGGATTTTCGAATTGACCACTTTTTACGTTCTATCCAACAACCAACTCTACTCCTAAAATCGATTAATGAAATATTACAAACACATGTGGCAGTCCGTGGATTCGAACGCAGGATGCTCACACCGAATATCAACACCTTATGCATTACACCACGAAGGCAGTTAAAGAATGGTGAACACTTTGTTTGTTTGTTTTGTAGATGTTTAGGTGACAATCACCACGGTCGATCTGGGGATCCGCCGCTAATGAGCTCGTCCTGGAATCTTTACGACTCTGAATCTTACGATTCTTTACAGGACTGAACATGCCATTGTTATCGGCAATAGCTCAGAGAAGAGTGTTGAGAGGGGAGAAGGGGTGTTGGAGAGAGAGGAAGGTGTTGGAGTGGCTTTGTTATGTGTGTTTTGTCTGTACACTGCCTACGATTTATTATGCAACTTCGAATCCTGCATATCAATCTAAGCATGTACACACATCCCAACTGCAACTCACGTAGGCTATGCATATGTGAATGGAAAGAGCAATTAATGTGAGATTTGTGACTTGCAACGTGAGATTTGGTCTATAAGGAAGTTGGAGCTGTGGCCATCAATATTTAGCAGAATTATCAGGTAAAGTACAGTCATAATACATATATAAATACATAAAACCAAATTTATCATACTTTTTTGGTGACTGGACGACTCGGCCCATGGGCCAACTCGGCTCGGACAGCTCGACCCACTTTTGGACAACTCGGCCACGACGGCAAGACAGCTCGGCCCATTATTTGAGACAGCTCGGCCCCATGTTATGCTATGGTTAGGTTAGGTTAGGTTAGGTTAAGGACATAGTAATTCCAAAATGATCAATACGAGGAATAAAAGTTAATGAATTGTCACTTAAACTAGCTAGATTGCTAACACTGGTATTGATTCCCAGCCAATCACAAGGCCGCTATTATTTCATTATGGCCTTCACGTAAACAAAATCCTCTACAACTAGGAAATGGTTACCAGGTATTTAAATGAATACATCTCGTTTATGTGACTATAATGATCAAATATGCGGCTATAATGTAATATATGACACCAACAACATCGATAATGAATAATCCTGGTTTAGTAAATATAACGGTTTTAATGATACCATTCTCGACCTTGTGTGTAGGCTGCTATCTACCTCATCTTCTATTATTCTATCTACCTTATCAACCTTCTACAATCCTGGTGCAATGTTCTACCTGCTATCTACCTCATCTTCTATTATTCTATCTACCTTATCAACCTTCTAAACCTTCTTCAATCCTGGCTCCATTTTTCCCAGTTACTGTTAGGCCTACTACTCTACCTAACCTACCTCTACCTAATCTACCTGTTATCTACCATATCTACCTCCAATCTACCCTATCTACATTCTCTAATGTTTTTGTTTATTATTATGATTATTATGTTGTTATTCATTGTGTACAAATTGATAATGGTACCGGTACTTACCTGTTTTCATGTACTTACCTGATGACTATGTACTTACCTGACTTACCTGGTGTTTGAAATGGAGAGCAATGTGGGTGGGAATGATGCACAATAACTTTTAGTGATGCACTATAATGATTAAAAAGACGAAATCGCATTCAAAGTGATGGCAAAGTGAGTTTTTGTCAAAATCTCCCCTTATGAAACCTAGATCATTTTGGAAATAATATTCCTGCACAAAAACCCTCTGTTCAAATTTCAATTGCTGCACATATGATGAATTATCGATCTTTCATACAGCTTCAGTCCAAATATGAACACTTACATCTACCGGGTTGAAAAGTTACACACGTCTAAACATCGCCAAACTTTGACCGCGATTATCTTGAAAGTAAAAGAACGGCGCTTTGTCAGGTTTGGATGCGACGGCCCTCGTATGTCTGTATGTATAAATGTGTCCCACAACCGATATAAATGTACTAACTAATAAGGAAATTCGGCGAGTGTCGTCCATAAGTAATTATTCCCATAATCTACGGTTTGAAATTTGCGAATTTGAAATTTGCGAGGTCGCATGTCACCCACGCAAATTTGGAGGATGGACTGTATATATATATATATTTGTTTTTTGTTTTTTTGTTTTTTTACTGGGGGTGGCCAACATATGTATTATAATGTAAAATTTGCCAAATATACAAACCAAAACAGGGACGACACAATATACTGTAGGCTACAGTATAGACAAAAGAACTTATATTATGCCAACATTAGTCACGGTGAGCACATGATGAGGCACTGTTATTGCAAGACTATTTGTACCACACTCTAATGGCTGCAAGGCAAACCTTTCAGCCATTCATAAAATGTTCATGCATTTTGCAAGAAAATTTTGAAAAATAATATATATTTTGCCAAATTGACAGTGCTCACAATAAACCACAAATATATTTGGAACCCTTACTCCATGGGGAGTCCATTGATACAATATAGGGTCAAATAACAATTTAAGACCGAGTTCTCCACACATACGTGCAGTTTCATTCTCTTGTCCTAATGGCGATGCTCCGGGCAACCCTTTGCATATTCATATGCTTTAGAGCCTATTTCATTCAGACTCTTTCTAGGGAGTTTTCGCTTCCTTAGTTTGTGCGATGCATAAGGTGTTGATTTTCGGTGTGAGCGTCCTGGGTTCGAATCCACGGAGTGCCACATGTGTTTGTAAATTTCATTAATCGATTTTAGGAGTAGAGTTGGTTGTTGGAAGGAACATAATAATTTATAACCTGTTTAGCAATCCTCCGTATAGGCTATATTCATTCAGTGTTTCGTAAGTAATTCAGTGCTACTTTGCCGTACTTTGTGAGGACGAATTTGCTTGTTGTGAGGCCCATTATCTCTCTATTTATTATTTTTTTGTTCCTGTACGCGCCAGTTTATACCACCCAGTGTACTACATTACATATGTCTATGTGCCTATGTGTTGAAGTGAATATAAACCATTGTGCCCACCATTGTGTTTCTGTTGTTGTATGTCAATTGTTTGGTATAAATAGAGTTAAGGTCAGTCCTCGGCCCAGTCGAGAGCATCCTAAGTTGAAGACTACTGCACCATTCCCAGAGCTGGGAAGTGCGATCAGAATATACCTCTCTTCTTGAAAGTGTGATTCAAATAAACCGCTCAAATCTTTAGACGATCTTCAAATTTGTGTCTTGGCAAGGTACACAAAAATGCAAATCATTTGTGTAGTTTATTGAAAAGATATGCTTAAAGGTTTACTAAAAGCCTATCATGTATATGTTTAACACAAATATTTTATGTTTCTTTGATGTATATACAAGTCCTCAAACATAGATTTAACCTCTCGTACAGGACGCCGCCGGCTTTGGGTTGAAAATAGTGCAGGTGCGTATTTTACTTATGATTTGCTAGCTTATACATTGAGTTTAATCTTTATTGCCCCACTGAGACAAGATAAAGACCCAGAGGATAATTTGGAGTGCAAGGGGAGTTTTTTTAATGAAGTAATTAGGGAGTTTAGGTGTGTTAAAGTCGTGCCCGCCTGTCTTGTTGACTTTCATGCCCTGGTCCAATCGGCCAAATAAGTTGCTGCACTAAGTATATTTCGATCAATAATTGGTATCAACACTATCTAAACATTAATTCATCGTTTCGAGTGAGATATACAAACATACCTATTTTGACCAACCCTAGGCTATTCAACATCTGACAGACATTAACAACGGAGACAACTTTATTGGCCAACTGTACCTCATGTCCACCACCTGACCTGACCCGACCCGAATATTTGCCATCCAAGCTTACGAAGCGGTCATCAATGAAACTAAGGTCGAGTTTTGGCAAGTTGAACGTGGTAGAGTCCATACAAGCTTGTTCAATAGATTACGGTAGGATATTAGGCCAGGGCCTAGGCCTAACCTATATCGTTTTATAGCCTAGTCTACCCCTGCCAGGTGTGCCAACCATGGACATGATAAGCCGTTTTGGACTCCTAACCCGTGATGGTCTGTGGCCACTGGCCAGGTAGCCTACGAATATTTCTGCAGAAGGACAACAGTTTCAGATCAACGTTCTAGCCTAGGCTATTACAAAACCGTTAAAACCACACATGGCTGTGAATTATTATACAGTTGTGTTGTCTCAGAGTAGATTAGCCTAGAACTGTCCAAGTTTTTTTTTTTTTTTTTTTTTGTTGTTGCAATCTTTAACCCACTGAGCGACGCGAACAGTGCGTCGGCAATGTATGTAACGCTAAACCCCAGCGTCACATACGTCGCGTCAGTGTTAATTACTCCGGTCCTATGGCACCTAGAGGGCTCAGATTTGTATGGGAACTGTGTAAGTATCCCACGCAACCTTGACGATGGTTGAAAACTCATCCAACCGCGTGCGCGTGAACACGCAAAAGCATGGTTTTTGGGTGTTTTTGCCTTCAATTTTTTACTCTTGTAAAATCCGTTTTCGGGGGCTCCGTAGGACCAATTTTTGACCTTTTTGATCGTTTTGTTGTGGTTTTTCCTTCATTCCTAACCCATTCGCTCTTGTTTCTGGATTTTTTTTTTTTTTCAAAACCTGCTGGTCCCTGGTGGTACATTTATTTATAACTAGCTGGGGCTAAAGGCTAAAAGGTGGCTGGCCAACTTCCTAGCAGGCAGATGTGCATACGTATCTTTTGCCGGTCAGTCATCTAAAATCAGAAACTTTCCAAACGGAGTCCCACAAGTGACAAGGATCCGTCCTATCGCCCGCACTCTTCAATCTGTACATGCACGATATAACTACACCCAATACGCCCCAAATAAACTTAGCCTTGTAAAGTCAGTGAAAATAGGCTATCCTAAACAGACCTCGGATGCGGAAATACCCTGAGCCGAACAGGCCAAGTGGGATATCTCTATTGGTCTAACTGGTAAGGTGTCTGCCTCACACCCAAGGGTCGAGAGTTCGTGCCCCCACCAGGGCATGATATTTTCGTGAGGCTATTTCCGCATTTAACGAAGTTTAGGTGTGTTGGTAAAATTTTTCAGATGGTTGAGAGTAAGATCGGAGCTCCATAAATCCTCTTTCGGGTATGGTGTAAAAACCGATCCCCACAGGTCAAGGAAGAGGATAGGAGAGAGCAGGGAGTGTTGTGAGACTCGATTGGGTTGGGTTGTGGAGTTGCCAGCCGCCCAAGCGAGTTGCCAACTGGGCAGTTTGTAGGTGCGTGTAGCATCGCTCAGCGAAGTTGACTCACCATTCCCGTTCATCTCTCTGACGGACTCTCGGTCGATTCGGCTCAAGCTTGTTCCTCTCTGTTCGGAGCTTTCGCTTCCCGGAAGGTGAAGTAGTGTAAAGTCAGTGAAAATAGGCTATCCTAAACAGACCTCGGATGCGGAAATACCCTGAGCCGAACAAGTGGGATATCTCTATTGGTCTAACTGGTAAGGTGCCTGCCTCACACCCAAGGGTCGAGAGTTCGTGCCCCCACCAGGGCATGATATTTTCGTGAGGCTATTTCCGCATTTAACGAAGTTTAGGTGTGCTGGTTAAATTGTTCAGATGGTGGAGAGTAAGATCGGAGCTCCATAAATCCTCTTTCGGGTATGGTGTAAAAACCGATCCCCACAGCCTCCTATGCAGATGACATAACACTCACATGCACACACCATGACCCAAAAAGAGCAACAGATCTCCTTCAACCCTATCTCAACACACTACATGGCTGGTGCACTACAAACAGACTTAATCTAGCCCCAGCCAAATTCACCGCAACCCTGCTCACAAGCTGGACAGGAGAACACGAATACATCCCTCAACTCACCATAAACAACACACCCCTAACACATACACACACACCCAAAATCCTAGGAGTAACATATGATACTCATATGACATTCAAACAGCACACCACAAACATTAAAAAGAAACTGACACCCAGACTTAACGCCCTCAGGTCACTTGCTCACACAAAATTTGGACACAACAAAGAAACTACCACCACAGTATATAAACAATACATAAGATCAGTGATGGAATACGCAAGCCCAGCCTGGGCTTCTAACCTAGCTGAAACACATCATAAGACCTTACAGACTATTCAAAACAAAGCCCTGAAGATCATTACAGGCTGCACAGCTACTGCACCCACAGATCACCTACATCAAGAAACCAAAATCCTCAAAGTCAAAGACCATCTGGACATGAGAGGCACTCAATTCCTGGCAGCAGCCTCCACGAACCAAGACCACCCACTAAACTACATGGCGACACACCCACAGACACCAAGAAATATCAAAACAACACCCAGCACACGGTATCACACACAATTATTGTCCTATCTCCCTCCCTGCCCACCCCGAACCAACTTCCAGAAGCACATCCATACTCATATCTCTCACCGATCCATCCACTCACTCACAGACAACACGCAGCTGCATGCACGACCTCCCGAAATCCATCCTTCCGAATCCTCCCTTCCTCGCGAGGACAGAGTCCACCTGGCCAGGCTGAGATGCGGACACCATCCAGCTCTCCTGAGCTATCAGAAGAGACTGGATGACTCCGTTGTCGACGCCTGCCCGGGATGTAACACAGCACCCCATACCATTAAACACATCATAGAAGACTGCATTTCACACAACCACTTACGCCAACAACACAATCTACACTCAATGAGAGCTCTGTGGGAAAGCCCGATCGTGGCCATGGCCTTCCTCAGGGACTCGGGGCTGTTCGGCCAGGCAGCTTAGGGAACAACAACAACAACAACTAGCTGGGGCTCAGTGGGTTAAATAGTAGGCCTACTCCCTTGTGCATATGAAAACCCGGTCAATATGTAGCACGCGCATTAATATAGGTACAAAATTAATCTTGATGTCATATGTGATTAGCCTAAACACATTTTTTCCAAGATATTCATATAGGCCTACGTGTCGGCTTCAGGAAACTATCATACAATATATTCTATAGGTATTTATGTTTCAATGGCCGCTCTCTGTTCTCGCCGCCATTTGTATTTTTTTTAGTTACAGTGGGAGACCTCTTTCCCGTGTCTCAGTTGACAATGAGACATCTGGTGGCGAATTCAATGCCCCTAGTATGTACTTGTTGTAAAAAAGTTAATATTTACCTCCTGTTATCGACAGCCAAAGCTGAAGATTGAGGAGTAAACACCGTAGACTTCATCGACTTTCTCCTTCGGGGGCCGTCAATCTTTTATTATTTTTAATACCCAACCAGTGGGGGTGTGAATTTTCGTCTTTACCCCGCAATTTCCCTAATCTTCATAGCCCTCCCCACTAGCGGGCTGCGTGTCTTAAGATTGATGAATAATGGGTAAATGCTAAATTCCCATTCAACTTTGTTACGTATCTTGATCCTCAAGTGGTTAACTTGATGAATCTAGATAGCACAGAGATATATATTAAGGTATCAGTCAGCTGAAGGCAAAACAAAAGTAAAATCTAATAAAATAAATTCCTGTTGTTGCTTCCTTTCCTTTTGGATCTTAGGACTTGGTATCCTTTATTGACTGATACTCTTTAATTATGAAAAATACTGAAACTAATTAAAGTCATGTAGTATTTATAAAGAATTATTATTTAACCGAAGCTTAGTAGGCTATGGTTATGAACCGAATAAGTTATAGCTAAAGAAGGACTATAAATTTTATAAAAAGTCTTGAAAGATAAATATTAAAGGAAGAATATTTCTGTCTCTTACCCTTTTTGAAATGAAGATAGTTTTCTTATATGTCCTTTTATTTATACTTTATGTAATTATTCTTGGTTCTTGTCTTACGTTAATAGGATTATATTATTATTATCAGGAGTAATATCAAAGTCACATAAAAAGTTAGATATATATTTAATAATTAGTTAAATGTATTTCTTAACCACGTAACATTGAGGTTTGATTATGAGTAAATAAAGTTACAGGATCGCTTCATAGA
Organism: Paralithodes platypus; assembly: GCA_032716605.1. Lineage (NCBI taxonomy): Eukaryota > Metazoa > Arthropoda > Malacostraca > Decapoda > Lithodidae > Paralithodes > Paralithodes platypus. The sequence continues at coordinate 3,971,045 of CM064495.1, forward strand.
TTCGATTCAGGTCTCACTCAAATAATATGAAAAGCAAAATATAATATTTTGAAGCAAAAGAATTTTCTTCAGCTTAGGAAATCACTAGAAGTAATATTAACACAGCCATGTTAGTCTAAGGCGATATTACTAATACGAGACAATAGCATCACCGTACTAAGCACCGTTAAGCAATGTAAGCTTAATTCAAAGAAAATGAAAGAACTCGTAAGTATTAATATAAAACAATAGTATTACTTTCATCATAACCCAATTACTTAAAGAGTTGCTTTAGTCCACAAGTTAGTCAACTAAAATAGTTAAGTACATAATAATAGCGTTAACGTTAATTCCCAATCAAATAGTTAAGTACATAAATAGTAGCGTTAAAGTTAATTCGCAATCAAATAGTTAAACACATAATAGTAGCGTTCACGTTAATTCGCAATCAAATAGTTAAACACATAATAGTAGCGTTAACGTTAATTCCCAATCAAATAGTTAAGCACATAATAGTAGCGTTAACGTTAATTCGCAATCATATAGTTAAACACATAATAGTAGCGTTAATGTTAATTCCCAATCACATATCTCACTAACCAACATAACGTAAGTGTTTACACCGAACACACTTAACACACATTTATATAATCTGACTGACAGTCACAATCCCATTATAATACTTCACCCCGTCTTCCTCCAGCTGCAAGTTCACCTTCCCCAACTCCAAATGAGACTGATTTGAATGCCCACAACTCGGGTCTTATATACCAAACAATGATGGTGTAGGAACGAATCAGGAGGCGGGGGTTGGTGCCTGCTCCAATCATAGCTCCTCGAGTCGCATAACAGGTGCCTGGTCCACTCACAGCTCCTGGCGTCGATCATACGTCATAGCATCGGTCATAGAGGTAGTTTGCAGGGTCCCCTATGACGCACGCAGGTGTGAAGGCTTGTTTGCAGGTATGCGGGCGAGCTGGTTCACCCACTCGCTCGTTCGCTCGCTAGTCTGCTTCACCGTTTGGGTAGTTTGGCTCCTTCAACTCTAATTCTAAACTCTTAAATTAACATACAGGGCTCCGTATGTCAGAACTTCATAATTAGAATCAACTGAAACACCCAAAACAAAATTCAAATATAACAAAATAATGCCTGAAAAATACGTTGTTGTTAATCCTACATAATTACCGAAAACCCAGATTGGCAACTACAGTATTTGTATGAGTTTTTATCACAAACCATTTCATTATGCAGTAGATAATTTAACCTAGCAAGATCAGATTTAACCTGGGAACGGCGCCGAGACTCTGAAGAGGTTTTACTTGGCGAAGGCGACGGGACTCTTAACCCATTGGCTGCGGGAGACGTTCCGGAACGCCATGGCAATTTACAGCAATTTCCAGGCTTCTAAAGCCTGTCAAAGCCATAAAAATCAAGTGTCAGTGGGCGGGAGCGCGAGGGACCCACCTCCGACTGCCAGCACGTCCGTCCGTGCACTGAGACCCCAGCCCCGGGTCTCAGCAGTGCTGCCAAAGGCATTATAGCGCTACATTGCTCATAAATAGCGAGTTTTTCCCAATGTCTATGGTAGCGCTGCGGGTGAACCCCGCGAGCTACGAAGCTCATTCTGGTGTCATTTTGAAGCTGTTTTTGGCTATAATAATAATAATAATAATAATAATAATAATATTAATATTTATTCAGTTAGCAATTTACAGAGTTGGTACCACATAGTATGTTACAAATATGACATGTACCAGCCTTGCATAATTCCAACTAAGGATAGCCCAATAAGGCCGTTAGGCGTATTTCCATTGGGGTCCTTACATTTAATACATTTACATACAAATACATTTAATTTCATGCAGACACATGATTAATCATTCAGGAGTGCCTGAATATGCCCTAAATAGCCCTAATATGCCCGCAGAGAAAGGGTTTAGATACAAGGCCTAAAAAAAGACTTTTAACCCGGCAGCAGCGGGGAGACTTACGAGGTTTTACTGGGCGGCTGTGGGGTGACTCTTATCCCAGCAAGTGCTGGAAGACTCTTAAGAGTTTCCCCGGGCGACTGCGGGAAGACCCTTAAGATCCTGGGCCTAAAAAAATCCATTTAAAACACCCCCAAAAAACTTTATTTTTTTTTTTATTTTTTTTTGGCCCCTGGGCCATGCCAAATATCACTCCTCCACATCTCCTCCTTCAACCTTCCCCCCCCCCCCCCTCCTTCAATTATCACCTATTTTCCCTGTTATTCCCTGATTCTGTGGTCTATTTTCGTGCTAACATTAGCGAGTTGCAAGCAGGGCATTGTCATCACTGTTACCAAGCGAGAGCGAGAGTATCGATCGACAGTCTCTCTCCAGAGGTGGGGAAGTGTGGAGGGGAGGGAGGTTGCCTCAGCCATAAATTATGTAACTCCCGGCCTGTATCGCCGATTTTGACCATCCAAACGCTGTTTCCACTTGTTTTATTGCTGTAACAGGTTAATACCTTTATAATCAACGTAAAATAGGCACATATAGATAAGTATTAATGCTATTTATGGTAAAATAACGATGTTAGTGATGGGAACAGCTCAAATACGTGCGCACAGGCGTGTGGTGTCTCACCCCCCATGCGCACGTCTTAGGTTAAGATCCTAGGCCTAAAAAAAACATTTAAAACACCCCAGTGGCACTTCAAAAACAAAATGGTGTTTAAGTGAGATAATTTCCCTCCATACCTCAAAGATAATTCACCTCCATACCTCCAATCACTCCTTCACATGTGTCAAAGTCCCCTCCTTCCCCTTTCCCCCCCCCCCCTTCAATTATCACCTATTTTCCCTTTTATTTCCTTATTCATTGGTATATTTTCTTGTCACCATCTCCAGGCCGGTTCCATGGTGTTGTCATGTGACTAGTCAGTGTGTTGCGTAAGGGAGACTGAGAGAGTGTGAGGGAGTAAGTCAGGAAGGCTTCAGCCCTCGAGAGGAGAGGGTGTACGGCCGGCTGGCTCACATTTGATGAATGAACCGCTCGGTAATAATTCGCGATAATAACCATCCAAACACTATTCCCACTTGTTTTATTGTTGTTATACATGTTACTATCTTCATATTAAACGTAAAATAGGCGCATATGAATAAGTATTAATTATATTTATGGTAAATTAACGATTTTGTGAGGAATTAATCAGAATACCTACGCACATTGGTATGGTGTATACTACAGGGGCTGCGCAGCGCACTTTACGAGTTGAAAGACCCCCAGTGGCAGTCAAAACGAAGGAATATGTCATTAAGTGACATAATTCCCCTCCATACCTCCTATCACTTCTTATGTGTCCAAACCCCCCCCCCTTCCCCCATTCATTTATCACTTAATTTTCATCTTATTCCCTTGTTTATCGGTTTATTTTCTGCGCCAATATCCCCCACCCGGTTTCAAGGTCGAAGGGGAGGCATATAGAGATCGTGAGAGACTTCACTTGCAAGGCGTCCATATCGATCGATAAGTGAGAGGGGGAGGGTGTGCGCCGCGCCGGCTCTCCTCATGAATGAACCGGGTCGGCAATACTTCATCTTTTTCACCCCCCAAATACTATTCCCACTTGTTTTAGTGCTGTTACATGGTAATATCTTCATAATAAACGTAAAATAAGCACATATGAATAAGTAATAACAATATACTGTATATCGGATAATTACGATTTTCGTCGGGAATGAGCCTCAATACATTCACCTAGCGGGCACTTTCAAATACCATAGCTTCGCCGTTTAAAGGTTAATATCCTAGCCTAACCTAAGTTACATTATCAATCTAAACTAACTAGGCTAGGCTAGGTTAGTTAGGTTATTACATTTCTAGAGCTATCTATTCTCTAACCCCTTGATTCCTGGGGGGGGGGGGGGGAATAGCCACAAATGAATTACTGTACATGAATACATCTCTGTTATCTGCCAGCTCTCCTCCAACCCATCACCACTTTCAGTTTCATTCATATAGGCTACCTCAAAACTCCATCCCTCAACCTCTCTCTCGGTCTGCCTCTCCCTCTTTGCTCTTCCACCTCACTCTCCTACACTTATTGACTAATTCTCTCATCATACGCTCCACATGACCAAACTATTTCATGGTGTTCCTCTTCACACTCTCCAGCACATCCACACCACATCATTCACATAGCCTACGTCTTAATTTGTCTGCCTATCTCCTTGTGAATTCACAAGCACTTCACAAGTAACTAATTTCCACTTTTCTCACTCTTGATTTGTCTTTCCAACAATGTCCATGTCGAGATTGCCACATTATCATGCAGTGACTTTGCTTCCATGCTCACCATCATAATCTTTATTACTACTCTCAGCAGTCCTACAAGTTTCTGCCCCTGTTGTAGACCTACCCGCTCTCGCACTTCAATCCTATATACTCCCTCCTTTTACTCATCACACTGTCCAAATACTTACTGGTATATGACCTGCCATGGAGATCGTCAACTCTTTTAAGTATCTGGGCAGTGTGTTGAGTAAAGATGGGACTATGGATGAAGAAGTGCGGGAGAGGGTACAACAGGGGAAGAGGGTTGTAGGAACGCTGAAAGCAGTAACAAGAAATAGGGTGGTCAGTATGGAAGTGAAGAAGTCCTTGCATGACAGTGTGGTAATCCCGACACAGATTTACGGAAGCGAAGCATGGACGTTGGTTGAGAGACTCAGACCAAGAGTGAGAGCAGTGGAAATGAATTATCTAAGAAGTGCGTGCGGAGTTACATGGAGGGATAGACAGACTAATGAGGAAGTAAGAAGGAGGTGTGGTGTGGAGGTAGATGTGCTGGAAAGTGTGAAAAGGAACAACTTGAGATGGTTCGGCCATATGGAACGTATGGAAAGCGAGAGAATGACTAAGAGGGTGTACGAGAGCGAGGTGGAGGGACAGAGAGGGAGAGGTAGACCGAATGAGAGGTGGAAGGATGGAGTAAGGAAGTATATGAACGAAGGCAGTGCTGGTTAGGGGAGGGGCGTCGACTGACCGGGGACAGAGGTGCATGGGGGCGGTTCGTTCGTGGCCACCCCTTCGGGGATCACGGCGTCAGGCAATAGATAGATAGATAGATATGACCTGCCATTCTCCATTAGGCTACCTTACCATTAACCTGGGAAAGGCAAGCGTCCTCATAAGAGGTTTGGTGGTGGAAGGCGAAGGTCCTCATAAGATCCAAGGCCTAAAAAAAATCCTTTTAAAACACCCTAGTGGCACTCCCCTCCATTACTTTCTACCATTCCTACATATGTGTCCCCCCCCCCCCTCCCCCTCCCCCTCCTCCTCAATTATCACCTATTTTTTTTTTTTTTTCTCATTCAGGCACTCCTGATTGCTTAACCCACAGAACCCCAGCGACGACACGTTTGCGTTGGCAATGTATGTAACCCTAAACCCCAGGACGCATATGTTGCGTCGGGGTTTAATTACTCCGGTCCTATGGCACCTAGAGAGCTCAGATTTGTATGGGAACTGTTTAAGTATCCCACGCAACAATGCCGATGGTTGAAAACTCAAAGTCCAACCGCGTGTGCGTGAGCGCGCAAAAACCAGTTTTTGCCTACCCATTTCCCCATGTTAATTCCGACTTTCGGGCGCACCGTAGGACCCCTTAACCCCTCCAACCCGGATGGGCTCTTGAACGCCCATAACAACCTCGGCCCGCGCAACCCGGAAGGGCTCTTGAACGCCCATTGCTTGCATGCGTGCTTTCGAATGACGCGCGTACATTTTCGGTATCGTGGGACGGTAGGTGGCGCCACCAGGCGTAAACTCCGCCACAGCAACAGTATCTACCCCGACGCCATCATGGACAGTACGCCAAATAGTGATTCCGCTGTGTCCGATACCGTGCTTCCTACGACGCCCTTGCTTGTTCGTCGCGCCTTACCCCGACGCCATCGCCTAAATGTGTTATCTCCCGGAGGTATTGAGACGACATTGAGACTTTATGAGCGAGCTGATGCCAAGCATAATGTTGATGATGAAGTCAGTGACGACTCCAGTAATTATAAGTCGAGTGATTATGGCCATGAGAGTGATAAAGAAGAGCAATTCCTGGGATTTGCGAGAGAACATGACAGTGATGAGAGTGATGAAGGTGATGTACCAGTTGTTGAGGAAGCTGGTTTACCTAAAGACAGTGAACTTGAGAGAGTGAGCGAGTGGGAGAGTTCAAGGTCACTCACCAAATTTCGCTTAAGTGACACGACGCCAAGCCCTTCCCCTGGTAAATCGCCTTTCAAGCTACATTTGTATAAGCAGAAAATACTTGAGAAGGCGGCCGCGGCAGCTAGGGAACAAGCAAAACTACTTGGTGAGGATGAGGCTGTGAGTGAGGGTCAGCGTGGTGACCCTTCTCGTCCGCCATTGTCTCCCTTATCTACCCACGCCACCCAAGATGACCCGGATGCCCCGCATTCTTCCCCACCACCCCCACCATTGCCAAGGGTTGAGGACCCCACACTTTCGGCCTATTTGCCTCCTAGGTCCCCCGACAGGAGACATACTGCTGCCGAAAAGGGGAAAGGTAGGAAATATACCAAGAAAATTAAGAAAAGTAAGAGAGTTTTGTTCGAGGCTCCCGCGGCGTCCACCCCGGCCGGCCCCAGCCATACGTCCCCGCAACTTTCCCCACGGTCCTCCCCACCTCTCCCGCCTTCAACATGTCTTCCTGAAGAAGTCTTTGAGCTCGCATCACCAATACCTGGCCCTAGTGACAGTGAAACATTGCTTTCTGTCACTCGTCGCAGGCCAAGGAGCCCGGGACCTCGGGGGGACACAGCCTCACCTGCCACTCCTTCCCCACCTCGCCCACCCGCACGCCGCCCACGCATCACTGGTTCCCCGCCAGATTATGTGGGGGCCACTGATGATGAAGGGCACCTCTCTGAAGACTCTGGCCATGATTACATAGGTCCACCGTCAGGGCAAGATGACCACTCTGACGATGACTATATGGACATCGACGACCCTCGACCCATCCGCTTGGCCCGGCGTCGTGCTGCCCGTCGTGCTGCCCACCGCCCTGGCCGCCGCCCTCGCCGCCCTAGGGCGCGCGCCTCCCGAGTTGGCCGTGGGCGTGCTGGGCCACCAGCTGGAGCTCCTCGTCAGCGTAGACAAGACCCATTCTACGTTTTTCAGTGGCAAGACGTAGTTGATGAGGATGCATACAACCCTGATGTGCCAGCTTTTGATGAGGTACTGGAGGGTTCAGGCGTTACCCCCAATTTTCCTGCAGGCCCCAATGCTCCACCACACGAACTGTTTGAGGCCTTCTTTGATGAGGAGGTGGTAGGCTATGTTGTCAAAGAGACAAATAAGCAGCACCAATTCCAGGTCCACTTTTTGGGAAAGGTGACCAAGGGCCACATGAGGCAGTGGACCCCAGTGACTCATAAAGAGTTCATGGTGTTCCTGGCACTCACCATGCTAATGCCTCATGTCAAGAAGCATAGGTTGCCTGACTATTGGATCACCAATGATCTGATATCCACCCCTGCCTTCGGGAAATATATGTCTCGCGACCGGTACCTTGATATCCTCGCAGCGCTCCATCTTGTCACCAACCTTGACGTCCACCTCCCAGACAAGCTGTGGAAGATTAGGACGTTGTATGAGATGATGCGAGAACGCTTCACCTCCTACTTCAAGCCCTTCCGCAAGGTCGTCATTGACGAGTCTCTTGTGCTGTTCCGGAAAACTCAGCTTCCGGCAGTACATCCCCTCAAAAAGACATCGCTTTGGCATAAAATTCTTTGTGCTGTGCGACTGCCAAACTGGCTATGTCCTGGACTTCCTGGTCTACAGCGGGAAGGAAGGGGACTTGCTTGTGGACCCCCTCATTGGCTTTGGCGGAGCAGTGGTGCAAGCCATGATGGACCGCTACTTTCATAAGAATCACGTCCTCTACACGGACAATTATTACACGTCCCCCACTCTCTCACAGTACCTGCATGAGCGCAAGACGGGGACTGTAGGCACAGTACGAGGGAAAAGGAAGGGCATGCCACCTTTCCCTCCAAAGACCAAAAAAGGTGATGTGTTCAAGAAGAAGTCGGGGCCCATTCTGGCTATCCACTGGCACGACCAGCGGAAGGTCAACCTCCTGACCACCATCCACAAGGGGGAAATGGTGGAGACTGGCAAGGTGGATCGCCGCACCCAGGCCAGGGTGACCAAGCCCGATGCTGTCCTGGACTACAACATCAACATGAGGCTGGTGGACAAGTCCGACATGCAGATAGGCTTCATTGACTGCCTGCGTACCTCGTGCAGATGGTACAAAAAGTTCTTTCTGCATATGGTGGACATGTCAGTTCTGAATGCCTACAACATATACAAGCTTCGGAATGTGAACACACCCATGAAGTTCAATAGCCTGCGGAGGTTCCAAAAGCAGGTGTTGACGGAGCTCCTGGAGAAGTATGCTATGCCACAGAGGGCAGTGGCACATCCTGGGCCCGCCGTTATTGACCGCTTGCAGTCTGCTCAATACTTGACTAGGCACAGGCTTGGTTCCCTGCCTCAGAATGAATCCGGAAGAACACAGCAGAAGCGGTGCCATGTCTGCTACAACAGCAGGGTGAAGCCGAGGTCAGGTAAAAAGTCAACCCTGGAGTGTGTGGAGTGCAAGGTGGCACTCTGTGCTGTAGATTGCTTCTTTGATTACCACTCCAAGCTGGAGTTCTAATAATCATACTGAAATTGCCAAATAAAATGACAATATGTACACTATAATTATATATAGGCAAAAAGTGGAAGAAAACCAATGTATTGTAATACAAAAGTCATGTATTATGAGAACATTGATACAAATACAATTACACCATAATAATATGTGAAAGTGACACATATGTATATACCAAGTGACATTCATATGATTAGAACCTATAGAAATATAGAAATCAGTGAAAAAAGACACAATAAATTGTATATAAATCGTTTACAAATCATATAACTAAGTGAAAGTGACACAAGACCTAATATTTGATGGCCAAAGTATAATAAACACCTGTGATAACGAATAATCAGTGCCTAATACAACAATAACCTACCTCAATTACTAATAAAATGTACGGTATCGAGTGAAAATGAGCATTATCAGTGACAGTGACACTCTCTAAAGCATATTTGTCAAAGTGAAAGTGACACAAGACCTAATATTTGATGGCCAAACTATAATAAACACCTGTGATAACGAATAATCAGTGCCTAATACAACAATAACCTACCTCAATTACTAATAAAATGTACGGTATCGAGTGAAAATGAGCATTATCAGTGACACTCTCTAAAGCATATTTGTCAAAGTGAAAGTGACACAAGACCTAATATTTGATGGCCAAACTATAATAAACACCTGTGATAACGAATAATCAGTGCCTAATACAACAATAACCTACCTCAATTACTAATAAAATGTACGGTATCGAGTGAAAATGAGCATTATCAGTGACAGTGACACTCTCTAAAGCATATTTGTCAAAGTGAAAGTGACACAAGACCTAATATTTGATGGCCAAAGTATAATAAACACCTGTGATAACGAATAATCAGTGCCTAATACAACAATAACCTACCTCAATTACTAATAAAATGTACGGTATCGAGTGAAAATGAGCATTATCAGTGACAGTGACACTCTAAAGCATATTTGTCAAAGTGAAAGTGACACAAGACCTAATATTTGATGGCCAAAGTATAATAAACACCTGTGATAACGAATAATCAGTGCCTAATACAACAATAAGCTACCTCAATTACTAATAAAATGTACGGTATCGAGTGAAAATTAGCAATATCAGTGACAGTGATACCCTAATAAACATATTTTATATAATTGGCCTCAAAATAACTAGAAAATATCAAATAAACATCACATTCTCAATATCAAACACTAAAATCGTCTAAGGGAGATAAATACTTTGGCGCGGCGAGCGGCTAGGTGCGTCGTAGCCATGGCCGAGGCGACGCGTCCGAACGCGGGAAGAATTTGCCGCCGAAAAGCACTCGTCTTCCCGCGCTCACCATTATGCAACCAGAGGGGCTAGAGACCTCTACTCAACGCCATTCGACAGAGGAAGGTTTGTGGAACATTATTCTTTTTTATTTACAACATTACATGACATATTCATTGACTTACAGAGTAGTTAACATAGGCCAAAGATCGTCAAAACACCCGGTACCGGAGCACAGTCGCAAGCTATAGCCCCCGGGGCTGGAGGGTTAATGACCTAGGGGATCGGTTTTTTGTGGGTTTTCCTTCATTTCTAACCCACTCCTGGTGTTTTCCGTTTTTTTTTTTTTTTTTGACAACCCTCTGGTCCTGGGGTGTACATTTATTATTAACTAGCTGGGGTTCAGTGGGTTAAAGGTGAATTACACAAAGATGATAAAGAAATGAGATAAGTTATCTAGCAGAACGTTAAATGCTCTAGTAATACACCACTATCGGGAATATCCTTAAATTTGCCCCTAACATATAAAATAAATCGGGTCAAGTTAACCCGCTGAGTGCCAGGGACGTATATATACGTCCAAGGGTGTAGTCACGCCCAGTGCCAGGGACGTATATATACGTCCACGCCGAAAAAAAATCGTAGCAGCGAAACGACTGCACCTATGGCTTTCATATTTCTACCACATGTACCTTACCCTTCTGGCTTCTTGCCACCACCAACACAACCCCCTCCCCCCACCCACTCGCTTACTATCGGTCGCCTCACAAGGGAAAAAAAGGAAAATCTGTGGCGGCGAAACGACTGCACCAATCGGTTCCATATTTGTGTGATGGAACCGCCCTTCTGCCTTCCCCGCACCACACCCCCAACCGCCTCCCACCACCCACTTCCAGCATATCCGTACGAAGAAAAGGAAAAAAAGGAAAATCCGTGGTGGCGAAACTACCTCACCAATCGGCTTCATATTTGTAACAAGAGTCAATTACCGGTACAGCTTCTACCTTCCCCCCCCACCATCCCCCAAACCACCCTTCCACCTCCCTCCTACCTATACGTTCCGATACTATAAAAGTCGATGATTTACTCTGAAAATTTCAGCTACATTCGGGACCATCGGGGACCTGATTTCTGGCGAAAATGGACAAGGGGAGTGTTTTTTTTACCATTATCCTTCCTTTCTCACCCAACTTGATAGATTTAGCCAAAAAAATAAAAATAAAAAATCCTCTGGCACTGGCAGATGCATAGGGTCAATAATTGTCTTGCACTCTGCGGGTTAAAGGTAAATTTCTGTTGCCTGACAACTATCGGTATCTAGGACGTCATCACAATACTGGAAGGCGGGAAATTTGCAAGACAGTCAACTTTCAGACGCCGCCAGATATAAAAATGTTTAATATTTGTTTTCTTTTCTGACGTAAATTTACTTTTATTATACACAAACCTGAGCATCCTTAATATGTTTTGATGCATACAAAATATACATCTTACTAGGTATGCAGCTTATGTAATTCACCTTTAACCCGTCCAGCCCCAGCGACGCGTCTGCGATGTATGTAACGCACAGCCCCAGCGACGCGTCTGACGAGTCACCCTAATTGCTCCGACCGTAACCTCAGGTGTAGCCACTCGAGAGGGCTCAGATTTGTATGGGAACTGTGTACGTATCCCACGCAACCGTGCCGATGGTTGAAAACTCTCAAAGTCCACGTGCGTGCGCGTGAGCGCGCAATAACCTGTTTTTTTGGTGTAATTGCCTTCAATTTTTTACTCTTGTAAAATACGTTTTCGGGGGCTCTGTAGGACCATTCTTTAAGCTTTTTAAGCGTTTTTTCGTGGTTTTTCCTTCATTCCTAACCCATTCGCTATTGTTTCTGGAATAAAACCATTTTTTGAAAACCGGCCGGGTTCTGGTGAACAAAAAATACAAAACTAGCCGGGGCTCCACGGGTTAAGTAAATGACTGAATGAAATGAAATGTTTGCAGCAAAAAAATAGAAGAAAATAGTTTTGAAATGACACAGAATGAGCTTCATAGCGTGCTGGGTTCACCCGCAGTGTTATCACAGTCATCGGTAATATTCGCTAATAATTTGCCTTTGGCAGCACTGCATATATCTCGCGAGACATGGGGTGAGATTCTCAGTGCCGCAGCAGATGTGCCGGAGAGCAGACGGGGGCCTGCGCTCCTGCTCACTCGCACTCGTCTGCATAGGCTTTAATGGGCTTTAAATTATTATGTTCCTTCCAACAACCAACTATACTCCTAAAATCGATTAATGAAATTTACAAACACATGTGGCAGTCCGTGGATTCGAACCCAGGACGCTCACACCGAAAATCAACACCTTATGCATTGCACCACGAAGACAGTTAAAGGATGGTGGACACTGCCTACGATTTATTATGCAACTTCGAATCCTGCATATCAATCTAAGCATGTACACACATCCCAACTGCAACTCACGTAGGCTATGCATATGTGAATGGAAAGAGCAATTAATGGGGCCTTAACCACTTAGGGAAGTAAATTGCTATTGCGTTCCTGAACGGCTCCCGCAATGAAAGAGTTAACCAATCAGTGCGGGTGATTTTCTGCTATAATAGGGCTCATTCAGGCACTCCTGATTGCTTAAGCAAGTGCTTGAATGAAATGAAATGTTTGCAGCAAAACACTAGAAGAAAAGAGATTTCAATTGACACCAGAACGAGCTCCCTAGCTTGTGGGGTTCACCCGCAGCGTTACTACAGACATCGGAAATATTTGCTAATAATTAGCAATTTTCCGCTACATTTGCTTTTGGTAACACTGAATATATCTCACGACACCACACCACACCACAGAGCCTTAGTGCCGCGGCAGACTTGCCAGAGAGCGGACAGGGGCCTGTCGTGCTCTTGATCACTCACACTCGTCTCCACAGGCTTTAACCCATGGACTGTGCAATAATGGACAAAATACAAGGTCAAGTTGAAGGAAGGAGGGAGGGGGGGGGGGGAGTATAAAGGGGGGAGGAGTGGAGGATGTGGTATAGGGAGATACTACTACTTTCTATGGGTCATACAATTTTGAGACATTTCCCGGCACTGGCATGGTATTATATTTACTCGTTTAAATGCTGTGCCTTCCTTGAGTACTATCGGCCAAGTGGACTACTATTGCCATCTACCTCTGACTGCACACCCCACCCTCCAAGTTGAGGCACCCCATCTACTTTCCTATCACCTACCTTCAGATTCATATCACCAATCAAAAATAATCTCTCACTCTTACCAAGGTTATCCAGACATGCCTCTACACTTACCCAAAACTTTTTTTTATAAGAGAAAATACTCCTAGGTACCACCAATATATGTGACTGTTGGAAGTCGGAGGTCCTATGATGATTGCCTCTCAGAAGAAGGCTTCAGCCGCTGGAAGATGAATTGCTCGATCAATTTTGTAGATCCATCACACTGGCTCTCACCAACACCATCAAGAGGCTGTGGAGAGTAATCAAGCTGAAAATCCACCTCTGTTTACTTGAGCGATAGGCCTCACGGAAGTGTCTGTATAGCAGATGCAAAAAGACTCACAGAAGAAAGCCCATGAAAAAAAAAAAAAAAAAGACCCACAGGCACTCAAATGGAAGAAATATATTATTAGGTGGTATATTCACCCTCGAGTATCTCCTTCCTCTCCCCTACATGTGTTACCCCCTCTCTCCCCCCCCCCCCCCCTTCCTCAATTATTATATATATTTTTCTTTTTATTTTAGCCATTCCTCCCTTTCCCTGCACAAGCCATTGTCTCCCACACTTCCTCGTCACCTTCAACCTTGACATGCGCGGATGACAGATAGGAAAGGCAGTTTGCCTCCAGCAGGCCCACGAAGCACATGCATGTCGCTCTCTGTCTCACCTACCTCCACTCCCTCCCGCCACACATATAAATTTTTCACTAGATATTTGCTGTTTACACCTATTATCTGGTCTTCACTTTTCATGGTAAATATTACAAATTCTGTCAGAATCGAAGGTATTTTTGCACATACGCGGGTGTTTGAAAAACATCAATGGGGCTCTCCTCGGGTTAAGAAGAGAGAAGCACTTCGTTGGGTATCTCGCCAGGAGCATGTTCATGATGCACTTAGAACACCTTGATACCCAGTTCCATAATTTTGTAGATCCCAATGCTTGAATGCAGCATCTATAACACCTCTCAACCTTAGCAGCCCACACTAGAGACAAAATAATATGTTAGGTTGGTTATGTTATCTTAAGTTAGGTTATTAACATAACTAACCCTAACCTAGGGTAGGATAGGTTACTTAAATTAGTTAGGCTAAGTTAAGTTAGGTTGTTCATTCAGGATAGGTAGGGTTTAGTTTAGGTTGGTTAGGATAGGATAAGTCAAGGTAGGTTAGGTTTGATCAGGTTTAGCCAGGTTAGTTTAGTTTAGGGTTGTTAGAATAAACTGGGTTATCGATAGTTCCTTTCTTTTCGAGGTGGTGGCTTAGTTGTGCTATGGAACTGCCCAGGTCGTAGCTGCGATGCCTGATTGCAGGAGTTTTGTTGCGGACTATGGGTTGTGGCTTTTTTTTCCAAGCGTCGGGTCAAGGCAGGATGTGTGGGTGCCCTTTTTTTGTTTTCCTTGATGTGTTGTGCTTTTGTGAGCAATCTTACTCATGTGGAACACAGCTAATATATAAAATACTTTTATTTTAATAAGCATATAAGTAATTGTTCTCCTTTTTTAACAGTCAAGGGTGACAAGATGGTACCAATTACCAAGAGGCCCAAAATGGGTGACAACAGACATTCAGACAAGATTGATGATAACTAACAAGAGGATACCACGATGTGTGACAAGAGTGTAACAAGATGGAGAATGTCGACAGTATACAAAAGAAACACCCTTATACTACAGGTACTGTTCGAGTAATATTTGTTTTACTATACTGTCATGGTGATTTGTATATACAGTGAAAACAAATTGCTATTCTGGTACTGCTTATTGGCTATATTGTAATTAATTTTATTTAGAGTATGAAGAACATCTCAGTAAGGCCTACTGAGATGTTCTTCATACTCTAAATAAAATTAATTACAATATAGCCAATAAGCAGTACCAGAATAGCAATTTGTTTTTACTGTATATGGGCGGGTGCCCAACCCCGAAAGGGGTTGAAATAGGGGAGCTATCCCCTCGCCTAAGGCGGCTTTCTAGGGCCTTTCCTAGCTGATGCTGAGAGGATTGGGTTCTAGTCATGTGGTGATGGGCTGGTCTATCAGAGTGAGAACTGAGCGATCTCTGCCATACCCATAGCTTACTCTGACTGTTCCTTTTACTTATATATTTTCTAGATCTCAAGTGACGGCGTCTCTTCCGTGGATTGACCTCCCAATCTACCATGATTGGAAGCCAAAGCGTCACATTTTTCCTTTGCCCTTCAACTTTCTCTTCATAATTGCTGAGGGGCACAGGGCCCTGGGTGGGGCTTTGGTTTCCCGGGCGTTTCCGCACCCTCCTTAGCTCCCCGCCATAGAGTGGCTTCGGTCACCCAGGCTTTATTGTGGTCGGCAGTGAGGGTTCTGTGGGGGCGCTCTATTATGGCCTTGGCCTTATTCGGGGCCTTGGGGCTGTTCGGCCAGGCAGCTTGAGGAACAACAACAACTGTATATTTCCCTTTGTTTTTGCATTTATATTTTTTTAATGTTTCAACTGTCCCTCCGGCCTGGAAGGATATAGTATCTGGGCGTATGGTCGTCATGTTTACATAAGTCAATTACTCGCGGTTAAGTTCCCGTCTATTTTGACGGTTATTTTTTCTGTTATTTGCCCTCTGCTGGCAATATATATGATGATAAGTCGGGGGAGGGAGGGGGGGGGGTTGAGGGCCTCAACCTATTATTGTATCCCACGGCAGTCAAAATAGACGGGAACATGATCGCGAGCGTCCGCGTAGTGTAAGCAATGCGGGCGATACACCCGAATAGTACATCCTTGCCCTCCGGCCTCCAGACACAGTCTATTGCCTGTAAATTTGATTGCTTAACCCATAAACGCGACCGTCCTCAATAGAGGTTTTCTGGTGCACTGCGACCGTTTTCTATAGATCCAGAGCATATAAAAAAAACTTAGAAAACACCCCAGTGGCACTCAAAACAATGAAATTTGTGATTAAGTGAGATAATTCCTCTTCATTACTTGCTACCATTTGGCGGAATCCTGTTGGAACTGTTTTATGCAGACGATTTAGTCCTAATAGCCGACAGTATGCAAGATGCTGAGGCCAAATTCAGAGAATGGAGAGAGGGCATGGCGAGCAAGGGTTTAAGAGTCAATATTAACAAAACCAAGGTTACGCATTGTAGATTGAGACGAGGCAATGTGGAAAAGAGCGGTGCATACCCATGTGCAGTGTGTGGAAAGGGTGTGGGCGTTAACGCGATTCAATGTAGCATCTGTCGACGCTGGGTGCACCATGGGAGTAAGTGCTGTAGTAGAATAAAGGGACCCCTGCCGAAGGATAAGTCAGAAATAGAAATTTGAGTGCGTAGTGTGCAAAGGCGAGCTTGTGTTAAGTGATGATCCTGTGGCTGTGAATTTTGGAAATGAGTCACTGGAGCTGGTGAACAAGTTTTGTTACCTAGGAGATACCATCTCTGCCGGTGGTGGAGCCGAGGCTGCCACTGTCGCTAGAATTAGATGTGGCTGGGGGAAGTTCAGAGAACTCCTGCCAATCCTGACCATGAAAAGAATGCCTCTCCCCCTGAAGGGAAAGGTGTATGCCTCATGTGTTAGAAGTGCAATGACGTATGCCTCAGAAACATGAGCCGTTAAACTAGAGGATGTCAACAGAATGGAACGTAATGAGATGAGAATGGTGAGATGGATGTGTGAGGCCAGGCTGCAGGATAGAATAACAAATGATGAGTTGAGGAGACGTTTAGGTATAAAGAGTATTAGCGAGGTGATGCGTACAAGTAGACTGGGATGGTATGGACATGTGGAGAGAATGGATGAACAAAATTGGGTGAAAAAATGCAGGTCTGTGATTGTGGAGGGAGCTGCACCAAGGGGTGGACCGAGGAAGACATGGGATCGGACTATGCGTGCCGATCTCAAATTCAAAAACTTGACAAGTGAAGCAGCCCTTAACAGGGTTGCCTGGAACGCCGCCATTAGGACAAGAGACTGAAACTGCGCGTATGTGTGGAGCACTCAGTCTTAAACTTTTATGTATGTATGTACTGTACTCCACTTGACTCCTTGTCTTTCAATGTGTTATGGTGTTGATATTCCTGACCAAGATTTTGGTCAGCCGGTGATGACCGCAAATCGACCTGTCTATTGCTACTGAAAGGGGTGTATAGGTACTTGCTAACATACATGTGTCATTAGTAATTTCATTGCAATATATTTTATAACTATACTAGAGTTACATTAAAATTCCTATATATAGGGTAAGGTAACCAATACGTACGCACTTGGCATTTATAAACCTCTCCACAGGATATGACAACACAGGCATTTAAATTTGATCTCATCTTAAAGCTTAACCATTATGCCTTCATGTCATCAGGTATCAATAGTTTATTTTGGTATGATGCAGCAACAAAAAGAAGTTAAAGTGTAAAAATTACTGTTTTCTTACGAAAATCTAAGGGTTGCACTTTTTTTTTTTAGTGTCTAATGACCCATTTTCAAATTGAAAATTGTAACTTTTTTCTATTTGCAGCAGGTACATTCTGTGATGTAGTGTATAAGAAAAACACACCAGGACTGCTGAGAAACACAAGATAAAGCCAAGGCTGGGTGTGTACCTATTGAACAAAGCCCACATACCAAAAACCAATAGGTACGCACTTCTTCAAACGGCTGCCAGAGAGTCTTAAGCTACATTACATGACATTCTAAGGCCACCTCTACTACAAGGATGAATTAGAGACACTTTTCGCTGAAACTGTCCGAGTACCATCCAAGTCAATTTACCCCAAGAGTGGTCCAGAAGGTACGCAGTGCGTGGTGCCCTGAATGTACGCGCATTCCTATTGGGCACCACGCACTGCGTAACTATTGGTTTTCACAACAAATTTTCCCTCCTCAGATTAGGCCTATAATATGTCTTTTATCTTTTTTCTAATTGAAAAATACAACATTTCTGGTAAAATAAAATTTAATTTGATAAAGTGCGTACCTTTTGGTGTTTGGTATGCGGGCTCTGTCCAATAGGTACGCACCCAGCCCTGGTTATATCTTGTGTTTCTGAGCAGTACTGATGCATTTTTCTTATAAACTCAAGCTCTCACTTAGATTAACCCTTTTTACTAACACATATCCTTCTCAAACTGCATAAAATCGTATAAATATAGCTAGAATAAAATGTTATAGAAGTTGCTCGTACAGAAGGGGTTGAGGATAGATAGATAGGTTTATTATGATGGTAAAGTATATACAGTACAGTACAATTTTTATGCACAATTGCACATTCAGAGGCACGTGAAAATCCTGATTTAGGCCTCATAACTTGTACAGTAATTGTAACCTCATACATTGTTGAGCGAGTGAGTGAGAGAGAGAGAGAGAGAGAGAGAGAGAGAGAGAGAGAGAGAGAGAGAGAGAGAGAGAATGTGTGTTTGTGTGTGAGAGACTAGGTAATACGTGGAAAACACGTATACAGTATATTGAATTGAATCTAAATTTTGAGAATGACAAAAATGATCCATAATATTTAAAAAAATCTTCCTTATGAAGAAAGGTTGAAGAAACTAGGCTTACAGACGCAGAGTTTGAGGGGATATGATATAGGTGTTCAAGTGGGATTAATATATGAGATATGAAAGATTTACTTAGCAATGAAGAGGATATAGTGGAACATGGTAATGTGGATAGCCCTATAGGTCGTAGTGACCATGCCTGTATAAGCTTTAGTTGTAATATTAAATCAGAGAGGGATAATAGAAGCAATAGAAAAATATATATGTATGATAGAGCAGATTATGAGCTGCTGAGACGGTGTTTGGACATTGACTGGGGGGGAATACTTGAACGGTGAAGACGCTGAAGGAATGTGGAGGAAAATTAGAGTCAAACTGGAGAATGCTGTATCCAAAAGTGTACCAGAAAGGGAATATAAGGATAAAACAAAATTGAGGAAAAGAATGAACCCAGAATTGCCAATGAAAAGAAAGCTTTGGACATTGATTAGAAGAAAGAAACGATTGTGGGAAAGACTAAAATTGTTAAAAAAAGAACAGGGGGTCTAGTACATATGCATAGCCTACGTGAGTTGCAGTTGGGATGTGTGTACATGCTTAGATTGACATGCAGGATTCGAAGTTGCATAATAAATCGTAGGCAGTGTCCACCATCCTTTAGCTGTCTTCGTGGTGCGATGCATAAGGTGTTGATTTTCGGTGTGAGCATCCTGGGTTCGAATCCACGGACTGCCACATGTGTTTGTAAATTTCATTAATCGATTTTAGGAGTATAGTTGGTTGTTGGAAGGAACATAATAATAGAAGCTAAAGAAGTGGATCAGGAACGCAGACAAATAAACAATAAAATAAGGTGGGAGACAAGGAGGGGGGTGAAGGAGAGGGAGAGAGAGATTGCTAGAAATGTGAAGGATAATCCAAAAATATTCTGGAAGTACATTTAGGAAAAGTTAACAAGAAGAGTAGGGATCCCAGAGCTGGTAGGGGGGTTGGATGATGGGAGTAGAGCGGAGACTGATAAGGAGAAAGCAGAGGTGCTGGGGAAATACTTTGAGGGGTACTAACAGTGCTAAAAATCGCATTAAGGACCTGGTCCTCGAACAAGTGTGTAACACTGACAATCCCAATGGGATCTTCAACCTAGCTAGGCGAGTTAAAAATGACAGTAGGGATATTATAGGTGAACAGTGTGTTAGAGATGATAATGGGAAGATTGTGTATGCAGAAAATGAAATCAGAGAAGCATGGAAGGTACACTATGAACGATTGCTAAATGTAGAGTTTGAATGGGATAAGGAACAGCTTAGTATCGAAAAACCAATATCTGGGCCCCCTCCTTTGATAGCACCAGCTGTAGTGAGCGACGCAATCAATAAAATGAAGGACGGTAAAGCTCCAGGTTGCTCCGACATTGTCGCTGAGATGATAAAAGCCTCAGGGGAGATTGGTGTAAACTTAGTCACTGAGTTGATAAACACCATTATTAAAGATGAGAAAATCCCAGAGGATTGGCTCAAAAGTGTAATAGTAAATATATACAAAGGAAAAGGGGATGCGCTAGATAGAGGAAATTATAGGGGCCTGAAAATGCTTGACCAAATCATGAAGGTCTGTGAGAGAGTCCTTGAGGGTTTGATCAGGCAAAGCATCTCTATTGATGATATGCAGTTTGGTTTTATGCCAGGACGTCGTACAACCGATGCTATCTTCATAGTCAGGCAGATACAGGAAAGATACCTACTAAAAGGCAGGGATCTTTACTTTGTGTTTGTGGACCTGGAGAAGGCCTTTGATAGGGTACCTAGAGATGTTGTACAGTGGGCTATGAGGAAACTTGGTGTGGAAGAGTGGCTGGTGCGTGTGATAATGAAGATGTATGAGGATTCGCGAAGTTCGGTGAGGGTGAAAGGTGTACTGAGTGATGAATTCGCAGTCCGTGTTGGAGTCCATCAGGGTTCAGTGTTAAGCCCCCTCCTCTTTATTATGGTCTTGGAGGCGCTGTCTAGAGTTTTTAGAGGCGGACTCCCGTTGGAACTGTTTTATGCAGACGATTTAGTCCTAATAGCTGACAGTATGCAGGATGCTGAGGCCAAATTCAGAAAGTGGAGAGAGGGCATGGCGAGCAAGGGTTTAAGAGTCAATATTAACAAAACCAAGGTTATGCATTGTAGTTTGAGACGAGGCAATGTGGAAAAGAGCGGTGCATACCCATGTGCAGTGTGTGGAAAGGGAGTGGGCGTTAACTCAATTCAATGTAGCATCTGTCGATGTTGGGTACACCATGGGAGTAAGCGCTGTAGTAGAATAAAGGGGCCCCTGCCGAAGGATAAGTCAGAAATAGAGAAATTTGAGTGCGTAGTGTGCAAAGGCGAGCTTGTGTTAAGTGATGATCCTGTGGCTGTGAATTTTGGAAATGAGTCTTTGGAGCTGGTGAACAAGTTTTGTTACCTAGGAGATACCATCTCTGCCGGTGGTGGGGCCGAGGCTGCCACTGTTGCTAGAATTAGGTGTGGCTGGGGGAAGTTCAGAGAATTGATGCCAATCCTGACCATGAAAAGAATGCCTCTCCCCCTGAAGGGAAAGGTGTATGCCTCATGTGTTAGAAGTGCAATGACGTATGCCTCAGAAACATGGGCCGTTAAAGTAGAGGATGTCAACAGAATGGAGCGTAATGAGATGAGAATGGTGAGATGGATGTGTGGGGCCAGGCTACAGGATAGAATAACAAATGTTGAGCTGAGGAGACGTTTAGGTATAAAGAGTATTAGCGAGGTGATGCGTACAAGTAGACTGGGATGGTATGGACATGTGGAGAGAATGGATGAACAAAATTGGGTGACAAAATGCAGGTCTGTGATTGTGGAGGGAGCTGCACCAAGGGGTGGACCGAGGAAGACCTGGGATCGGACTATACGCGCCGATCTCAAATCCAAGAACTTGACAAGTGAAGCAGCCCTTAACAGGGTTGCCTGGAACGCCGCCATTAGGACAAGAGACTGAAACTGCACTTATGTGTGGAACACTCAGTCTTAAAATTTTATGTATGTATGTATGTATGTAGTGGAGTCGGATGATGCAGTGCCTACTATTCCCATCAAACAGGCACCGGCACTAGAACTAATAGTTTTCCCATGCTAGAATAAGAAGGGCTATAGAAAAAATTAACAGAAGTAAGTCACCGGGACCGGATGGGATACACCCAAGAATCATAAAGGAAGGAGGTGAGATGTTAGTAGAGCCATTGAAAATGTTATTTGAGGTATCGTTTAATACAGGACAAATCCCGATGGACTGGAGAGAGGCGAACATAACAGCTATATTTAAGAAGGGAAAGAGAAATGACCCAGGGAATTATAGACCAGTCAGTTTGACAAGTGTTGTGTGTAAACTAATGGAAACGGTAATTAGAGAAGGAATAATGGAGCATATGAAGTCAAACCAACTTTTCAGTGGGAGACAGTTCGGATTCCTGCCGGGTAGGTCGACGGTACTACAGCTAATTAAGGTGGTAGATGATTGGATGCAAATTCTAGAAGATGGTGATGTAATAGACGTGGTATATTGCGATTTTATGAAGGCCTTCGATAAGGTCCCACATAAAAGGTTAATAGAGAAAGTTAGAAGCTATAATATAGGGGAGAAATGTGTGAAATGGATAGAAGCCTTCCTGAAAGATCGGAGACAGAGGGTACTGGTGAATGGAATAGGCTCGGGGTGGAGGGAAATTACAAGTGGGGTACCTCAGGGATCTGTGTTGGGACCACTGCTGTTCATTATATTTATCAACGACTTACCTGAAGTTATAACTAATGGAAGTGAGGTATACTTGTATGCGGATGACACTAAGCTGTATAGAAGAGTGAGGAGTAAGGAAGATGTGGGTTTGCTTCAAGGAGATGTGGAGGGCATGAAGGGATGGTCTGAGCATTGGTTAATGCCTTTTCATCCAAAAAAATGCAAGTATGTACATGCGGATTGGGACAAGCAAGATAGACAAGGTAGGATACAGTATGTATGAAGCGATGGAGGAAGTGAATGCAGAAAAGGATATAGGAGTAGTGATAGACAATAAGTTAAATTTGTCAGAACATTTAGCGGAAAAGATAAACAAAGCCAATAGAATTGTAGGGCTGATAAGGAGGACATTTGTGTCACTTGACGAAGAAATCTTCAGGAATCTCTATACAGCGCTGGTTAGGCCGCACCTGGAATATGCGAACAGGTGTGGGCTCCATAAATGGTAAAGGATATAGAAGCAGTGGAGAAAGTGCAGAGGAGAGCTAGCAAGCTGGTACCAACGTTGAAGAACGCGGGCTATGAGCAGAGGTTGAGGACACTGGGGCTTCCGACACTGGCATATAGGAGAAAGAGAGGGGATATGATAGAGACTTTTAAGATAGTGTCAGCAAAGTACGATGAGGATGTGTGTGAAGGTATCTTCTTGATGTGGGAGGGAACAAGAACGAGAGGACACTCTAAGAAAATTTACAAAGAAAGAAATAGGCTTGAGAAGGCAAAGAACTCATTTTGTGATAGAGTGGTATATGAGTGGAACGCACTGCCCCAGTATGTAGTCGATTCCGAATCAATAAGGGAGTTTGAAAGTAATCTTGATAACAGAGTTGTAGATGTGGAATAGGCTACCGAGTGCTCTAGTGGGATCAAGAACGATAGAAAGCTTTAAGCTAAAGTTAGATAGACATGGACGAGATGAGTTGGGTGTGAGAGGGATCTGCTGTGAGTGGGCCAATCGGTTTTCTGCAGATTCTCATTTTTGTTATGTATTGTACTCCCTAAGACATGAGAGGAACTGTAATATATGATTTTAACGTATGTAATAAAGGGACTGAATGGAGAATGCTTGTGAATAGATAAATGTAAACACGATCGTTTGGGAGAAAGGGTCATTCGACAGTTGGACTAGATAATAATCCGTCAACCGCCTGGCCCGGGGAGCCGGTGGTAGTGAAGGGTGTGCCTGGAAACATGGTGGGAGGGCTTGAGGTGGTAAAGCTTCGCTGCGGGTCTACCTGCGGAAATCGGCGCCTCTCTGGGGGATCTGGGACCTGGGAATCTTGCTGGGGACCCCAAGTGGGCCTGGGTCTCTGGGTATTTCTCCTGGACGACCTAGACATGTGTGATTTTGTGTTTTGTTTTGTTTTTCCGATATGTTTGATGTCCCTGTTTGGGCTCGTGTGATTTTGTGTTTTGTTTTGTTTTTCTGATGTGTTTGATGTCCCTGTTTGGGCTCTTGTCTTGAGTCGGCCACCCCCATAAAAAACTAAAAAGAAAAACGAAAAAGGAAAACTGGGGAAGGTGCCAGAGTATATACTCAATCAATCAATCAAATAAAAAATAGTAGTGAAAGGAGGTTAGAGGGAAGTGGGGATAGGGCAAGAATAAGTTGGATGAAATCAATTTTAGTGGGAGAAAAAGGTGTCCAGGCTTGACTGCCTAATGGTTTTACTGATTTAGCTGCTAAAGAGACCGGTCCGGGCAAGGTCGATGGGCGCGTTGGGGGAGGCTCCTCGCTGGCATGGGTATCATCTGCCATTTCTGACAATTGTCTGTTCGGGGGGGTTGTGAGCCTGGTTGGTGATTTGTTTTCGTCATGTGAGAAAATATACAGTAGGGTCCCCATTTGTGCGTGTTCGAGTTGTGCGAGCTACCAAAAATATTCATTTAATAATTCTAAACTGTGCTAATATTGTTCGAAGTGTGCGAGCTCCGGAATAAAGGTAAGCAAATCCGTGAAGAAACCCAAATGTACGAGTTACTTCACAGCTGTGGGTGAGATACGTCATGCGTCACAGCCAGCTTGGGTACCGGGTGGGAAGGGGTAGTCGGCCATATTTTTTTGCCCCCGCTCTAGTGCACGCATAGCTCCGTGAGAAATTTGTATACCTTGAGCGGCTGACCATCACACTGGAACTAAAGCAGAAAGTTATCGAGTTAAAGGATGCTGGAAAAGGAAATTCAGTTGTAGCCAGGCAGTTGGGACTTACCGAGTCGAATGTTATATCAATTTATAAGAAAAACGGAGACGGGGACGGAGACGGGGCTGGGGCCGGGGCCAGGGTAGGGGTAGCATAGCTGCACTCGCCCTGCCGCGGGGGTTTGCCTCGGAGCCCCCTAGCTTAATGTGAGTAAACAATGACTTATTATTGTTTAATTATGGCTTACTTTTATTTATATTATGTATTGTTATGAATATGTGTCAGTTAGTGTTGTTTTGTATAGCCTAGGTAATATGAAGTTGAACCCCTAAACTCGGGACCGTCCATCCACCAAATTAATTATTTCCCATAAGATACATGTTTCGAGGTGTACGATTTCGAGTTGTGCACCCTCATTCATCCACCAAATTCTCGCACAATTGGGGACCCTACTGTATACTTACATACATTCATATAATAAAGGGACTGGGGGGAGTGCTGGAGGCCCTTAGTTATCCTAGGTCTCTGGGTCTGCTCCTGGGCGACTTACTGTAGATCTGTGAATTTTTATATTTTGTTTGTATATGTTATGTTGTGTTGTCCCTGTTCGGGCTCTGTCTTGAGTCGACCACCCCCAGCTATGGGGTATGTGCCTGAGTATACAGTACAGTACATATATAATAAAGATATATGCGTAATAAAGGGGAGGGATTTGTGTTGAACTATTAGGTTTTTTCCACCAACCAACTTCACCTCTAAACTCAATTAATGAAATCAACAAATACATGTGGCAGTCCAGGGATTCGAACCTAGGATGCTCACACCAAAATTTGGTGCATTAATTTATCCATTGCGCTACGAAGACAGTTAAAGAATGGTGGACAAGCCTACAATTTATTATGCAGTTTCGAATCCAAAGGGATATGCGTAATAAAGGGGAGGGATTTGTGTTTGACTGTCGCTCATATACCAGCTTGATGCCACTTTCAGCCTCAGAGGTTTTCCTAGTTCGGAGTTACAGTATGCGATCATGGATGTTTATTGTAATTCATTGGGGGACCCACAGAGGGCTGTTTGGTTTGTTTATTTTGCTAGTTTTACATTATAATAATAATAATCAGGTACTGTAGTTTGATATTCAGGGGTTTGAAGGGATGAATTAGCTGATACAATGGTCCTTGAGTAACACAACCTGAGGAACTAATGTAGGCCTTTGAACCAACAAAACTAAAAAGTTTTATGAAACCTGTACAGTACCAGAAGGTCTGAGACTTCCCAAATTGACTAATTCCTTGAACGTTACAATAGTGCATTGTGTGCGGTTAGTTTGCTTTGGAAGCAGATTAACTTACTCATGTACCGTAGTTATGTAAACCCTATGTGCTGGATTGTTTTCTTTTATTTCATAATTTTATTTTGCTGTACTACAGTACACTCCAAGACTGAATTTTATTTTGCTAAAGCATCGTTTCCACATAGCGATTTTGATTAGTTCTTTTGCCTTTTTATTGTCTTTGTCCAAGTTTTGGTTTGTTTATTTTGCAAGTTTTACATTATAATACTTATACAAATTCTTGTTATTCCAGAATGAAGATACCCTTCCCCGTCACACCCAGTATGAAGACCTTCCCCGACACGGCGACACCACACCACAAGCCTTCCTAACAAACCTACCCAAACTTCCACCACTGAACTACAACCACCTTAACTTCATGCCGAAACGAGGACACGAGGCTTCCCACTCCCGAAGATATAAGGTGAGATACTTATGCTTGTATTCTTGAACCATTCTTTAATTTTGCAGCGTCGTTAACCCCTTCAGCACCATGACGCCTTTTTACCTTTGGTTCTGGTTGAAATTAGATTATTTTATGCAGTTTACAAAGGACCTATGTGTGAGTATCCTAGGTTAGAGTCCTTGGAGTGCCACATGTATTTGTTGATTTCATTAATGAGTTTAGAAGTCAAGTTGGCTGGTGAAAAAATATAAATTAAGAGGGTTTATTGAGATGGTATTCGCCCATTTGAATCATATACAGTAAAAGTCCTTTAATCCGAATGGCAGCGGACCGACAGTGTTTCGGATTAGTGGATTATTCGGACTGTTGGGAGGGACCCCTGAAAACACTATAAATACTTAAGAACATAAGAAAATGGGAGTCTGCAAAAAGCCGATCGGCCCATACAAGGCAGATCCCTGTCACACCCAACCCCAATTACTAGGCCCAATTATAGGCCCAACTCACTAATACCTTGAGTACTGACCCCACCAAAACGGTCAGAGATTAACACAAGATTAAGAGGGTCTGCTGAGCGCCGATTGGCCCACACCTGGTAGATCCCCCTCACACCCAACCCATCTCGTCTATATGCCTATCTAATTTTATCTTAAAGCTCCCTATCATTCTTGATCCCACTATATCACTCGGTAGCCTATTCCACCCATCTACAACTCTGTTACCAAACCAATATTTGCCTATATCATTTCTGAAACTAAATTTATCTAATTTGAAACCATTTGTTAAGAGTTCTTTCGCTATCACTGAGCTTCAGTACATTTTTCATGTCTCCTTTATTTGTCCCACTAACCCACTTGAACACTTCTATCATATCCCCTCTAACTCTGCGTCTTTCTAACGAATGTAAGCCTAATTTGTTCAACCTTTCTTTGTTTCCACATAGCGATTTTGATAATTTAATTTGACTTTATATTGTCCTTGTCCCAATTTTGGTTTGTTTAGTTTGCAAGTTTTACATTTTAATTCATATGGTAGATTTCTAATAGCATGAATCATTTTTGTCATTCTTCGCTGTACTCTCTCCAACCAATCTATGTCCATTCTGTAATAAGGACACCAAAATTGGACAGCATAATCCATATGAGGTCTCACTAATGACAAGTAAAGTTTCAAGATAACATCCTGTTTGCCTTGTTACGTACGCTTATACACTGTTTTCTAGGTTTCAAATCGTTGCTAACAAACACACCCAAATCTTTCTCGCAGTCTGAGTTTTCTAATTCAGCATTAGCTAGTTTATATTTTGCATTAGTATTCGTCTTCCCTATCTTTAATACCTTGCATTTGTCAATGTTAAAATTCATCGGCCATTTTACTGACCATTTGTGTAAGGTACCGGTATCTAGATCCCTTTGGAGGCACTCTTTGTCGCTATCTGAATCTATTGGTCTCCCTATTTTGGTATCGTCTGCGAATTTACTTATCCTACTAGTTATACCTAAATCAAGGTCATTTATATATATAATAAATAACAGAGGACCCAATACAGACACCACTCTTGACTGATCCCCACTCTGACTTAGTACCATTTATGCTGACTCTCTGCTTCCTACCAATTAGCCATGACCTAATCCATCCCAACAACGACCCACCTATTCCATGCGCCTCAACTTTTCTCATCAATCTCTCATGAGGGACTCTGTCGAAAGCTTTACTGAAATCTAAATCTATTATATCATATGACTTGTCATTATCTACTGCTTCATACACCTCTGAGAAAAAACTAAGCAAATTTGTAAGGCAAGAACGTCCCTGAGACGGTAATTGGATGCTATTGATTTATCACCTTTTTTGAAGATCGGAACTACATTTGCAATCTTCCAACCTTCTGGAACTAAACCGGTTTCTAATGACTTGTTAAATAGAAATGTTAATGGGTAACTTAACTCATCTCTGCATTCTTTTAATACTCTAGCATATACCTCATCCGGACCAGGCGATTTCTGAGGTTTCAATCTGTCAATTTCCTTAAGCACATCATTTCTACTTATAGTAATCGCTTTAAGCTATTTTCTATACTATCGCTATATACCTTACAGACTTCTGGAAACTGTGCCAAATTTTCATTTGTGAAAACGGAAAGAAATTGATTATTTAATGTACTGCACATTTCTAAATAATTTTCTGTAATTTCTATCGAAGTTTTAAGGGGACCAATTACATCTCTAACCTTGGATTTATATAGTTGGTAAAAAGCTTTAGGATTATTTTTTGAGTCATTTGCAACCTTGATTTCATAATTTCTTTTCTCTTTCCTAATATCCTTTTTGACCTGTCTTGATAAATTGTGATAGTAAGCAAGTAGGTGAATTTCGCCTTTCTTAATTTTTCTATATATACCTATCTTTTTTCCGAGAAGGTCTAATAGTCTATTATTCATCCATTTGGGTTGGTTCTGTGCTGATCTAAATTTTCTTTTGGGGATATATTTATGTTGTGCATTGAATACTGACTTGATAAAATTATCGTATGTATCTAACAAATTTGATGTCTCTTCCTGACTTAAGCTAGGGGTAAGGGATAAGGGGTATGGGGTACACGCATTTGGACACCTGGATAGACTTAATTTTTTGACCATAGGGTCCATTAACCCGGGAGCTGCGGGGAGACTCTTAAGAGTTCCCCCGGCGCACTGCGGGAAGACTCTTAAGAGTCAGAGAAAATAAAAATCAACTTTTGACATCGAAAAAAAAAAAAAAATTTATATTTTTTTTTTTTATTTTATTTTTTTTTTTTTGGCCCCTGGGCCATGCAAAATCTCAGTCCTCTACCTCCCCTCCTTCCCCACTTTCCTCCTCTCCTTCAGTTATCACCTATTTTCCCTGTTATTCCCTTATTCTGAGGTATATTTTCGTGCTAACATTAGAAATCCGATTGGAGGGTGTGGTCATCACTGATAGCAAGCGAGTGCAAGAGAGAGAGAGAGAGTATCGATCGACTGTGTCTCAGTGGCCTTGGGGGGAAATTGGCGGGAAAGCAGATTGCCTCACCCATACATTATACAACTCGCGGGCTATATCTCCGATTTTGACCATCCAAACGCTGTTTTCACTCGTTTTATTGTTGTTTCAGGTTAATACCTTTATAATCAACCCATAATAGGCGCATATGGATAAATATTAATGCTATTAATGGCACAATGAATATTTTAGTGACGGAAACACCTCAAATACGTCAGCACAGGGGGACGTTTCCAATTACCCCCATGCGCACTTCAGAGGTTAATAGGGCTCTTCTTAACCCACCATAATTGGCTTTTCTAAAGTCGGGTATTAATGTTGTATTCTCTCTGGGATTACCTCTCCATTGTATATTAAAATACACAGAATTGTGATCACTATTTCCTAGGTGGTCCCCAATTTCTACATTATTTATCATACGTTCATTGTTACTGAAAACTAAATTAAAATGTAAAACTTGCAAACTAAACAAACCAAAATTGGGACAAGGACAATATAAAGTCAAATTAAATTATCAAAATCGCTATGTGGAAACAACGCTTACTAAAATGAAAATTATTAAATAAAAGAACACAATCCACCACATAGGGTGTACATCACTACATGAGCAAGTTAATCGAGAATATTATTACCTCTAGTCGGCGTATCTATGAATTGAAATAAAAAACTATCTTGTACTACCTCAATAAACTCCTTTGAGTCAGAGTCGCCTATTTGATGCTGCCAATCTATATTCGGAAAATTAAAATCCCCCATAATGCACACATTGCTAAACCTTGATGCTATTTTAATTTCCTCCCATAAAGATGTTCCGTCATTTCTACTCATATTTGGCGGTCTATACATAACTCCATTAACTATGGTCTCACTACCTTCGTTAACCTCTACCCAAACACTTTCATTATCATTATTTAGTCTAATACCCGGTACCTGCTTTAATACAGCTTTTTAATGTACTCCTGACAAATACTGCTATACCACCGCCCCTCCTACTTGTTCGGTCATATTTAAACAAACTATATCCCGGTATATCAAATTCTGCTAAAAAAAATGCCTGGTTTCTGTATTAATCCATGTTTCAGTTAGTGCTATTATGTCTATATTTTCTTTGCTCACAATTGCTCTAAGTTCATTCATTTTGTTATACAAACTCCTACAATTTGCATAATATACCCTCAATCTATTACTTTTATTTGCATCTAATTTTCTATTGTTTTTAACTAGTTTATTATTACCTGTTGAACTACTAGACCTAGACGGAAAATCTACTCTATCAGAATTTTTGTCATTACTAACAATTACATGTGGCTGGGATTCTATTTTACTTACACACCTATGGTTTATTAACAAAACCCCGCAACAATCTTGTCGAGTGAGCTGGCCAAGGTCGAAACTCCTAGTCGAGAGAGTACTCCATCCTGGGCATACAGTTCATCCTTACCATAAAAGAGGGACCAGTTATCCAGGAATGGAATAGTATTTGCCTTGCAATACTTCTCCAGCCGGCTATTTACACCAATAGCCCTGGAGGACCATTCCTTCCTTACCCCTCTTCTTGGCAGGATACTGTGTACCACAGGAACTCCACCCTTTTCCTTGATCCTCTCCAACATTTCCTGATACTTGGAGAGCAACTCAGTCCTGCATCTCCATATATCGTTGCTCCCTGCATTGAGGAAGATGATGGGGTCCTCCCCACTCACTTCCAGGACAGCATCTATCTTCTCAGCCACCCTCCCGACTCCGGCACCAGGCACGCAGACAACTTTACCAACCTGAGTGTTTGTTGCCCTGCCAAGGTATCTAACCAATGAATCACCGACAAAGAAAACAGACTTAGCTTTTTCCTTTTGTCGGCGTGTAGCAGCAGCAGCAGCAGGCTTCCTCCCCTCCCCTCTCACTGCCTCGCTGTAAGACGGGTCATCTCCTTCCCCCACTCCGTCTTCACTTCCATCACACTCGTCCTCCAGGATGCTGTACTTGTTGTTTACAGGTACACACTGCTTCTTCAAGGTACACTTCGTTCCACTTGAAGCTACCACTTTCCAGGAAAAGTCCGGTTTTCCTACACAAGTGGCATTTTTAGTTTCCTCTAATGCCATCTTCAATGCTAAGTTCGCGTCCTTGAAAGATTGGACCTCAAGCTCCACATTCTCCAGCCTTTCTTGCAAGGCAAGACAAAGCTGGAGAATATGGGAAGAGGTAGCAATCTCATCAGCACAAGCCATCACAAGAATGTTCACTAGCACCTCACTTAAGGGTAAAAAGGTATGTCACTAGCGGTCACTCGGGACGTCTTCACTGGTCAAAGGTCAGCAGGCAACAGGAATTAATAGATAAAGACATGATATGGTATATACCGTATATACTGGCGTGTAAGACACATTTCTAAGCCTTTAACCCTCGTCTAGCGGGTTTTTTTGGGCTATTTTGGGCATATTAAGGCCCTCCTGAATGATCAATCAAGTATCTGCATGAAAAGAAATGTATTCAGCAAAAAACTAGGCGCTACAAGCTTCAAAATGAGACCAGAACGAGCTACGTAGCACTCGTCGTTTTGATGCAGTGGTACCACCAACATGGGAGTTTAGCGTATAGCGGCATATTTTTTCCAGCTACACTCACTACTGGCTACACTGCCGGCCTCTCGAGAACAGAGGAAGCGTGAGTCAGTGGGCGGCGGTAAGCCCTGGATGTCGGCCGTGTGGCCTGCTGCGCTCCCGGCCATTTGCACTCGATTTCAACCCTTTAAAAGCCTTAATAATGCTCCTAACTTGCTGCTTTTTAGATACAGACTTAAGTCGGGCCCCGCTCTTTAAGTGTTAATAAACCCTCCAAAACCATGGGTGGTCTTATACGACGAATATACTTTCAATGCAAGTGAATTTGGAGCGCCGAGATTCATCAGCTGATTTTCTGAGTGACCGAAATCGTCGAAATACGATAATTTAATCATTAGTACTATATATCTCGTATATACTTACCTTAATTCTTTATATTTCCTAATAAACTTTCATCAAACAAGTTATAAACAAATTATAAGTTCAAATGAAAAATCAGTGTACCGGTATCATTACCAAAACACGTGTGTGTGTTATTGTCGTGTGTGTGTTCTTGTTCTTGTGTGGCTATATCGACCGCCACTGATATACGGTATGCAATAAATATTATTATAATTATGCTCTATGGAATTTAATTTAATTTTACCTAATACTATTTATAATAGTAAAAGCCAAAGCAAGCTCCATTAAACTGTAACTATTGAAGGCGGTAGATTGTTGGCCAGCCTAGCAACAACAACAACAACAACAACAACAACTTGTACCTACGGGTTATTATTGTTCAACTAAAGATCGGCGGCATTGTTTTTTAGTCAAATCAATGGCGTTTCATAGTACCAATGGACTTAATTGGATAGGTTGTTTTATTACTTACCAGTAATGCTTAGAAGTGCTAAGTAGTCATCACTAGGGAGTTACAAGCACTATGAGGCCCGAAAAACGAGTGGAATTAGCGAATGTGACCACCGATCAGACAACTGGTAGACGGAAAATGGCTTCGTCAGCCGCCTTTAAAAGTTCGAACCATTGGGATTTTCGGACTATCCGTGTTCGGATTACAGGACTTTTAGATAGATTACAAACTAAAGAAAATCGTCTAATGGTAAACAGAATATGATGAAAAGTATGTCATGGTGGTGAAGGTGTTAACGGATGAAATACAGATCTCCCTCACTATCCGATGCCCCAATTTACGATATTATTGCAAGTTTTTAGGCGTTTATGTTTGAGTTTTGGCTAGTCCGAGAATGCATCCTTATTTACCTTATTAATTTTAGGGTTTTCTATACGATTTTTCTATTCAAGATTGGGTTTTCAGGAACGTAACCCAATCGTAAATCGAGGGAGACCTGTAACTTGAAAAATTATGTTACCTTTAGAATTAGATTACCAGAAACAGATTAACTTGCTCATGTAGTAATGTACACCCTATGTGGTGGATTGTGTTCTTTTATTTCATAGATTTTATTTTAGTAAGCGTTGTTTCCACATAACGTAGTGATTTTGATTAGTTGTTTTGCCTTTATATTGTCTTTGTCCCAGTTTTGGTTTGTTTAGTTTGCAAGTTTTACATTTAATAGGAATGGTAATCCTTCTAAACTCTGTAGACAACGCTCATTCCCACAGTATTTGTTCAGTATTTGTGGTGTAATGGTTTAGATGCTTAACCCTTTGAGTACCAGCGACGTATGTTAGCTTTTATTCTGGCTGTATTTAGACGATATTGTGCAGCTTAAGCCGGCATCACACGAGCGATTTTCCACTTAATATTTATCCTCAACACTGGTCTGGCAGCTCATGAGGTCAACATTCAATATATTACAGTTACCTAAATTAATCTACCATCAGTTTAGTTTCCGATAGCAGTGCAAAATATACTCCAGAAATGTTGCCAGAAAATTTTTGACTATAAAAGCTCTCGTGTGATCCGACTTTAGGAGGGATCTGCGGTCGTTACAAGGGTTCGTTGAGATAGTTTGAAGCCTTATTATTGCTAGAGGTCCTTCCTAATCTGAATGAACGTCACCGGTACTGTACGGGTTAAGTTCTGGGTGTGGTGTCCCGAGTTTGAATCCTGGGACGACCATATCCTTTCATTAGTTTATTAAAGTACATTGGGGTTTGTCTTGAAGGATTAATGTTATTTTGCTAAAGCGTCGTTTCCACATAGCGATTTTGATATGTTCTTTTGTCTTTTTACTGTATTCGTCTAAGTTTTGGTTGTTGTTGCTGGGGCTGTTCAGCCAGGCAGCTTGGGGAACAACAACTGTCTAAGTTTTGGTTTGTTTATTTTGCGTGTTTTACTATAACATTTGGAAGGGAAAGAATACAAGTGTTACCATCTGACGTAAGAATATCAAACTTAACCCCATTCAGCACAATGACATCATTTTCATATCGTATGTAGTCGATTCCGAATCAATAAGGGAGTTTGAAAGTAATCTTGATAAAGCATGGGGAAGACAAGATTTGAAGTTTGATTATAAAACAAAAATACAGAATAGTAAAAATGTTGCGTCTGCTACCGCCGCCGCCAACACCGTGAACGACCGCAGCAGTGCAAGCACTGGTACTGAGCTGGATACACAGGCATAGTTTGCCTTTTTCCAGAGGATCTACTGTAAGAATACTGTAAGAATATCACCTTGGTTACCATTAGATAATTTTGTCTAAGTCAAAGCTGTACCGTATTTATTTTGTAGCATTTTCTATATCCCTATTCGGGCTCTGTCTTGAGACGGCCAGCCCTATAAATAATACAAAATAAATAAAAAGGGGAAAACTGGGGTAAGTGCCAAAGCATATACAGTCGCGCAAATAAGTCATGTCTCGGCACCAAATATGTTTTGATCAATGATTGGTATCAGCAATATCTAAGCTTCATTTCTTCATATTGAGTGAAATATACACACTTACCCACCCTATAATAATAATAATAATAATAATAATAATAATAATAATAATAATAGTTCTTAAAGCTAGCGCATGCTAAGCCAGCTAAGGATAGCCCAATAAGGCCGATTAGGCATATTTCCATTGGGGTCCTGTACTACTATCCCATCCCCTTGCTCATGAGGGATGGTAACGACTCAGTGCTTGTGAAAAATCTTTAATGCGCCGAGCGTGGGCGCGATCCCGGGCCTTCTGGGTAGAAGTCCGAGACGCTAGTCACTACACCAAGCGAGCCGCTAACATCTGTTCAGACTATTCAACATCTGGCAGACATTAATACAGCACAGAGTGAGCCACACGTAATGACAGCTGGGACATGACTTATTAGCGCCACTGTACATACATACAGTATTTATTGCGTTATATCTTGAAACCACCTCGAGTATCAAAGCGCAGGGCTTGTGTACTCAAAGTACAGTAATTCAAATGTCACGTCTTAAGTGACTAGGATTGTTTATTTTATTTGTTTTTTGTCTCCATCTTGGAACTGTACACTGTTCAGTAGCCTGTAACTCTTAAGAGGCTCCGAGATTATCGATTGAAGCTTCGAGATGTTAGATGCTTCATATATGTCGCTGTAGGAATAGGTTTTTACACCATACCCGAAAGAGGATTTATGGAGCTCCGATCTTACTCTCTGAACAATTTTACCAACACCTAAACTTCGTTATGTGAGGGAATAGTCTCACAAAAATATGCCAGGGCCTGGGATTGAACTCGGGACCCTTGGGCTATGAGGCGAACACTCTTACCAGTGTCACCAAGAAAGATATCTCACTTGGCAAGGTCGGCTCAAGTTATTTCCGCATCCGGTCTGTTTAGGATAACCTATTTTCACTGACTTTACATTGCACTAGATGTTCACAGTGGAGTTTCAATGTGATGATTGCTTCTTTTCTGCCACAGTAGATAACACCACCTTATTTATACACATCACTTGATTCATCTTGACAGCCAATATCATATGTCTTATAACAGGGAATTTGTTCTTATATGTCAATAATTTTGTGCTAAGGCTATAAAAATGGCACTTTTGAACGCATGGCGATTCTATGTAATTACAGTATCTCTGTTTGGCTAATGCAGGACTACTGATGTCTATCTATCTATTGCCAGACGCCTTACTCCCCTTAACCCTTCCTACCCGGGCAGTCTTACTTAAGGACGGTCGCCCGTACCCGGGCGAAATGGCTGAAAAACGTCTAGGCCTAGGCTACCGTATTTATGTTTATTTTCACTGCTAGAACTTTCCCACTCATCTATAATCGTAGTGCGGTTTTCAATCTGTATTTTGGCGTTGAGTAGAGCTCTGTAAGTCAACTGGTTCAGTTGTGATGACGATTTCAGTGGAGCAAATATTGCAGAGATGTTGCCAATATGGGGGCTTTTTAGACACTAATTTCGTCTTACGTCAGAACAATAACATTGAAGAGTCTTCTCCTTCTTGTTTTCGGAGGTGCGGTGACGCAACGCTTGGGTTTGTTGACATACGTCGTACGCACGGCGTTCAGACCAAGCTTAATTAGGCTATTAAGCTGCCACCTTAGGTAAGGCAGACCGGGTAGCGGCCCTTATTCCGAGCTGTCCTTACCTAAGGCAGCCCGGGTAGGAAGGGTTAATGGGGGTGGCCATACACAAAATGCCCCCAAGCAAACCTATCCCCTGTAAGAGGGACAACCCATGCCAGTTTACTGAATGACTTACAGGATTGACCACTCAATTTAGGGTCCGTCTGACTCCGAGGCCTTTACTGATGTGATTATTGTTATTGTTTAGTTTTCGGTGTTCGGCCGGCGGGATTTCAGTTAAGTTGTCGAGTTTCTTAACCCGGCAAGTGCGATAGGCCTCACGGAAGGCTTCCTATAGGGAACGTGATAGGCCTCACGGAAGCAAGACCATAAAAAAAACCTTCCAAAAAAAAAAAGGGCCTATCAAAACAAAGGAATTTGTCTCTAGGTGAGATAATTCCCCTCCAGTACTCATCCATGTAAATCTCACCCACCCCTCCTTCCCCACCTTATTCCCCCCTCCCTCCCCTCCTCAATTATCACCTATTTTTCCTCTTATTATCATCATTTATCGGTTATTTTTCTCTCCCGCGATAATGTAGCACAAGTGGGTTGCAGAAAAGATCGTTATGTAACACCCAGACACCGGCCCACACCGCCCCGCTCGTCTCAGTTACCTCACAGACAGCGAGAGAGGAGGGTTGCCTGTGGCTCTCTCTCGCCTGAGATTATGACCGGGTGGCCAATATCTTCGTTTTTCACCACCCAAATGCTTTTCCCACTTATTTTAGCACTCTTGAAGGTTCATATATACATCATATATGTAAAATAAAAGCATACCGAAACAAATAATGCTCTATATTGTAAATATAACGAATTCTGTCAGAATCCAAGGCTAGAAATGCACAAATAACTACCCTAGCCCCTAGGTCTATTTCGCGCTTGTCAGGTTAAGATATAATTGCACCAGTGTTATTCACAAGTTATATTTGTGAATAACAACTTATGACTATAATGTATAGTAAGCTTTGTTTATCGTAAATAAACAAGAAATTATCATGTCCCGATCTTGATTATTGTACTTTGACTTGATTTTGATGAAAGACCATACAGTACAATATATCGTCAATAAGCTTATGGGATGAAGCCGTGATGTTGTTGTCGTTCCCTAGGCTGCCTGGCTGAACCGCCCCGAGTTCTTAACCCGGGAACTGCGGGAAGACTCTTAAGAGTTCCCCCGGCGGACTGCGGGAAGACTCTTAAGAGTCAGGGGGAAAAAAAATCAATTTAAAACACTGAAAAACGTTTTTTTTGCCCCTGGGCCATGCCAAATATCACTCCTCTACCTCCTCTCCTTCCCTCCCCTCCTTCAGTTATCACCTATTTTCCCTGTTATTCCCTTATTCTGTGGTATATTTTTGTGCTAACATTAGCGAGTTGCAAGCAGGGCATTGTCATCACTGTTAGCAAGCGAGTGCAAGAGAGAGAGAGAGAGAGAGAGAGTATCGATCGACAGTGTCTCTCCAGACTTGGGGAAAAGTGGCGGGAAAGGAGGTTGCCTCAGCCATACATTATGTAACTCCCGGCCTGTATCGCCGATTTTGACCATCCAAACGCTGTTTCCACTTGTTTTATTGTTGTAACAGGTTAATACCTTTATAATCAACCTATAATAGGCGCATATGGAGAAGTATTAATGCTATTTATGGTAAAATAAATATTTTAGTGATGGAAACAGCTCAAATACATGCGCACAGGCAGAGGTGTCTCATACCCCCCATGCGCACTTCAGAGGTTAAGGAAGGCCTTGGCCACGATCGGGCTTTCCCACAGAGCTCTCAAGAAGTGTAGATTATGTTGTTGGCGTAAGTGATTGTGTGGAATTTCTATGATGTGTTTAATAGTATGGGGTGCTGTCTTACATCCTGGGCAGGTGTCGACGACGGACACATCCAGTCTCTTCTGATAACTCAGAAGAGCTGGATGTGCCCACATCTCAGCCTGGCCAGGTGGACTCTATCTTCACGAGGAAGGGAGGACTCAGAAGGATGGATTTCGGGAGGTTGTGCCTGCTACTGCATGTTGTCTATGAGTGATTTGATGGAACAGCGAGAGATATGTGTGTGGATGTGCTTCTGGAAGCTGGTTTGGTGTGGGCAGGGAGGGAAAGATGACAGTATTTGTGTGTGATATGTGCTGGGTGTTGTTTTGATATTTCTTGGTGTCTGTGGGTGTGTTGCCATGTATTGTAGTGAATGGTGTTGGTTTGTGGAGGCTGCAGTCAGGAATTGAGTGCCTCTCAGGTCCAAGTGGTCTTTGACATTAAGGACTTTGGATTCTTGATGTAGGTGATCTGTAGGTGTAGTAGCTGTGCAGCCTTGGATGATTTTTAGGGCTGTATTTTGAATGTTCTGCAATGTCTTGCGATGTATTATTATGTTCCCTCCACCAACCGACTTTACTCCTAAACTGACTTACCCCTTTCTCCAACACAACACGGCTTCAGGCCATTGCACTCCACAAACACTCTTCTTACAGACCTTACACAAAGAGCTTTTGACGGCATCAACTCAGCTAGACCACCACACAGATCAGTACTTGCCACACTCGACATTAGTAAAGCCTTCGATGCCATCCCCCGCCACAACCTAACAAACAAAATCTACAACACATACATGCACAACAACACAAAAAGATGGCTGGCCAACTTCTTAGCAGGCAGATGTGCACACGTATCTTTTGCCGGTCAGTCATCTAGCATTAGAAATTTCCCAAACGGAGTCCCGCAAGGATCCGTCCTGTCGCCCGCACTCTTCAATCTGTACATGCATGATATAAATACACCAAATTCACCCCAAATAACCATAGCCTCCTACGCAGACGACATAACACTCACAAGCACGCACCAAAACCCAGACACAGCAACAAGACTCCTTCAAGACTATCTCGACACATTACATGAATGGTGCACTACAAACAGGGTCAATTTAGCCCCAGCTAAATCCACTGCAACCCTCCTCACAAGCTGGACAGGAGAGCACGATTACGTCCTGGGACTCAACATAAACAACACACCCCTAACACACACACACACACACCCAAAATCCTAGGAGTAACACAAGACACCCAAATGACATTCAAACAGCACACCACAAACACGAAAAAGAAACTGACACCCAGACTTAACGCCCTCAGATCACTTGCCCACACAAAATTTGGACACAACAAAGAAACCACCACCACAGTCTACAAACAATACATAAGATCAGTTATGGAATACGCAAGCCCGGCCTGGGCTTCCAACCTAGCTGAAACACATCATAAGACCTTACAGACCATTCAAAATAAAGCCCTGAAAATCATCACAGGATGCACAGCTACGACACCCACAGATCACCTACATCAAGAAACCAAAGTCCTCAAAGTCAAAGATCATCTAGACATGAGAGGCACACAATTCTTGGCAGTAGCCTCCACGAATCAACACCACCCACTACACTACATGGCTACACACCCACAGACACCAAGAAATATCAAAACAACACCCAGCACACGCTATCACACACAAATACTGTCTTCTCTCCCTCCCTGCCCACCCCAAACCAACTTCCGGAAGCACATCCATACTCATATCACTCGCCGTTCCATTCACTCACTCATAGACAACACGCAGCTGCAAGCACGACCTCCCGAAATCCATCCTTCTGAATCCTCCCTTCCTCGCGAGGACAGAATCCACCTGGCCAGGCTGAGATGCGGACACCATCCGGCTCTTCTGAGCTATCAGAAGAGACTGGATGACTCCGTCGTCGACACCTGCCCGGATTGTAACACAGCACCCCATACCATTAAACACATCATAGAAGACTGCATTTCACACAACCACTTACGCCAACAACACAATTTACACTCTTTGAAAGCTCTGTGGCCATGGCCTTCCTTAGGAACTCGGGGCTGTTTGGCCAGGCAGCTTAGGGAACAACAACAACAACTCCAAAACTCAATTAATGAAATCAACAAATACATGTGGCAGTCCAGGGGATTCGAACCTAGGATGCTCATACCGAAATTCAGTGCATTTATCCATCAGCTAGGTTTGAAGCCCAGGCAGGGCTTGCATATTCCATTACTGATCTTATATATTGTTTGTATACTGTTGTGGTAGTTTCTTTGTTGTATCAACATTTTGTGTGGGCAAGTGACCTGAGGGCGTTAGAAGGTGGTGGTGCATGGGTCGAGATAAACATGGAATAATAATTGCCAACCTGCACATAATTATATTGTCAAATCCAATGGCACCGAAATAATTATTAACAATGGGGTTTTGTGGATCGTCTACACCGGACCTATGACGTCATAGGAGTGTAAGTCCACCATCCAGTCCAGAAAGAGGATACTTCTGTGACGTCACTATGACGTCACAGGTCCGGTTTAGACGATCCACAAAATCCTTTATACCAATATTAATGATGATTTCAGTGACATTGCATTTTAAAAGCAAGATAATTATGTGCAGGTTGGCGATTATTACTCGTTTATCTCAACCCGTGCACCACCACCTTCAACCCTTCCTACCCGGCCTGTCTTACTTAAGGACGGTCGCCCGTACCCGGGCGAAATGGCTGAAAAACGTCTAGGCCTAGGCTACCGTATTTATGTTTATTTTCACTGCTAGAACTTTCCCACTCATCTATAATCGTAGTGCGGTTTTCAATCTGTATTTTGGCGTTGAGTAGAGCTCTGTAAGTCAACTGGTTCAGTTGTGATGACGATTTCAGTGGAGCAAATATTGCAGAGATGTTGCCAATATGGGGGCTTTTCAGACACTAATTTCGTCTGACGTCAGAACAATAACATTGAAGAGTCTTCTCCTTCTTGTTTTCGGAGGTGCGGTGACGCAACGCTTGGGTTTGTTGACATACGTCGTACGCACGGCGTTCAGACCAAGCTTAATTAGGCTATTAAGCTGCCTTCTTAGGTAAGGACGGCCGGGTAGCGGCCCTTCTGCAGAGCTGTCCTTACCTAAGGTAGCCCGGGTAGGAAGGGTTAAGTCTGGGTGTCAGTTTATTTTTTATGTTTGTGATATGCTGTTTGAATGTCATCAGAGTATCATATGTTACTCCTAGGTTTTTGGGTGCGTGTGTTTGTGTTAGGGGGTTGTTGTTTATGGTGAGGTGCGGGTTTCTTTATTCGGCTGTCCAGCTCGTGAGGAGGGTTGTAGTGGATTTGACTGGGGCTAATTTGAGTCTGTTTGTAGTGCACCATTCATGTAGTGTGTTGAGATAGGGTTTGAGGAGATGTGTTGCTCTGTCTGGGTCTTGGTGTGTACATGTTGGTGTTATGTCGTCTGCATAGGAAGCTATATTTATTTGGGGTACGTGAGGTGTGGGTATATCATGCATTATAGATTGAAGAGTGTGGGCGACTGGACGGATCATTGCAGGACTCATTTTTTTTTTAAAGTTTCTGATGTTGGATGACTGACTGGCAAATGATATGTGTGCATATCTGCCTGATAGGTAGTTGGCCAGCCACCTTTTTGTATTGTTGTGCATGTTTGTGTTGTAGATTTTGCTTGTTAGGTTGTGGCAGGGGATGGCATCGAAGGCTTTACTAATGACAAGTGTGGCAAGTAGTGATCTGTGTGGTAGTCTGGCTGAGTTGATGCCGTCAAATGGTCTTTGTGTAAGGTCTGTAAGAAGAGTGTTTATGGAGTGTAGTGGCCTAAAGCCATGTTGTGATATAGGTAGGGGAATGTGAGGTGTGGTTAGTTGCAGTGGCGGCTCGTCCATGAGAGCTGTTGAGCTGCAGACCTCCCTGGCTCACAGCACTGTCAGGCAGATGATTATGATAGACACAGGAGGTTAATATTTGACAACATACATTTGAAAATACTAAGGATCTGTATACTATTCAGCATCTTGCTATGTTAAATTGTGTTAAATTCTAACCTCAATTACGCAGATTTCATAAGTATAACATCTAGTACCGTACAAGAGTTTTCCCAGCCGCAGTGGCGGCACCAAAAGACTATGAGCTGCACCAGTGTCAGCCCTCACTGCACCTCAGTCTTGTGTTGACATATGATTTATGCGTGTGCATGAATAGCATTCTGTTAGCTACGATCGTAGCTTTGTTTCAGTGTTCTTAGTATTTCACTATCATACATTTTGGTTAGTATACATGAGCATGAAGGACGCTTATGATTTATATAGACTAGGCCTACCATTAGTCTAGGGATGCGATTTTATTCAGTTTATTAAACACCTTGCAGGCATTCCCTTAGCCTATTTAATACTTAATGTTTCCCTTTTTTCATAATCAGTGATTATTTTCTATGTTCTAGCTCGGCCTACCTGGCTGTAGGCGATTTTCTTAGCTTATAAAGAAACTTCTGAAGTTTATGAGTAAATAATTTAGCAAAAATACTGAAAATGTCAGAATCATGTGGTGGTTTTGTGTTCTTATATTTCATAAAGTATTTTACTAAAGTGTTATTTCCACAGCAATTTTGATAAGTTTTTTTGTCTTTATATTATGTCGTCCCTGTTTTAGTTAGTTTGTTTTGCAAGCTTTACATTATTATTACAAAGCTTCGATTGTGGCTTTTGGGTATTTCTAACTAGGCTATGCTGTATTATTATTATAATCTATATTTTATTATTTTTTCTCATTTGACACTTACGAAAA
This sequence comes from Paralithodes platypus, assembly GCA_032716605.1. Lineage (NCBI taxonomy): Eukaryota > Metazoa > Arthropoda > Malacostraca > Decapoda > Lithodidae > Paralithodes > Paralithodes platypus. The sequence goes on from CM064495.1 coordinate 4,014,118, forward strand.
ATATTGATAGGATATTAAAACAAAAGAAAGACCTACACCATTGTTATCTTGTGAACAGTATACAAAGAGAATAAAGTAAGTACAGTAGTAATGTTTTAAGTTTATAACAACTTTACTGATATAGGAAATATGCAGTCCCTCCATATTATTTTATCACGAGCCGCCACTGGTTAGTTGTAATATGAGGCGTTTGGTACCTTTTGAGGGGGTGCAAAGGAAAGTGATGGGGTGGTGTGACAAAGGGGGTTTATCATTTCACTGTAAGGGAAAGCTACATACTGCATGTGTGAGAAGCATGCCACATTATGGTAGTGAGACGTGGACAGCCACAGAGGATGACATCAAAAGACCTTAAGCTTACTGAAATAAGTTTAAGAACATAAGAAAATGGGAGTCTGCAGAAAACCGATTGGCCTACACAAGGCAGATCCCTGTCACACCCAACCCTAATTATAAGGCCTAATTTAAAAAAACAGGAATCTGCAGAGCCCCACACCTGCCAGATCCCCCTCTTGATAGCGTAATGCTTAGTGTGCGGAATTTTGGTGCGAGTATTCTTGGTTCGAGTCCTTGGAGTACCACATGTATTTATTACAGTACTTTCATTGATTTAATTAATTAGGTTTATTTGAAAATTAATTGGTGGGTTGGTGAAAATATATATGAATATAGTGAGAGACGAACCAACAAGAGTGGTTGAGAGGGAGATATTCATTTTGTGTAATACAAATTGTACTATTTAACACATGGTGATTCTATTTAGTCATCCCCGTTTGGCTCTCTCTCCGTCTCCCTTCTTACCTGGACATTAGCTATGGGTATTTGTAAAAAACTAATGGTTAGGATTTTAGATTAACTAGATATACACTATACTGAATTCGGTTTCTTTACATGGGCGATAAATTGAATCCCTTATTAGCTAGCTACTTTCTCGATACAGTACTTAATGAACAAAAATGAAATTATGCCTCTCCCATCATATATAGTCCACGTATATATAATTAGCACCATATTTCTCTACAAAATCTTCAAAATAACCGAGAAATTTTGATGGTAACTTTGCAATTTACCGTCAGTTGAAAAGAAACATAGTTAATTTTGTTATGTTTAATTATGTTATGTATATTCTCTCGTCCTGGCCACCTCGCTGGGATCGCAACGTCTGTGTGGGCAGTGTATCTATGCTCCCTCATGTAAATGTCTCATCAGGCAATATAAAATAGTTATAGACATAGATACCAACACCAGACACAGTACGGTGTCGTCTTTTGCTGATGACACAAAATTAAGCAAGATAGTAAACACACAAGAGGACACGGGCCGACTGCAGGAAGACATGAATGTAGTGTTCCAGTGGACCAGGGAAAACAACATGCAATTCAATGAGGACAAATTCCAATTAATACAGTACGGAGATAATAATGGTGTTAAAGAAATTACAAATTACTTAACAGAATCTAACCACATAATAGAACGGAAAGACCTTGGGGTATTAATGTCTGAAAATATGGGTTTCAAAGTACATAACCAGGTCAAACTGGCGGCTGCGAAACGTCTTAACGGGTTGGATTCTGCGTACTTTTAAAACACGCGGTGAATTGCCTATGATAACGCTCTTCAAATCTCTAGTGCTACCGCGGCTTGAATACTGTAGCGTATTAACATCCCCATACAAAGCAGGTGAAGTAAATGACGTAGAGAGTGTACAAAGAAATTTCACTTCGCATATAAGTTCGATAAAACATCTACACTATTGGGAGCGTTTAAGAGCACTGAATCTGTACTCACTGGAACGTAGAAGAGAACGTTACCTAATAATATACACACGGAAAATCGCAGAGGGTTTAGTACCAAACCTACATACAGTAATTAAAATGTAAAACTTGCAAACTAAACAAACCAAAATTGGGACAAGGACAATATAAAGTCAAATTAAATTATCAAAATCGCTATGTGGAAACAACGCTTACTAAAATGAAAATTATTAAATAAAAGAACACAATCTACCACATAGGGTGTACATTACTACATGAGCAAGTTAATCTGTTTCCCAAGCAAACTTATCGCACATATAACAACGCACTATCGTCACGTTAAAGGAAGTAGTCAAGTTTGGGAAGTCCGGGACGTTCTGGCAAATTTTACTAAACTCTGCATGAATAAAGAAACTAAATGTTAAATGTCAAAATATTATTTAAAATCAAATTTGCAACATGACAAGACATTAACAATAGTACAAAATACAAATATTGATAAGATATCTATACTATTACAAAATAATATATAAAATACAGTACAGCACTCACTAACGATAGTGCTATCGGGTAGGTACCTGTAAGCATAGCATGCCTCAAGTGACCCCTATCAATAACTACCCTACAAATAACCTACATTTATAGCACAAATAAACTAAGGAAATCGCAAAAGTAAGCAATTGATACTATCGACAATGAATACATATAATATAAAGACAAATAATTGCAAAATATGAAGTAACAACAGATTTAAACAAATAGTACTCTTTTAACAAGAACAATAAATTTAAAAAATCATCAATATTAATATTAATAATAGAAAAAGAAAAAGATAAACAATAAATACAGACAAAAAACAATAAATACAGACAAAAAGTAAGCAGAGGTTATACAAGAAACTTCAAGTTAAAAATGCTTGATTAAAATTATTGATGTCAAATTTTAGAATACAGTCACAATAATTGACCCTAAAAAGATTAAATTTATGGAACAATTTACTTGCCTCCGATACTTACTCCGATAGTCATGAAATTCAGTGATAGGAGAGGCTGGGAATGCGAAATCCCCCGGATGAATAACAGGGGTGCTATGGGCTCTCTGCGAGAGGGCTGGTTATCACACAGAGGCCCACGTCTCTTCAACAAACTCCCACGGCGAGTAAGAGACATGAGGGACATCTCGTTAGACAACTTCAAGAGAGCCCTAGATGTCGAACTGCAAAAGGTACCAGACGAGCCCATCCTCGCAAGGGAGCGAGCTGTCGCTTCAAACAGTCTACTGCACCAAATCACCACCCATAATGAGGGGCGTCGCCATCCTTGGTGCCGCTAGAAGAGTGGCGAACACATCAAAAGGTATCAAAAGGTAAGGTAAGTTAAGGAAATAATTGTTTTGTACTTACTTGTCTTACCAATACCTGTAACCTCAAATGTTTATACAGTATATTGTCTTTTTTCAATTTTCAGGACACCGGAGGATTGCAGACAGACGCCACCACCGCCGCTAATCCATCTACACCCCAAGGACAGCTCCTACTACAATTAATCAAACCACTACACTACTGCAAATCCATCTCCTACCACCCCTGCACATCATACGCCCCAAGACCAACACACTACAGATCCCCTACGATGAACCACCACACTGCTAACACATCTACCACCTCTGCACATCATACGCCCCAAGAACAACCCACTATGGATCCCCTACGATGAATAACACCACTACAATACTCCAACTACACCAGACATCATCAAATCTACTACTTTACTATACTCTATTCAAACAGACTTAATCTAGCCCCAGCCAAATCCACCGCAACCCTGCTCACAAGTTGGACAGGAGAACACGAATACATCCCTCAACTCACCATAAACAACACACCCCTAACACATACACACACACCCAAAATCCTAGGAGTAACATATGATACTCATATGACATTCAAACAGCACACCACAAACATTAAAAAGAAACTGACACCCAGACTTAACGCCCTCAGGTCACTTGCTCACACAAAATTTGGACACAACAAAGAAACTACCACCACAGTATATAAACAATACATAAGATCAGTGATGGAATACGCAAGCCCAGCCTGGGCTTCTAACCTAGCTGAAACACATCATAAGACCTTACAGACTATTCAAAACAAAGCCCTGAAGATCATTACAGGCTGCACAGCTACTGCACCCACAGATCACCTACATCAAGAAACCAAAATCCTCAAAGTCAAAGACCATCTGGACATGAGAGGCACTCAATTCCTGGCAGCAGCCTCCACGAACCAAGACCACCCACTAAACTACATGGCAACACACCCACAGACACCAAGAAATATCAAAACAACACCCAGCACACGGTATCACACACAATTATTGTCCTCTCTCCCTCCCTGCCCACCCCGAACCAACATCCAGAAGCACATCCATACTCATATCTCTCACCGATCCATCCACTCACTCACAGACAACACAGCTGCATGCACGACCTCCCGAAATCCATCCTTCCGAATCCTCCCTTCCTCGCGAGGACAGAGTCCACCTGGCCAGGCTGAGATGCGGACACCATCCAGCTCTCCTGAGCTATCAGAAGAGACTGGATGACTCCGTTGTCGACGCCTGCCCGGGATGTAACACAGCACCCCATACCATTAAACACATCATAGAAGACTGCATTTCACACAACCACTTACGCCAACAACACAATCTACACTCAATGAGAGCTCTGTGGGAAAGCCCGATCGTGGCCATGGCCTTTCTCAGGGACTCGGGGCTGTTCGGCCAGGCAGCTTAGGGAACAACAACAACAACAACAACTCTATTCAAATGACCTTGGCAGTTTTCACCCTTCTCCACATAGTTACTCATAATTTTCAAAATGATTTTACTCTTGGATATAATAAGATTCTATAATTATCTATTTCATAATACTGTACTGTTTTGCCAAATCTTCAATGCATTTTTTCCACAAAGTGATTTTGAGAAGTTCTTCAGTTTTTATATTGTGCAGTTTCTGTTTTGGTATTACATCACTTAACCCTCCGGATCCGGGGGCCTTCAAATGAGGCGATCGTCGTGTCCGGGGGTATTCCTGAAAAATGGCTATCTTCATAATTCGATATCTACTGATTGAGACCACCTAGAGCAGTCACCTAAATTGCATAGTTTAGAACCAACCTTCGTCTGTAGACTGCCGTTGAGTTGACATCGCTACGACAAGTGGTTGCCGAGATATGATAATGGGAATGGAGGTAATTTCCCGCGTATTTTCGCCTGTGTCCGAACGCTTCGCCGCGGCCCTGGCTAGCACGCACTAAGTCACTCGTTGCTTTGGTACCGGTAGACGATATTATGTTTGTATGGTGATAATGTCATAGTTATTGTGTAATTTATTTCTTTTACAACCATTAGGCTATCGAGTTATGTTAAACTTTTTATACATATTTTCGGCACTTTCACTGTTATTGGATATTATTGTGTCACTTTCACTCTTATTACTCTTCTTGTTATGAATTATTGTCACTCACTGTTATTATTGAGTTATTATTACTTGTTATACATTTGTGTGTCACTTTCACTTACTAGGCTAGGCGAGGCGAGCGTACGGTACCGCATCTTCACTAACCACTTCTTCATCGTCAAAGTCACTCCCAAGTTCACTCAGTTCACTATATTGACGAGTACCGTATTCACTATCGTCATTATCGTCCTCATCGGTACTAATAAAGCCCAGAAACTCTAATCCATCCGCCACTTCACCCTCATCTTCACTAACCACTTGTTCTTCGTCAAAGTCACTCCCATGTTCACTTGGGAATTGCTAGAATTAGGTGTGGCTGGGGGAAGTTCAGAGAATTGATGCCAATCCTGACCATGAAAAGAATGCCTCTCCCCCTGAAGGGAAAGGTGTATGCCTCATGTGTTAGAAGTGCAATGACGTATGCCTCAGAAACATGGGCCGTTAAAGTAGAGGATGTCAACAGAATGGAGCGTAATGAGATGAGAATGGTGAGATGGATGTGTGGGGCCAGGCTACAGGATAGAATAACAAATGTTGAGCTGAGGAGACGTTTAGGTATAAAGAGTATTAGCGAGGTGATGCGTACAAGTAGACTGGGATGGTATGGACATGTGGAGAGAATGGATGAACAAAATTGGGTGACAAAATGCAGGTCTGTGATTGTGGAGGGAGCTGCACCAAGGGGTGGACCGAGGAAGACCTGGGATCGGACTATACGCGCCGATCTCAAATCCAAGAACTTGACAAGTGAAGCAGCCCTTAACAGGGTTGCCTGGAACGCCGCCATTAGGACAAGAGACTGAAACTGCACTTATGTGTGGAACACTCAGTCTTAAAATGTTATGTATGTATGTATGTACTCAGTTCACTATATTGACGAGTACCGTATTCACTATCGTCATTATCGTCCTCATCGGTACTAATAAAGCCCAGAAACTCTAATCCATCCGCCACTTCACCCTCATCTTCACTAACCACTTGTTCTTCGTCAAAGTCACTCCCAAGTTCACTTAGTTCACTATATTTGCTTAGTTCTTCCAGAGTGTGTGCAACACCATCGGGACTAAGCACTGTTTTCTTGGTCGTTTTAGCCTTGCTTTTGTTAGGCGTACGGTACGCGGCGGCGGGCGGCGATTCGGACACAGCAATTTTTTTTGGATTACCTCCATCCATCTTGGATGCGCACTAAGAACTGATGATGCCTGTTAGTTTGTACTTGGTGGTGCTGCGGTAGCCCACACACAAACAAAAATCCGCCTGCGCAATTTAAACCCTTTGATTTTGCCTCATATGAAGCCTCCCGGACTCCTAACCAAAATACGTTTTGCCTCATATGAGGCCTCCCAGATCCCAAGGGTTAAATAAAAAAAATTGTATTCATATATTCATACTTTGGGGTGATGATTTGTTGCCAAGTAAATTTGAATGGAGTATAGCCATTTGATTAACTATTTCTTTATTGTAAACCATTCTGCTTTATCATAATGAAAGTGACATTTTGTATTTTGTTTTAACACAAGTAGGGATACCTTCCCTCTAGTTTATATTAAGAATAATTTATCTGGTAAATTAGTAAATAAATTATAATATAAATTATAGATAAAGCTGTATGGTAGTAAATTGTGCTCCCCTGTATAAAATAATATATATTTTTTATGCAAATGGAGATATATTCGGTGAGTTACTTTGATTTTTGTTTGCTTTCAATTTTGTATATTCGTATTGCTAATTTGCTTGAATAATTTTAATGTACAGTAGCTTATATAAATGCCATCTCATTTTAAAATATTTTGTACAATTTGCTTTGAATATTAAAGTAACATACCCTACATAAATGCTAGTTCATATTGTGAGAGTGTAGCCATATGAAGATATTTTGAATTAGATTCTTGATTATGATAGGTTTTTATTGCATTAGTAAAATAAGGTAATCCATGTTAATTATATTAGTTGAGCTAGTCAACCCATATGTATCCTATTTTGGCTAACAATAGACCATTTTAATAGGGTTTAAGTTGTGATTATAGAGATAAGAGCAGTCCTGGGTGTTATTGTTCCCCAGGCTGTCTGACCAAACAGCCCCAAGGTCCCGAGTAAGGCCAAGGCCATAACCGAGCACCCCCACAGAACCCTCCCTGTTTACCACTAAGGAAGCCCAGGTGACCGAAGCCGCTCCCAAGCGAGGAGCTGATGAGGGTGCAGAAATGCCCGGGATACCGAAGCCCCACCCAAGGCCCTGTGCCCCTCGACAATTATGAAGGGAAATTTGAGGGACAAGTCCTGGGTGTTAAAGTAGCTTACACTGTGATGGCGTCTAGCTGCACTCGCCTTCCGACTTCACTCTTGGCAGTTTCTCCGGGCAAGGCTCCACTGCTCCAGGCTTACACATGCTAGCATGTAACTATTTAGCCTTTATGAACGATAATAACTGCTTTTAATTAGGGTAGTAGAATGACGATTTAGGTTGAAGGAAATGGATAATTTTAAGGAAAATTTAGGTATTTACTGTAACAATATTCTAATTAATTTTTCCCTTCAGGTGTGGTGAATGGATAGCAGCAGAGGATGCAGTAGCAAAAAGACAATCCACAGCAGAAATAAACACAGAATCAACAGCATCAAGACAAGAGAACCACAGCAGCAAGAAATCACACCGGAGCAGCAAAAGAAAAAACCACCTCAAGAACCCACATCACCAGCTATAGAAGAAATATGAGGACAGTCACTCGCAGCAGAAGACAGCACATCAACAGAAGGAATAGCAAAAGACAGCACAGCAGCAGACAAAGGAACAGCAACAATAGAAGAACCGTTAATCACAGAAGACAGCATAGCAACAGAAGAAGGAACAGCAACAACATATGAAAGAAACAGCAGACAAATGCCCAAAAGTAAACACAAAATTTAACAGCATCAAAATACAACTACCACAGCAGCAGCAAGAAACATCAAGAAATGGAAACAATAGCATCGAGAAACAAAACAAGAAACCACACCGGATAACTCTACAGTATAAGCGGCAATGGCAACGGAAGAAATAGGAGCATTATTAAGAAAGAGCAGTACAGAACTAGTATAGAAACAAGACACAAGAAAAAACAACCGCAACAGCATTTACGGAAGATTTGGGAGCAGCATCGCACTTCAACAACATAAGAAACTACGATCACAGGAACCTCAAGAAGCCGAACACTACAGCATCAACATACAGCTAGAGAAGAAACTACCTCAAGAAACCACATCAACAGCAATAAAAGAAATAAGAGGGTCATCAATCGCAGCAGTAGATCAGGAAACAGGAACCGAAGAAGTACAAGAAGCATCAATCGCAGCAGAAGACGACACAGAAGATCAAGAAACAGCAACGGAGAAATACAAGGACCATCAATTGTAGCAGAAGACAGCACAGCAGCAATAAAAAAACAGCAATGGAAGATATACGAGGAACCTGAATCGCAGCAGATGACGGCAATAAAAAAAACAGCAACGGAGGAAATACGAGGACCCTGAATCCCAGTAGAAGACAGCATAGCAGCAATGGAAGAACTATGAGGACCATTAACTCTCCAGACCCGGTTGGGCTCTGAGAAACCCATAAAAAAAACACCCCGCGCTACCCGGTAGGGCTCTGAGGCTCCGGCAGCTTGAAAGCCTGAAGCTTGGTGTGCGAGGCGTCCGTCTGACGCATGTAAACAACAGCCGGCTGGACCGACGCCGCGCATCTCCGACCACAAGAAGGAGAGCGTCGCTTGTTCGTGTGTGCCTGTATGTTATTGTTAAGTAGCGAAAAGTAGTGTAAAGTGGCTGTTTTTGGCACAAAGTTATCTCCAATGAAAGCGTCATCACAACTGAACCAGTTGACTTAACCCTTGTCTAGCGGGGTGTTATGGGCTCATTTGGGCATATTCAGGCCCTCCTGCATGATAAATCAAGCATCTGCACAAAAAGAAAAATATTTAGCAAAAAACTAGGCACTAAAAGCTTCAAAATGAGACCAGAACGAGCTACGTAGCACTCATGGTTCTCTTGCAGTGATGCCACGAACATGGGAGTTTAGCATAATCGGTATATTTTTCCCAGCTATTCTCACTACTGGCTACACTGCCGGCCTCTCGAGAACACAGGGAACATGAGTTAATGGGCGGCGGTAAGCCCTGGGAGTCGGCTGTCTGGCCCGCTGTGCTCCCGGCCATTTGCACTCTATTTTAACCCTTTAAAAGCCTTAATAATGCTCCTAACTTGCTGCAAATTGGTGCACGACTTAAGTCGAGCGCCGCCAATAAGGGGTTAAGAGAGCTCTACTTAACGCCATTCTACAGGTACGAAACACATCTACGCTTGGGGATGCGGAAGCAGTCAAAATAACAAAGATACGGTAGCCTAGGAGTAGACGGTTTTCGGCCAAAACCCCCGGGTTTTGGAATATATATGGAATACATAGCCGGGGTTGGAGGGTTAATTGTAGCAGAAAACCGCAACGGAAGAAATACGAGGACCCTGGATCGCAGCAGCAACAACGGAAGAAATTCAAGGATCGTCAGTTGTGGGGCCACTACAAGAACATCAGCAGCTGTCTACTCCCTAATCCTACCCTTTATCCTTACCACCATCCTATATCCTTCCTTCCCCATTCCTTACCTCTCCTTCATCCTCCTTTACCTTATAATGGTTAGTGGGTTTGGCTCACAACCATAAGTCCAGGGTTAGATTCCCGGAGTTTCAGAGATGGAGGGACAGTCTAATCATATATGATGCCCCTGTTCACCTAGCAGTAAATAGGAACCTGATTTATGACATCCCTTCTGGGGAGGCAAACCATGGTAAACTGAATAATATACAGGAGATACTGTATGCCAGGCTGGGTTACTCGCCCACCACAGCCTCCAATGGTCATGAAGATAAACGTTGTGGCAATGTGCAGTACAGCGCATAGCTCAACTTTTATCTATTTTTCTCCTAGTGTGAATGTGGTGATGTGAGAGGGGTGTCGGTGGGGGTTTCAGGGGGTTGTTTGGGGGGGCGTTAGTCTGCAAGTCGTTAAACATTGGCCGACATCAACTTACTCGCTGGTCCGGTCTTGGTGCTTGCTGTCGGGTGCATGAGGTAGTCAAGCCTTTAACTGACGATAGAACAAGACCGCGCAGTTGAGAACCATAGTACTTTCCCACCTTTACTCGTGCGTGGATTTAAAACCAAAGGATCTTGAAACGTTGAACGCCTGAAGAACGGTAACCTACTGTAGGGTAGGAAGCTGGTATTCATCTGTTGAATGTTTTATCATCCTTGATTTTATACTTCACACGGAGGAAAGATGGGATGGACTCTCGATTCGGCTAATAGCGAGTACAGTTGATGTCCTGAATGCTACGGCTTGGAGGAAAGGCCCCAAAAGTGCCGCCTTCCCTTCTCCGAGGGGGAGATCCGGCGAGGGAGAGGAGGGGTCGAGCACTCTGTATCTCGTCATCCAAGTCTCTCGTCCTTCTACCTACCCATCAGCTTAACTTTTGTCTCTCCTTAACTCATCCAACACGGGCATGGGAGTTGTTTGTGGAGGTTGTGGGGTGTGTGGGGGTGGCATTATTTAGTGCTCGAAGGGTCCACAGCGTCATGTTCGGTTCATGGTGGCTAGAGGGCAAGAATATGGCTGGTGTTTATATAATGTCATAGACTCATTGAGGATATGACGGTATATCTTCCCCATGCGATATTTTTGTTCTATAACGACTATGATCCAAAGACGTCGTGGAATCTTCTTGGACTCTATGATTGTCCCCGCCATGCACTCTTCACCTCGGCCTCACTCGACTCTCCAAACTCTATTGTGTTGACAGTAGTGGTCATGTTGAATTAAAACCTTGATATGATTTCACACTTATTCACAATCGAGTCACTGTCAGCTGTGGCGCCCCGCTCGTGGTTTTCTTCATCTGGTCCGATAGCTAAGGAACGTCACCTTATCACACTGGAGCATCACGAGCGGGTTGCCTAACAGCTGAGGCGGCACAGTTGTGGTGGAGTTCTGTTGTGCGATGCCACACCCTTCTGGTACAAGGAACATTTTATTCTGGCTTGCATTGGTCATATTCTATTAAATTTAGTTTGGACCTGTGAAATCAAAGGAATAATTAAGTTACCCCTTTGATTTCTAGTGGTTCTTCCTAAGCTGAATAGTCAACTGTTGGCCAAAATATAATGGACGTCCTTTGTACCGCGGGGGTTGAACTCAGCACCAAACACAGGACCCCCCGCACATGTTCCGTTATAAGGGCTGGTGACAATCCATGAGCACAATACGGGGTTATTGGAGAGTGACTTAAGTGTCAACGTCTTTTGCCTCTACCGGGATTGTATCACCACCGTCATGTTGTTGGTTGAGTACCGTCACCCCTCTCGCGTACACTGTGTGCGTGGTGGCTGTATGTGTGCGCGTGTGTATCCTCGGTCATCCTTACCTGTTCCTTATCTATTACAGTTTATCTTCTGTAAATAAAAGGTAATTATTATTATTATTCTGTTTACTCTTGTATGTATCTCCATTTGTGTACAGGGGAGCACACCCTAATGTAATGTATACTCTGAAATTGTATTTTTTATTACAAAATAAAATCCATTTTATGTACAATACATTTTTATTAAACCCAAGTATTATTATTACATAAATACTGTATATATATAATAAAACAGATGGTAGGAAAGAGATAAAGAACTGGGGAGAGATAAAAGAGCTGAGGGCAGAGGAAGAAAAGGGAGAAAGCAAGAAGAGATAAAAGAATGACAAATGAGGAAAAGATAAAAGAATGACACAAAAGTTAACCTACAGTATAAATATATTTCAATGTACATTTACTCCCTTGTAGAGAGTAGCCAGGTCGAACTCCTATAGGCCTACAGTAATTGTCTAAGTTACTTACCCATTTACATAAGCGCCTTTTCCATAAACGCTCTCATCAACTTGGATGGTAGACAATTTCCAAATTACTGTATACTATAACTAGGGATAAAACAATACTACAGTATCACTCGGTCTTAACAGTATTTGTAAAGACTTCCATCAACTTACAATAATGCTTGCTCCTGATATCCACTCTCATAAGAATATGGTTACCAAAATAATCCAAGAAAACCGTCAACTTCTAAATAATGCTAGCTTCTGGATTACACTTCTATATGAACACTATTTACAAAAATAATCAATATAATATCTGAAAAATATTCCCGATATGTAGCCAAAATGTAATTGATTGAAAAATTGCTGTGTAAGTTCATTGGGAGCAGGGGGCTAGGGATCCTCCTCCCCTTGTAAAATTCACCAACTAGACAAGACTGAGAATGGGACGAGGGAACGCAAAAGTGGTCTCGGACCCTCTGTATCAAGTCGGCCACCCCCAGCTATGGGGTATGTGCCTGAGTATATACATACATACATATAAGTTCACTAAACCTTGTGTCAGCTAACTTGGCACATGAAGACAATCGAGCTGGTATATACAGTATATTATAGTTATTTTTTTCCAGCTGATGGTAAATTGAATCTCTTAGGAGCTGATTTCTCGATAAATTAAAATGTAAAACTTGCAAACTAAACAAACCAAAATTGGGACAAGGACAATATAAAGTCAAATTAAATTATCAAAATCGCTATGTGGAAACAACGTTTACTAAAATGAAAATTATTAAATAAAAGAACACAATCCACCACATAGGGTGTACATCACTACATGAGCAAGTTAATCTGTTTCCCAAGCAAACCAATCGCACATATAACAACGCACTATCGTCACGTTAAAGGAAGTAGTCAAGTTTGGGAAGTCCGGGACGTTCTGGCAAATTTTACTAAACTCTGCATGAATAAAGAAACTACATGTTAAATGTCAAAATATTATTTAAAATCAAATTTGCAACATGACAAGACATTAACAATAGTAAAAAATACAAATATTGATAAGATATCTATACTATTACAAAATAATATATAAAATACAGTACAGCACTCACTAACGATAGTGCTATCGGGTAGGTACCTGTAAGCATAGCATGCCTCAAGTAATAATGGAAATATATGAAACTACTATGGTTGTGTGTCGTATTAATGCCAAGTTTTCATAATCAACATATTTCGCTACAAAATCGACCTTATAGCTGAGTAACAAAGATAGAAACATGATAATTTACCCTCAGCTGGAAAAAAATACTTTAGTCGGTAAGGGTAGATAGACTAGTAAATAACTAGAGTGAAATTACAGCCTGTTTACTATAGCTGTTTCTGAGATATAAAGAAGCTATGGATCAGAATTATTGCCAAGTTAGCTGCCATGGGTATACAGTAGAGTAAGGCGAGTACCACACAAGCTTTAATGGTCCACTTTCCCCCCGCAACGTTACTGGGATCTTTTGCACTGGTATCTGAAACTAGACTGAAGATTCATATAAGTGACAGGATTATATATATAAAATTAAAAATTCATATAAGTGACAGGATTATATATCAAGTTAACCTCATAAGCTGCCAGACCAGAGTTGAGGGGAAAAGTGCTTGTGTGATACCATCCTTACTCATAGGCCATTTACTTCCCTAGGATATTTTAGGGTTAGTGTCTACAAAAATATATTCCGGTACAATACTATAGATAATGCCAACGAACGACAACATTCTCGATCCTTGACCTCTTCGTAACTGGGCCTAGAGCAAAGTGGCTGTAAATATCCACACCTATTTCCTGGTGGACTCTTCCTATATGATAGGAATTTCAACCATATTGCTTTCATTTTATTTAAATATACAATCACTCTTGCATCACTTTTCACAGATAGTCTTCAAGTGTTTTCTAGCAGCCCTTGACTAGTAATATTAATTCAATGTCATTTTGTTTATTTTTCAATTTTTACATTATAATAAGTGTCAAGTTAAATGCCCCTTTCTTTAGATGTTGATGCAGTTTTTAACCCCTTCTATACCGATGACGTCTTTTGATTTTATTCTGGCTCCTACTAATCGATTTTATTCACTTTAGGAAGGATCTTTAGCAATTATAATGCTTTGAACTATCTCAATCAACCCTTTTAACTACCACAGATCCTTTCTAAGCTGCATAAAATCGTATAAATATTGCTAGAATAGAATATAACAGACATCGCCGGTACAGAAGGGGTTAACGCCATATACTCCTTTGATTGACATGGCTAGGGCGTGCCTTTTGTTACAGGGACTTTACTGGACATTTGCCACGAATTGCTAGACCTAAGTGTCTAAACTCTTGACATCTACCAATGGCATGGGTTGGGTAGGTGTCATGGTACTGAAGCGGTCAATTATAGTGAATAGAATTTAGAATCATAATACAAATGTAACACAATATTGGACACACTAAAGTATCGGGTGCAGGAATCTTCAATAGTAAAGAATATTTCCATTTACATATGTACAGTAGGCTACCACCAAGATCTTGACTGAATGGACCTATGTTTCAATGAGGTCCTTGCGAAAGACGAGTTTAGACAAATGCTTTTTACGGCAATTTTCCTCAGCAAATCCTGTTGGGAAGCTTCTAAATTAAAGTTCTTAAAAGATTTCAACCCACTACAGCTATCGGACACTAGGATACATATCCATACCGTATCATAAAACAAAATTAAATTAAGTTCTTAAAAGATTTCAACCAACAACAGCTATCGAACACTAGGAAAGATGTCCATACAGTATGAAAAGAGCTTCAAAATGGGTGTAATTTTTTTACATCATTCTTAACACCCTAAATTAAATTAAAGAATGTGATTCTCCCAGGATTCGAACCTAGGATATCACATACAGAACTTACACGCTCTAACCATTACACCATCAAAACAATGATACTGATTGAGTCGTGGGATAAGTGAACTCGTCTCACGCTAAATAACATATAGTATTAACCAAAATACAATGCAAGCAATAAAAGTGACCAGTTGGTACTAATGGATTAAATAATAATACTCTATAACTACAATAATATACAACTATATATAAATAATGATAAAAATAATTCCGTCCATCACCACAGCTTCTAGACCTAAAAGTGTGTGTGAATTTGTATTTTGTTTTTGTGTGTTGATTGTTTTCTGTTGTCCCTATTCTGGCTCTGTCTTGAGTCGGCCACCACCACTACCAAATAGTGGGTTGGTAGGAGGGTAGCCTACAATTTGTATGAGGTGGTTCATAAACTACACAAAATTTATAAAAATAATTCCCTAAAAAAATTAGTTTGGTTACAAACATACAATGGTTTAGTGTTGTCTTCCATTACATACATTGCAACGGCTGTATTTAGAATGTAATGCAGTACAATAAAGTCACGGCATCTGCCGTACCAGGTCATCACTGTGGCTCATGTTGGCATAGTGCCAACCGTACCTCAGCAAGATTCAAATAAGTCCCCCTGCAGCACTTTCAGTGAGTGCTGGCCCATTCTCAGAGTGAGGTTTGGCATCTTCTACCCAACCTTAGTCGTTCCTGTCTGTCTCTTTCCTTCTAGGTGCTGGCGAGATCGCCTGATTGGGTGGCACTGCAAGGGGGCATTGGCCTGAGGGTGCAAGCCTGTGGGCCGATGATTCTCTCCTACGCTGCCCTCTCAGAGATAGATCTCATCTCTCCCTGGCCCCTTCAGGGGCCCGAGCATCTGGAGCAGCTTCAGTCTACCGGACTCGGGACTGTTCGGCCAGACAGTCTGGGGAACAACAACTATTTAAATACTAAATTGAATAATCTAACTCTTTCTTCAGTGGGTTAATATTGCATATTAATTGGAGCACTACATACAAATTGGTTAGTCTACCCTAGATAGAAACTATTCTGGCTAAAAATGATGTGGGCATGTGGAGAGGCTAGATAATAAAAAAGGTTGAAGAGTTGCAAGTCTGAACGTAAAAGTAGTGCGCAGAGGGGTAGACATAGAAAGACGTAATTTCAGGTACTCAAATCTAACCTAAAATAAAAAAAACGACATTACAGAGACAAATTACATATGGCAGAGGTGACTCCAATCCTCTGTCGCAGCACTGTTTACAAGACCGTAGCTTTTCTGGAAGTTTTGAGCTGCCCCTTCACTAAAAACTATCTCTATAACTCTTTGGCTGGAGAAGGTTCATTGTATTATGGATATTCTGTCTATTGCCAGACAATTTGATCCCTGAGGGAGTGGCCACAAATGAATCACATCAATGTAGCTGTAGCTAAAAAAAGTAATCTTATTGAAAAGTTAAAAACGGCACAAGGGCACTAATATTTGGAATGAGATATCTAGCAAAATTGATCATAACTGTTCCCTTCCAGTGTACCCTCCAGCCCCGGCTATGTATTATATATATATTCCCCGAAACCCGGGGGTTTTGGCCAAAAAACGTCTACGCCTAGGCTACCGCATCTTTGTTATTTGGCTTGCTTCCGCATTCCCGCGCATCCCCAAGCGTAGATGTGTTTCGTACCTGTAGAATGGTGTTAAGTAGAGCTCTCTAAGTCAACTGGTTCAGTTGTGATGATGATTTCATTGGAGATAACTTTATGGCAAAAACAGCCACTTTACACTACTTTTCGATACTTAACAATAACATACAGCACACACGAACAAGCGACGCACTCCTTCTTGTGGCCGGAGATGCGGGGCGTCGGTCCAGCCGGCTGTTGTTTACATGCGTCGGACGTACGCCTCGCACACCAAGCTTACAGGCTTTGAGCTCATGGGTGTTTAAGAGCCCTTCCGGGTAGCTCGGGTGTGTTTTTTATGGGTGTTTAAGAGCCCTTCCGGGTCTGAAGGGTTAAGAAATTCCTATTGAGTGAATTACATCTTTAATCATTCGGAATGTGTGATGGATGCTTTGTAAGAGTTGAATGTAGGAACTATTTTGCAATCGATCATTGCCATTATATATACCGGTATTATTATTATTATTAATGTTATTGTTGTTGTTGTTGTTCCCCAAGCTGCCTGGCCGAACAGCCCCAAGGCCCCGAGCAAGGCCATAACCGAGCGCCCCCACAGAACCCTCCCTGCCTACCTCAGTAAAGCCTGGGTGACCGAAGCCACTCCATGGCGGGGAGCTGAGGAGGGTGCGGAAACGCCCGGGTTGTTGTGTTATTATTGTTATTATTATAATTATATCGTAGTCATTATTTGCACTTTACCATTTTTCTGCACACCTTAACACCTTGGCTACATCTATACTTGCGCTATTTAGGGCATATTCAGGCACTCCTGAATGATTAATCAAGCATCTGCATTAACCCTCCAGCCCCGGCTATGTATTATACTGTATATATATTCCTCGAAACCCGGGTGTTTTGGCCGAAAAACGTCTAGGCTAGGCTACCGTATATTCGTTAATCAGACTGCTTCCCGCATTCCCGCGCATCCCCAAGCGTAGCTGTGTTATTTACCTGTAGAATGGCATTAAGTAGAGCTCTCTAAGTCAACTGGTTGAGCTGTGATGATGATTTCATTGGAGATAACTTTATGGCCAAAACAGCCACTTTACACCACTTTTCGATACTTAACAACAACATACAGGCACACACTAACAAGCGACGCTCTCCTTCTTGTGGCCGGAGATGCGGGGCGTCGGTCCAGCCGGCTGTTGTTTACATGCGTCGGACCGACGCCTCGCACACGAAGCTCACAGGCTTTCAACCACTGGGCGTTCAAGAGGCCTTCCGGGAACCTGTTATATGCTTTTTTATGGGCGTTCAAGAGCCCTTCCGTGGTGAGAGGGTTAAATGAACTGTATTCTGCCGAAAACTAGGTGAAAATAGTTTTAAAATGAGACCACATGAGCTTCGTAGGTGGCAGGGTTCACCCGCAGCTTTGCTATAAACATGCGGGAAAACCGTTAATTATTAGCTCTCGCTTGCTCGGCAACACTGTTGTGAGACACCCACGCGAGATACCGTCTCCCTCAGTGAGCCGCTCGCTGCTCTGAGGGTCGGAGGTGGGTCCCTCACGCTCCCGCCCACTGACACTCGAATTCTACGGATTTACAGGCTTTTAAAGCCTGGAAATTGCTGTAAATTGCCAGAACATTCAGGAACGTCACCCGCAGCCAATGGGTTAATCCCCGTTATACTAAATTTAGTGTACAAGACATAAGGACACATATACCTATGGTATCTGTCCTTATTGTCATAGGATTTTTGTTACATTATTTAGTGTACAGATTTTCCAGCTAATCTATCTATCTATACACTCAGGCTCAATCCCCACTTTTCCTATTTTTTGACAACAGAAAACAATGAACACACAAAAACAAAACACAAATTCACACATAACTAGGTCATCCAGGAGAAGACCCAGAGACCAGGGTCACCAAGGTTCCTCCTGCACTCCCCCGGCCCCCGACCATCCAGAGAGGTTCCGATCTCAGGAGGCAGACATGCGGCGAAGCCCTACCACCACACTTCCAGGCGCACCCTTCATATAAACAGTCTCCCCTGGCCAGGCGCCTGATGGACTATTATCTAGTCCAACTTGTGCCTGACCCCTTCCCCCAAATGACCATGTGTTCACTCATCTATTCACAAGCATTCTCCATTCATTCCTGTTTATTACCACTTCCCTTGCCTAATCTATAGTCATTCCTCTATCATCCAAAGGACACAATCTCTCCATCTCAATGGGGGTCATCCTGCCCTTCTATATGACTCACATATTCTCTTTGTAAGACTTTCATCTTCCATTCGTTCAACATGACCAAACCAGCTCAGCACCCTCCTGTCCACTCTGGCCGATAAATGTTCCTGCTGTCCCACTCTCCTACGTATCTCTTCATTCATCAATCTGTCTCTACGAGTAACTCCACACATACCGGTACTCATCAAGAAGCTCATCTCCATCACATCCAGCTTTCTTCTCTCCTTTTTCTTCAGAGCCTATGTCTCAGCCCCATACATCACTGTTGGCACGTATCTTTTGCCGGTCAGTCATCTAAAATCAGAAACTTTCCAAACGGAGTCCCACAAGGATCCGTCCTATCGCACGCACTCTTCAATCTGTACATGCCCGATATAACTACACCCAATACGCCCCAAATAAACTTAGCCTCCTATGCAGATGACATAACACTCACATGCACACACCATGACCCAAAAAGAGCAACAGATCTCTTTCAACCCTATCTCAACACACTACATGGCTGGTGCACTACAAACAGACTTAATCTAGCCCCAGCCAAATCCACCGCAACCCTGCTCACAAGTTGGACAGGAGAACACGAATACATCCCTCAACTCACCATAAACAACACACCCCTAACACATACACACACACACCCAAAATCCTAGGAGTAACATATGATACTCATATGACATTCAAACAGCACACCACAAACATTAAAAAGAAACTGACACCCAGACTTAACGCCCTCAGGTCACTTGCTCACACAAAATTTGGACACAACAAAGAAACTACCACCACAGTATATAAACAATACATAAGATCAGTGATGGAATACGCAAGCCCAGCCTGGGCTTCTAACCTAGCTGAAACACATCATAAGACCTTACAGACTATTCAAAACAAAGCCCTGAAGATCATTACAGGCTGCACAGCTACTTCACCCACAGATCACCTACATCAAGAAACCAAAATCCTCAAAGTCAAAGACCATCTGGACATGAGAGGCACTCAATTCCTGGCAGCAGCCTCCACGAACCAAGACCACCCACTAAACTACATGGCAACACACCCACAGACACCAAGAAATATCAAAACAACACCCAGCACACGGTATCACACACAATTATTGTCCTCTCTCCCTCCCTGCCCACCCCGAACCAACATCCAGAAGCACATCCATACTCATATCTCTCACCGATCCATCCACTCACTCACAGACAACATGCAGCTGCATGCACGACCTCCCGAAATCCATCCTTCCGAATCCTCCCTTCCTCGCGAGGACAGAGTCCACCTGGCCAGGCTGAGATGCGGACACCATCCAGCTCTCCTGAGCTATCAGAAGAGACTGGATGACTCCGTTGTCGACGCCTGCCCGGGATGTTAACACAGCACCTCATACCATTAAACACATCATAGAAGACTGCATTTCACACAACCACTTACGCCAACAACACAATCTACACTCAATGAGAGCTCTGTGGGAAAGCCCGATCGTGGCCATGGCCTTTCTCAGGGACTCGGGGCTGTTCGGCCAGGCAGCTTAGGGAACAACAACAACAACAACAACAACTGTTGGCACAACAATTCCTTGATACATTGCACATTTTACTTTCATTCCGAGATTTCTCATCTTCCACATACTTCCCATTGCTCCAAAAACCTTCCTTCCTTCACACACACTCTGTTTTACTTTCATTTCCATACCTCCACTCCTGCTTATCATTCCTCCTAGATATTTTAAACACTCTACTTGTTCTAATATTTCCCCATCCAGCCTCAATCTAGATTCACCCCTATTACACACCATTCTATCTATCTATCTATTGCCTGACGCCGTGATCCCCGAAGGGGTGGCCACGAACGAACCGCCCCCATGCACCTCTGTCCCCAGTCAGTCGACGCCCCTCCCCCCAACCAGCACCACCTTCGTTCATGTACTTCCTCACTCCATCCTTCCACCTCATATTCGGTCTACCTCTCCCCCTCTGTCCCTCCACCTCGCTCTCATACACCCTCTTAGTCATTCTCTCGCTTTCCATACGTTCCATATGGCCGAACCATCTCAAGTTGTTCCTTTTCACACTTTCCAGCACATCTACCTCCACACCACACCTCCTTCTTACTTCCTCATTAGTCTGTCTATCCCTCCATGTAACTCCGCACGCACTCCTTAAGTAATTCATTTCCACTGCTCTCACTCTTGGTCTGAGTCTCTCAACCAACGTCCATGCTTCGCTTCCGTAAGTCAGTGTCGGGATTACCACACTGTCATGCAAGGACTTCTTCACTTCCATACTGACCACCCTATTTTTTGTTACTGCTTTTAGCGTTCCTACAACCCTCTTCCCCTGTTGTACCCTCTCCCGCACCTCTTCATCCATAGTCCCACCATTACTTTACTTTTATTGACGTTCCCCTTCAGTTTCCTCCTCCCACAAACCACACCAAACTACTTGACTACCCGCTGCAGTTTCTCCTCAGAATCCGCCACCAATGCTGTGTCATCAGCGAACAGCAACTGATTCAACTCCCAATCTCTACCATTATTTCCTACTAAACCCAATCCTCTTCCCATAGTTCTCATTTTCACCTCCCTCACCCCACCATCCATAAACATATTAAACAGCCATGGTGTTATTACACAACCCTGTTGTAAACCTACATTTACCTGAAACCATTCACTCAACTCTCACCATTTCCTACTCTAACAACTACTATACTGTATATATATTTGAATATTATGTAAGACTTCTTGGACACTGAATGTAAAAGATTTTCCATGGCAATAAACTATTTTTAATTTGAATTTGAAGTCAACCACCACAAGCATGTTGTTCAAATCTGAGCAGTACCTCATGCTTACATATACCGTACTGTACTAAGACTGATTGATCCCATAAGTAATAGTTTCTTTCAGTCTCCTGTCATAATGGTGGTATTCCAGACAGCCTTGTTCAGATTTGATATCAGATTGAAGTACAGTTGCCAAGACATGTACCTGGTATAAATATTGTGGAATGGCTGTATTTCAAGACACTAGAGGGCACTATCCCACAGCAGCATCTTTCCTAATTCTAATAAGAATAGAAAGAATACACCACCCAGAATGAGGGGCGGCACACTCGTCGGTGCCACTAGAAGTGGTGAACCCTACAATAGGTGACACAAGATACCGGTAGGAAGGTAGGCCCAATTAGTATAGAATTAGCCTTCAAATCATAAATATTCCCGTGACTGAATTAATCCCACATCTTATGTCTATCTTTTAGTACAGCTAAATCCACAATCAGACTTTAACTCTTTACCCAATTTTGATCATCCATCCTCTCCACATGCCTTAACAAACCAAACCAAGTCTGCTTGTGTGCATCTCGTTGATGATACCGGTACTCCTAATACCCAACCGCCTGAGTTCATGTTGGCTCCAGTTCAGCACACCATCACATCAGCATTCAAACTTGCTAATCTGAAAAAAATATAACGGGGTATGTAAGACAAGAACATTTCTTGGAGAATTTTCTGACACAATGAAATGAGCAGATCCAATATATTTTGCGTCTTGGGAAATTTTTGAGCAAAAGTCTTATACAGTACAGTACTATGGGACATTTTATGAGTAATTTAGGGCCAAAGGCTATACAATGTAGGAGTGTTTGTGCCTCTGCCAAATATTGCTGCTTGTATCACTTTTCTTATTCTGGATAAATCAAAAGTTTTTCCAAGGGGGAGAGTTACATAGATACACAGACCTTGTGGTCCCAACTAGGAGTTCTGGATTTAATAAAGTGGGATTTGCTACAAAGTGGAAGGTAAAGACAGCAAAGTACAGGGCTCTCTCCCCATCCACCATTCCCTCCGACCTTGAATCAAAATTTAGTTGGGAAAACAAGGCCCCAGCAGAATAAACAAAAATCTACTGGGATTCTTAGTAGCCTATAGAAAGAAGTTAAGAACTATGGTACAGTGTTATACTACAGCACACCACCTTTTTATCAAAAAATTATGTCTTGAAATTTAAGATAAGCGAGTTTTAGATATACAAGGGTCCCTCTAAATAGAGCTAAATATGTGCACAAATGGCCAAATATACAGTTATCAATGTATTTAAAACCATTTCAAGGCTGTCTTAACTTTAAATTATCATCTAAATCAAGCTCTGTCTACTTCAGGAGGGGGGGGGGTTACATTACGGCAATTAAGCACTCCGAGGCTAAATTAGTAAATATTCGTGAAAAATAGGGATAGGAATAATTTTGGTAAACTGAAGTGATTAAATATTTGAATTATTTTGTATAAAAGGGATGTTACTGTACTATCTAATTACCAGTGGTGGGCGCGCTCCGGTGGGACCGGTAATGCGGCAGCGCTCCTCAGACATAAGGTAATGCGGCAGCGCTCACGCGCTCCTTTGGTCAGCCGACCCGATGCGCTTCCCGCTCTGCGCTCCCAAAAATAGGTATATAATTAAAACAAGTAAAAAGCAGCTTCTAGAAGTTATTTAATTATTTACCTAAATTAATACAATCTTTCGTCTTTCACTTCATTAAATTAAAAAAAAAAAAAAAAAATCGTCATGGTGTCTTTCTGAAGTTTAAGTTTCTCACTTTGGATTTTTTTTATTTTAATACCACAAATTTTCCGAGTGTTTTTTTATAAACAAAATTGTTAATTTGCATCAATATATAGTGTTTGTAATTAATTAGAAATCTCGGGAAAACTTATTTTGCCCATTAGGCCTATCGATCGATGTTGAGACACGTCCCGATGCGCTTCCCGCTCTGCGCTCCCAAAAATAGGTATATAATAAAAACAAGTAAAAAACAGCTTCTAGAAGTTATTTAATTATTTACCTAAATTAATACTATCTTTCGTCTTTCACTTCATTAAATTAAAAAAAAAAAAAAAAAAAAATCGTCATGGTGTCTTTCTGAAGTTTAAGTTTCTCACTTTGGAAAAATGTTATTTTAATACCACAAATTTTCCGAGTGTTTTTTTATAAACAAAATTGTTAATTTGCATCAATATATAGTGTTTGTAATTAATTAGAAATCTCGGGAAAACTTATTTTGCCCATTAGGCCTATCGATCGATGTTGAGACACGTCCCCCCCCCCCCCAATAGTGATTTGAAAAGACATTAGCCTAACCTAACAACCTTACCTAACCTAACCTAGTATTATGGGTGGGGGCTGCTGCCCCCACACCCCCGCTGGTTGAGTACCCCCAAAAAAAAAAAAAAAAAAAATTGGCTGTCGATTATACGAAGGTGAAAGAAAGGTCGATGAAGTCTATGGTGTTTACTCTGCAATCTTCAGATTGATTGTACGTTGATAACGGGAAAGTACCGTATTGACAACCTTGTTACGAAAATTAAATTTTAGTACCATACTTTTATATTAGTTTTTCCGAGGGTTTAACACATTTTCATATGATCTTTAGAGCTATCGATAACTGGAAGTACCGTATTGACAACCTTGTTACGAAAAAGGCATTTTAGTACCATACTTTGTTATTAGGTTTTGCCGAGGGTTAAAACAAATTTTCTTATGATCTTTAAAGCATATAGATTAAATATCTATCTTCAAATATATCAACAAAATTTGTGGTATTAAAATAACATTGAACCCTCACTTTCTCAGTTTCTGTAATTCTTTATGTCATATCAATGATATGATTGATATCATATCATGGATGACCCGCTGACCAGTCTTCGACGGTATATATACGGCCGGGACTAGGGTCTTGTCAGTTGTCACGCCCAGTGCCAGGTCCGTATATAATTATAGGCTATACTGACTCGCCGAAAATAAAATCGTAGCAGCGAAACGACTGGTTGCACCTATGGCTTTCATATTTTTATTTTTTTACCACATGTACCTTACCCTTCTGCATACCCACCACCACTACCCCAAACCCCTCCTCCCACCCACTCGCTGACTATCGGTCACCTCACAAGGAAAACAAAGGAAAATCTGTGGCGGCGAAACGATTGCACCAATCGGTTCCATATTTGTGTGACAAGTGCCTTACCCTTCTGCCTTCCCTCCACCACACCCCCAACTGCCTCCCACAACCCACTTCCAGCGTATCCGTACGAAGAAAAGGAAAAAAATAAAAATCTGTGGTGGCGAAACTACCTCACCAATCGGCTTCATATTTGTAACACGAGTCAATTACGCTTCTACCTTCCCCCCACCATCCCCCAAACCACCCTCCCACCAATACATTCAAGTAACATTCCGATGGTATCGATACCATAAAATGATAAAAGTCGCTAAAGTCTATAGTGTCTTTTAACTCTTTTCAGCTACGTTCGCGACTATCGGGGACCTGATTTCTGGCGAAAATGGACAAGGGGGGTGTTTTTTTTTACCATTATCCTTCCTTTCTCATCCAACTTGATAGATTTAGCCAAAAAAAAAAAAAAAAATGGCACTGGCCAGGTTCTTACCTTTTCAGGGTTTGAAGGTGGCACTGTCAGTCTGTCACTATCATAGTATCACTGCATCACAGTTCACTAACACCGTGAGTAACACCGTACGATGACTGTACACGATAATGACGTTCTTGAACCTGTTGTTGACAGGAAAAATCGCTTCCGGAGTGCCAGAAAGGAGCGCAAAAATTCAAGCTGCGCTCCCCGCCTGCACTCCGAGTTCAGATTTTTGCCGCTCCTCGCTCCTCTATATTGGTAGTGCGCACCGGATCGCAGAGCGCCAAATCGGCGCGCCCACGCCCACCACTGCTAATTACTCTCCCCCCCCCCACCCCCCTCCCCGTATACTGTCGGCCAAAATGTCTGCCGTCGTCGTCCGTCTGTCAAGAATACCGTACTAAACTGTTCAATTGATTTTCACAAAACTGCACACGTACATTTGATGGGTAATGTGACGGGCAATTAAAAAAAAAAAAAAAAAAACACACAAAAATTGCTCAATAGTCATGCCATTTTTACTGTCATGGTTGTAGGTAATAAAAATGGCCCAGGACTTATTGGCATCATTATATATATTGCCAGCAGGGAGCAAGTATAACAGCTGGGGTATTCTATAAAATAACAACTCCTCTATTATGGGATTCCTGTCTTATGGATTTTGTTTTTGTTTTTGCTCTTACCTTACTCAAGTTATCTTACAGATGCGCAGATAAGTGATACTTTTCTAATTTTGTCTCCCCTTTTTTCAATCCCCTTTAAAATTTCAGTTTCCTCAGCTGGGCGGGCCAAGCCATGGCTGGCTACAGTACATAAGAACATAAGAAAATGGGAGTCTGCAGAAAGCCGATCGGCCCAAGCAAGGCAGATCCCTGTCCCACACAACCCCAATTCAATTACAATGCCCAATTATAGGCTCAACACTCTAATACCCTGAGGATCATCTTACCAAAACGGTTAGAGATTAACGCAGGATTATGGGGGTCTGCAGAGCGCTGATTGGCCCAACCCGGCTGATCCTCCTTCACACCCAACCCTTCTCGTCCATATGCTTATCCAATTTCATCTTAAAGCTCCCTATCGTTCTTGATCCCACTATATCACTTGGTAGCCTATTCCACCCATCTACAACTCTGTTACCAAACCAATATTTGCCTATATCTTTTCTGAAACGAAATTTATCTAATTTGAAACCATTTGTACGAGTGATTTCGCTATGACGTAGAGAGTGTACAAAGAAATTTCACTTCGCATATAAGTTCGATAAAACATCTACACTATTGGGAGCGTTTAAGAGCACTGAATCTGTACTCACTGGAACGTAGAAGAGAACGTTACCTAATAATATACACGTTGAAAATCGCAGAGGGTTTAGTACCAAACCTACATACTCCGATAGTCATGAAATTCAGTGATAGGAGAGGCTGGGAATGCGAAATCCCCCGGATGAAAAACAGGGGTGCTATGGGCTCTCTGCGAGAGGGCTGGTTATCACACAGAGGCCCACGTCTCTTCAACAAACTCCCACGGCGAGTAAGAGACATGAGGGACATCTCGTTAGACAACTTCAAGAGAGCCCTAGATGTCGAACTGCAAAAAGTGCCAGACGAGCCCATCCTCGCAAGGGAGCGAGCTGTCGCTTCAAACAGTCTACTGCACCAAATCACCACCCATAACGAGGGGCGTCGCGCTCCTTGGTGCCGCTAGAGGAGCGGCGAACACATCCAAAGGTATCCCAAGGTAAGGTAAGGTATCACTGAGCTTTAGTACATTTTTCATGTCTCCTTTATTAATTCCACTAACCCACTTGAATACCTCTATCATGTCACCTCTAACTCTGCGTCTCTCTAACGAATGTAAGCCTAATTTCTTCAACCTTTCTTCATACGGAAGATTTCTAATATTATGGATCATTTTTGTCATTCTATGTTGTACTCTCTCCAATGAATCTATGTCCATTCTGTAATAGGACACCAAAATTGAACAGCATAATCCATATGGGGTCTCACTAATGACAAGTAAAGTTTTAAGATAACATCAGCAGTTCTGTTACTCACACTCCTAGATATGAACTTGAGAATCCTGTTTGCCTTATTACGAACGCTTATACATTGTTTTCTAGGCTTCAAATCATTGCTAACAAACACACCTAGATCTTTCTCACAGTCTGAGTTTTCTAATTCCATATTAGCTAGTTTATATTTAAAATTTGTATGCATCTTACCTATCTTTAATACCTTGCATTTGTCAATGTTAAACTTCATCCGCCATTTTACTGACCATTCGTGTAAGGTATCTAGATCCCTTTGCAGACTCTATATCTCTAACTGAATCAATTTTTCTCCCCATTATAGTATCGTCTGCAAATTTACTTATCCTACTAGTTATACCTAAATCAAGGTCATTTATGTATATAATAAACAACAGAGGACCTAATACAGATCCCTGGGGGACACCACTCTTGACTGATCCCCATTCTGACTTAGTACCATTTATGCTGACTCTGCTTCCTACCAATTAGCCATGACCTAATCCATCCTAACAATGCGGAAACCAATGCAGTACCAGACGAGCCCCCAATACCAGGATATCCCAGCACCGCATCCAACTCGTTAGTAAATAGACGGAACGAGGGAGTTGCGGAGCTGCCTGGCTGCAGCGGAAGTCCACTTTAGCTGCGTCCACAGAGGACGGAATTCTACCAAGTATGACCAAGTAAGTATTAAAATAAAAAATTTCCCTAAAATCGTACCTACAGTTTTAAACCACACGGAATAACAAGACAGAGTTTCGATAATGTTCAAGGACACTACATCCGCCTTATTAGAAACAATTTAGGCTAATAGGGAAAATAGGGACAAATAGACTCGCCATATTTTTCTCATTATAGTCCGCATGGAGGAATTTCGGGAAAAACTAAATAAGATGGTCACCAATTTTCCCATGGATTTTTTTTATTTTTCCCTGTTAGTTTTCATCAATATATAGTGTTTGGAAATAATTACAACCCTCGGCGAAACCGTTTTCCCCATTATACAATGATCTTAAGACACGCCGCCCGATAGTGGGGAGGGCTATGAAGTACAGGGAAAATGAGGGGTTAAATGCGTAAAACGGCGATTAAAACTTATTTTAGCAAAACTTGGCTCGGGTTTTAAGGTATTTCTAAGGCCTAAAACCCAATATTTCGAAAATCCGAGCCACGTTTTGGCCAAAGCTGGCTCGGATTTTGAGAGTTTGTAGATAACAAAATGACAGTAACCTCATTTAGAAATTTGGCTCAGGTTTCCTGAAATTGCAAAGCCATAAAACCCGAATATTGGAAAACCCGAGCCAAGTTTTGGCAAAACTTGGCTCGGATTTTGCGAATTTTAAGAGTACACAAATTACAGTAACCTAATTTAGAATTTTGGCTCATGTTTCCCTAAATTGCAAACCCCAAAAAGCATAATTTTGGAAAACCCGAGCCAATTTTTGGCAAAACTTGGATCGTATTTTGAGAATCGAAAAAGACTAACTAAATGTCGGAAATCGGCTCATGATTTCCCTAATTGCAAAGCCATATAACCAGATGTATCGAAAACGTAGACAT
Organism: Paralithodes platypus; assembly: GCA_032716605.1. Taxonomy (NCBI): domain Eukaryota; kingdom Metazoa; phylum Arthropoda; class Malacostraca; order Decapoda; family Lithodidae; genus Paralithodes; species Paralithodes platypus. Next base: position 4,043,055 of record CM064495.1, read on the forward strand.
AGACCTAGTACATTGGATACAAGCCTAATCCACACCTAACGCCTACACAGGGTGTCAAACGACGCTGTTTTTTTGAGTGATAACGCAATGAACTTTTTGTATAATGATAACAGAAACTTCCCCCCCCCCCCCAAAAAAAAAGTAGGCTAGGCTAAATTGACACAATTTTGGTCTCCATATTTTCCATCTTGATTGTTTTTTTATTGCAGGAAATACTGTTTTAGACAATTAAATTCTAAAAACAAAAAATCTGGGGAGCATGCCCCCGGACCCCCCTAGAGCTCGCGCCTTCGTCGCGCTATAATGATAACAAAATAATAAACCATAATGATAACACAATTCATATTTTGTGGATTGACACCCTGCGCAGTGCGCCTACAATGTGTCCGTAGTAGGCTACCTAGTAGGCCTACGTGGGATACAACATGGCGGTTGGGCCGGCGCCCATTTAGTAGCCTACTGGTATTCGGCCGTATCTGTGCATGCGAGTCACTTCGAGCGAATTCCTGATCGAGCGGATGCACAATCTAACTTAACTTAACCTAACCTAAATGCGCCTCCGCTCGAAGTGTCCAGATACCGTAAATACTACCGCAACTACGAATCTTGTTTCTGAGACCTAGTATATTAACCTAACCAAACAACCCAACCTATTGACAGAGATGGGCAGGTGGAGTAGACTAAAAAGCTGGTGAACAGACCTCGGGAGACAGGTGAAAATGGCGTGTGTATGAATCGGTGCCGTCTATAGGAAGTGTTGACAACCATGTTACGACAAAATTCCATTTTAGTACCATATATTTTTATTAGGTTTTGCCGAGGCTTAAAACAAATTTTCATATTATGTTTAGAGCATATAAAATCCATATTTGTTTTCAAATATTGCAAAATAATTGGTGACCAACTTATTTAGTTATACTGAATTTCGTTATCGACACTTGAAAAAACCTGATTTCACAGAAAAAAATACACCAACAAATCTGTCAAAGATGTCAAATAGCGGGGCTGTGGGGGCGGCAGCCCCCCACCCATAATACTAGGATAGGTTAGGCTAATGTCCTTTCAAAGGGGTATAGGCTAGTAAACACTAGGATAGCCTAAGCCTAGGTCAGAGGTAAGAAGTCCTGATATAGGCCTAGTCTCCTTGAATGTTACCAAAGTTTCTTCTAATGCCATCACCATATATTACTGACTATCATTCCTTACCTGAGCCATGTTGAGTCATTGACTGTGAAATCGGTGGCGTTTTGAGAGGACGAATACCACGCTGCTTTGTTGCGTTTTAGCGCATGCGCACCGAGACGTTATGGCTCAGATCTTTCTATCAGAGGTATTCTTACTCTATGCTTTCTATGGCACCTGACACCGGGCCTCCAGGCTCTCGTCGCTGTCTGACATTGTTCACTATGTATTCATGGATACACTGATGTATAATAGATGCAGTTATTTGCTGTAAGTCACTGTAAATAGTTCAGGGTGTCAATCCACAAAATATGAATTGTGTTATCATTATGGTTTATTATTTTGTTATCATTATAGCGCGGCGAAGGCGCGAGCTCTTGGGGGGGGGGTCCGGGGGCATGCCCCCCCCCCCAGATTTTTTTTTTGAGAATTTAGGTGTCTAAAACACTATTTCCTGCAATAAAAAAATAATCAAGATGGAAAATATGGAGACCAAAATTGTGTCAATTTAGCCTAGCCTACCTTTTTTTTTTTTGGGGGGGGGGGGGGGGAGTTTCTGTTATCATTATACAAAAGTTCATTGCGTTATCACTCAAAAAAACAGCGTCGTTTGACACCCTGAAATAGTTTGATAACAACACCACGATCACCCGCAAAGTTAATTATATATTATTATTATTATAATCCTTCCCGCTTATCCACTAGAGTATTGTTTTGGTAGGGATTCGGAACTCGCCCCCATGAATCCCCAGTAGCCAATGGGAGCGCGCGGCGGGTAAGCCCAGAGTTCTCATTGGCTGGCGCACCTCCCCCACACACGTAAAGAGTGAGAGCGCGGGAGAAGGACTTTGTCGGATTACGAGGACAGCTCGGCCCCATGTTTTGCTATGGGGCAATTTGAATTTGACGAGACCAGTCAAGATATAGGATGGGGAGAGCTAAGTAGAAGGTTTATGGCGTGTGTGTAATGTGGGCGAAATGTTCGTTTATTGTATAATTATGTCATGGGCTAGTTCTCTCGATTCATAATGTGCAGGTTAGGTTAGGTTACTTACGAGTTTTCTCGTAATTAACACTGGGCCGAGCTGTCCCGTGGGCCGAGTAGTCTAGCATTCTACCTTTTTATCCATCAGAAACCCACATTATTATTGCATTTCTCTTTAATATCAATGTTCACGGCTCCAACTTCCTTATATCATGAAACTCGCAAGTGGTAAATTTTGCGTGTCGATTCACTGAGAGATCCATCCTAAGCTGATAAAAAGGCGCTTGACGGCAGCAGGAGCCTAATGAAATTAACTTAAGTTCAAAAGGGTTAAAATAGGTAGTTTTATTGATCTCTTGAAGCTTTTCTTTCTTAGATTTGCTAGCAATAGACGATTTTAATTTAGGAAGGAACCGTGAGTCAGTGTTGCAGTTTTAACACTTTCATTGATAGTTTTTTTTTTACTCTTTTTCATTCCTAGGACTTCTTATGCCCAGTAAAATCGTTGAATGTTGACCAAATTAAATGTAAAGGACAAAATTATACTTTAGGGATTAAGTATAGGTCCTTCCCAAACTGAATGAGGCTTGCAACCATGATTGGAAGATTACTTGTAAAAGCTTACCTACTGCCAGATGCCTTGATTCCCAAGAGGGTGGCCACAAATGAATTGCCTCCAGGGTACTCTGTTATCCATCAGCTGGTGCCTCACTCCCTGTAGGCGTAGGGATGTGGCGACCCCACCGCCCGCCACTTTGGTGGTGCAATCAGCCTCTGGAGCAGTGGACCACTGGTGCCTATCTTCAGAAAATTCCTGTGCTTGGTATGCTTCCAGCCAGGGCCCCAATGGGGTAAATAAAATAGCAAAACAGTGGTGGAACTGCCATCCGGGTGAGGGACTGCTCTGGGTCTGCTCCTTCAGTGTTCATGGTCATAATCCACTTAGTGGAAATGGCACTGTGGAGTAGGTCAGTCGGGGCATGTCTGGGAGCCTGGAGGCAGTTTCTGCCATGGCCATCCCTTTTGGGATGCTTCCTCTGGAAGCGGGGGCGTCAGATTTGATGTTGTTGCCTGCCTGTTGCTGCCTGGCCGAACAGCCCCAAGGCCCCGAGCAATTCCAAGGCCACAACTGAGTGCCCCCACAGAACCCTCCCCGCCGACCACAATAAAGCCTGGGTGACCGAAGCCACTCCATGGCGGGGAGCTGAGGAGGGTGCGGAAATGCCCGGGAAACCAAAGCCCCACCCAGGGCCCTGTGCCCCTCAGCAATTATGAAGAGAAAGTTGAGGGGCAAGGGAAAAATGTGACGCTTTGGCTTCCAATCTTGGTAGATTGGGAGGTCAATCCACGGAAGAGACGCCGTCACTTGAGATCTAGAAAATATATAAGTTAAAGGAACAGTCAGAGTAAGCTATGGGTATGGCAGAGATTGCTCAGCTCTCACTCTGATAGACCAGCCCATCACCACATGACTAGAACCCAATCCTCTCAGCATCAGCTAGGAAAGGCCCTAGAAAGCCGCCTTTGGCGGGGGGATAGCTCCCCTATTTCAACCCCTTTCGGGGTTGGGCACCCGCCCAATGTAAAAATATATTGTAACATTACCAAATTATTGAGATATATGTACAGGTCCACCCGCTACACAGGATTATACCTGTCTTCCTTAGTCCTGATCTCATTCATTCTTCGCCCTTGATTACTTCTTGGTTGGTGCTGCAATGTAGCAGTTCTTGCCTCGACCTTTAGCCCTGTCCTATAAGAGTTGTTGTTGCTGTTCCCCAGGCTGTCTGGCCGAGCGGCCCCAAGGTCCCAAGCAAGGCCATAACCAAGCACCCCCACAGAACCCTCCTAGCTTTACCACTAAGAAAGCCCAGGTGACCGAAGCCGCTCCCAGGTGAGGGGCTGAGGAGGGTGCGGAAATGCCTGGGACACCAAAGCCCCACCCAGGGCCTTGTGCCCCTTAACAATTATGAAGGGAAAATTGAGGGGCAAAAGGAAAAATTTGATGCTTTGGCTCCCAGTCTGCCATATATATATATATATATAAACTACCCATTGTGGGAGTAATGGCTGGCTACTAACTGATACCCTGATGCATCTTATAACTGTGTTCGTGGCGCAATGCATAAGTGTGTTGATTTACGGTGTGAGCGTCCTGGGTTCGAATCCCCGGACTGCCACATGTGTTTGTTAATTTCATTAATCGAGTTTAGGAGTAAAGTTGGTTGGTGGAGAGAACATAATAATTAATGGTGTAATGGTTAGAGCTTGTAAGTTCTGTGTGTGATGTCCTAGGTTTGAATCCTGGGAGAATCACATGCTGTCATTAATTTCACTTGGGGGGGGGGGGGGGGGGGTATTTGTGTTTAGAACGATGTTAAAAATAATACAGCATAGAGGTGGACAGATTGTCTCACAACAATCCACTGAAGGTAGTCTTTATGTGTAGGGAATAAAAGAGCAGCAAGGTATTTAAGTCAGTCAGTCAATCGCCAGCCCTTACTCCCGTAAGGGGTAGGGAGGATCAGCAAGAGACACAAAAAAGGAAAAATAGGTGACAGGAGAAGAACACATATAACAGCAGCAAGGTTTATAATAAAAACGCATAAATAGTAAATATTACAAATTTATTCATGAAGATCGAACTTTCATACAGATCAATGGAACACAAAATGAGAGTTGAATTATGTACCCATTCACTCAAGATGATAGCCAAGAAGTACAAAGACTAAAACCACGCTCTCTGTGGAGGAAGCCGTCTTTGAACTTGAATGTGTGTATGTATGTATTCATATTTTTTCACCAACCAACTTTACTTCTTAACTCAATAAATGAAATCAACGAATACATGGTACTCCAAGACTTGAACCTAGGATACTCACACCAAAATTCTGCGCATTTATGCATTAGTTGGAATCCATGAACTGAATATCTGTGAGGATGAAGATAGTCTTGGGTAGCGGCTTGGGCTGGGGAGATAACACCTTCATCATCTTTAACTCCTCATCAACGTCTAATCTGTAATGATATATAATCGTAGTCATGTACCGGTACTTAACCATTAACTGTCTTGATGGTGTAATGGTTAGAGTGTTTAAGATCTGGGTACTTATTACCGAAACTACCACTAATTATTTCTCAATATTTGAAGGCTATTATAGAATAAGGATGTTCCAAATATCATATTAAAATGTGTTTCAACCTCTGGAGATACATTTTATGTGCACTATATAAAGTACGGTACTGTAAAAACAAAAAACTCTCCATATTGACGGCAGTGAAACTCCTATTAAGCCCCCTACTGTTAAAATAAATGCTGATTTCAATAAGTCATGGGGGCGGGGGGTGAGGGGGGCAAAGCCCCCCCTCAACCCATCCTGTATCCAAAGGCAAACAAAATTGTATAATTACTCTGAAAATTACTTACATCTGAGTGTTTTAAGATCGTTGGATAATGGGAGAAATAACTTTTTCCGGGGATTGTAACTAATTTCAACTACTGTATAATGATGAAAACTATCTAAAACCAAACAGAAAAACCATGGGAAAATTAGTGGTAGTTTCGGTTATATTTGCCAAGATCTGTATGTGGTAACCCAGGTTCGAATCCTGGGTGGATCATATGCTTTCATATATTTCATTGGGAGGTGGTTAGATGTAGGGGTGGACCTAGAATGACGTGGGCTCGGGTGCTCTGGTCTGATCTCAAAATAAAGAACTTGACAACATAGGCAGCCCTTGACAGGGCCGCCTGGAAAGCTGCCATTTAGGATGTGAGACTGTAACCACATTCTCTGTTGACAAAAGTCTTTAAACTTGTATGTTGTATGTATTTGGGAGAAGGGGTCGGGCGCCAGTTGGACTAGATAATAGTCCGTCAGGCGCCTGGCCCGGGGAGCCAGGTCATGATTTCTTGCGTACTTACAGCGAATAGACTATAATCCATCCACCAACCTGTAACCTGTTTCACCCTCAGGTCAGCAGTAATGATTTGTATAAAGCCGGTATTGTACGAGCCACTTTTCCCTAAACATTTAACCTCAACACTGGTCTGGCAGCTTATGAGGTCAACATCTACAAACATTTCGGTCACCTAAATGATTTGTATAAGGTTTACTCCCCTACAAGAAAAGCATCAGCATAATACGAAGGGCTACTTTCACAAAGACAAAAAAGCAACATTTTGATAAATCGTAGCCATTTCCACATACTGTAGTGATTTTTATAAGTATTTTTATATGTATTTTTGTCTCTATATTGTGTTGTCCCTGTTTTGGTTAGTTAATTTTGCAAGTTTTACAATATAATTGAATGCAATTCTCAAATTGTCTTCCTATCTCTATCTATCTATTGCCGGACGCCTTACTCCCCTTACGAGGGTGGCCATACACAGAATGCCCCCAAGCGGACCTATTCCCTGTGAGAGGGACAACCCGAGCCAGTTTAGTGAAGGACTTACAGGATTGACCACTCAATTTAGGATCCGTCCGACTCCGAGGCCCTCTGTGTATCTTGTTAGCACTATTTTTCTACAGTGGTGTTCGGCTAATCCATCCACTAACCTGCCTTACCCTTAGGTAAGCAGTACGGATTTGTATCAGGTTTACTCCCCTAGACAGGTTGCCAACCAAGGCTGACGAGTCCCATCCACCCTAAACTGACTAAAATCGTCTAAAGGTAGCCAGGCTAAATTGTTTAAATGAAGAATTGGTACTTACACACAGATAAAGCCAGCCACATTAGAGGTGAGGAGGTCTTCAGGTTCTGTGGCCAGGCTCACGGCTAGAATGTGGTGCTTCAGCTTCACACCTAAAAAAAATCACAATAATACTGTATGTACTTAATAATATACTTGTAAAAAAAATATATACTGTATATATATATACCGGTACATTTATTCATAGTACAGTACATAATGTTTAAATATATATATACCGGTACATTTATTCATAGTACAGTACATAATGTTTAAATAAAGGGAACAATGAAACAAATGCACCTTATATATTGAACAACAAAAATAATCCTGTCAATAAAATATAGCCAATCTTACCTGGTTCAATGGGTACCAGTTTGGTCATGTGGTCGTCCACCTTCATATCCGCCGGCATACAGGAGTCCGGGAGAGCCGGGGCCCCGATCTTGTAGACCTGGAGGTAACTCATCTTGACGTCAAAGCTGTGAGGATGGTACTTGGTGTGGAGGCCGTAGTAATATTCCCGGATGCGGTCGTCTCGGCCGGATATTCTCATAGATTTAGATCGCTCTACTACCTGGAGAGCAGAGAGAAAATTGATGAAGCAAAATTTTCTAATATTTATTTATTTTTTCCTATGTGGATGAGGGAGACAAAAGGCAAAACGCCTGTGATGAGTGCCTCCCCCAGAGTTGAAAGAGTGACAGAGCAAAAATCAAGGAAACCCTTCTGTACCGGCAACGTCTTTTCAACTTTAATGTGGCTACTATTAATCGATTTCATTCAGATTCAAGAGGGCTTCCAGCAATTGATAGGCTCCAAACTATCTCACTTAACCTTTTTTTACCATCACAGAGCATTTTCAAACTGCACAAAATCCTCTAAATATAGCTAGAATACAAGAAGAAAATGTCGCTGGTACAGGAGGGGTTAAAATACTGTACAATTAACATACATAAATACATGCAGGTACAGTTGCCGTCAGGAGTTCTGTTCCTCATCGGGATTTCACGTATATTCTATTCTATTTGCTCAAACCCATCCCCTCCCCCCCCCCAATTTTAAATTTTCAGTTGACTAATCACATGAGTTAACCACTGCATAAGAAACTATATTCGTAATTCAATCATGCACATTATATTTCCACGTACTGTATATAATCACAACTTAGACAAGGTTGACTTTAGTTCTTTTGCATTTATCTTGTGTCGTCCCAGTTTTGGTTTGTTTATTTTGCAAGTTTTACAATTTAACTTCAGTACTGTACTGTAATTGGGTGGATGGGACTTGTTTAGTTTGTTTATTTTGCAAGTTTTACATTATAATATGTATATGTATCTTAACCCTCACAGACTGGTCTCGCCTTCTATAGGATAGCCCCGAAACCTGGGGGATCTGGCCAAAAAACGTTGTAATAGGCTAGCCTTATCTTTGTTATTTTAACTGCTAGAGAAGTTATACACATCTCAAAACGTAGCCCTGTTTCGTATCTGTAGACTGGTCTTGAGTAGAGCTCTCTAGATCAACTGGTTCAGTTGTGATGACGATTTCCGTGGAGAGTTTCAATGCGATGTTAGCAATATCAGACAATAACAAAGACTTGTTCTTGTTCTCCAAAACAATAACAACAAAAGGCGGACTTCTCCTTCTTGTATTCGAAGGTGCGCGATGCTCCGACCGGCTTAGTTTACATGCGTCGGACGCACGGCTTTCAAAACAAGCTTAATAGGCTTTCAAGCTTATGGTGCTCATGAGCCCATCCGGGTGCCGGGCCCTAGTTTGTTATGGGCTCCTCAGAGCCCAACCGGGAACCGAGGGTTAATATGGTGGGCGGGCTTGTGGCTTCGGCTCCGCTGTATGTCTGCCTGCCGAGATCGGAACCTCTCCGGGTGGTCGGGGGCCGGGGGAGTGCTGGACGGACCTTGGTGACCCTGGTTTCTGGGTCTTCTCCTGGATGACCTAGATTGGTTTTTTTTGTGTGTGAATTTATATTTTGTTTGTGTGTGTTCATTGGTTTCTGTTGTGTTGTCCTTATTCAGGCTCTGTCTTGAGTCGGCCACCCCCAGGAAAAAAAAAAAAATGGTGAATGGGCCTGAGTAAATAAAACAAAATACATACCTAATGTCCACTCCCCGCACTCTGCCCCTTACCTGCTCCTCCTGTCATTCCCCTCTAACTGTTCGCCACGTCTTTGACTGCCCAGATACTGCCCGTCTGCGTACGGCTTGTTTTGGTACTAAATCATTCACTGACCTTTTATCCGATTCTCCGTCCTTTTCCTTCCCCCCCCATCGTCCGTTTTTTGCGTCGCCTTAAGCGCCTTTCAGTAATCTGATCTAATCCTTCGGGCCAGACCTATGAGAGTTCCGTATGGAGCTCAGTGGTCTGGTTAATCTGCTCTACATAACTACATAACTAACATACCTATCACTCAAAACAGACGGAAAAAGAACTCACCCCTCCGCTCTTGGGCAGAAAGACGACCTTGATGAAGGGAATGTCCCGGACCAGTTCATTATAGAGTCGCTCCTGATCCAGCACAATGATGACATCTACCTCGAACGCCTGGGCCACGTGGGTGAGACTCTTGTAGCCCTCGTCCTTCACCCAGCCACATGTGTTGATCACCACACCGGAGGACGCCACTGAAAATATTAAACCACATTATTATATATACAGTATACTGTACTGTACACACATACATACATATATATATATATTAAGGGGATTGTGGTCGGTTGTTTTGGTCTATTAATTCATTTATTCATTTATTTTTTTAGTTTCCTCGCTAGACCTCCATCAAGTGGAGTGAGGAACTACATGAACGAAGGCGGTGCTGGTTGGGGGGAGGGGCGTCGACTGACTGGGGACAGAGGTGCATGGGGGCGGTTCGTTCGTGGCCACCCCTTCGGGGATCGCGGCGTCAGGCAATAGATAGATAGATAGACCTCCATCAAGAATAAAAAAACACCCCGTAGACCCCCCTTCAAGATAAATTTGACCATTTTTCGATAGAAAAAATTCTCGGCCAAAGGCCAATTCCTCTTTAAATTACAGGCTCGCTATCGCTCGCCACAAAAAAAAAAAATCGACACCTAAATGGCACGAAAGGTCTTGAAATTGACAACAAAATGGGACGAAAGGTATTAAATATTAGTCATATTATTATTTGGTGTATTTGTATTGTTGTTGTAGTTCCCAAGACTGTCTGGCCGAACAGTCCCGAGTCTGGTAGACGCCGCTCCAGATGCTCGCAGACAGATCTCATCTCACCCTGGGCCCTTCGGGGTACCGAGCATCTGTATTTGTATTGTATGGTGTAATGGTTGGAGTTTATAAGTTCTGTATGTGATATCCTGGGAGAATCACATGCTTTCATTAATTTCAATTGGGGTGTTATTGGTGTTAAGAACAATGTTAAAAAGTATTGTAGTTTTAACATCAATAACCCCTAAATGAAATAAATGAAAGCATGCGATTCTTCCTAATAAATAGGAATGAATGAAGAATGATATTGAAAAGATGAGTAAAAACACGGTCGTTTGGGAGAGGGGGTCAGGCGTCAGTTGGACTAGATAATAGTTCGTCAGGCGCCTAGCTCGGGGAGCCGATATATATGAAGGTCATGCCTGGATGTGTGGTGGGTGGGCTTGTGGTGGCTCCGCTGCAGGTCTGCCTGCAGAAGTCGGAGCCTCTCCAAGGGATCTGGGACCTGGGAATCTTTTGCTGGGGACCCCAAATGGTCCTGGGTCTTTGGGTATTTCTCCTGGACAATTATGATGTGTGTGATTTTATGTTTTGTTTTGTTTGTCTGATAAACCTATTTGGGCTCTGTCTTGAGTCGGCCACCCCCATAAAAAAGAAAAGAAAACTGGGGTAAGTGCCAGAGCATATACTGTACATACATACATACCTTTTCTATTGATCACCATTTTGTCTTGTATAGTGGCTGCCATACGAGAGACCAGGATGTTGTAGAGGGTGAAGTTGTTGGCTGGTGTGAGGTGACCGAAGTTATAGACCAGGGGAGCCTGTTGGGAGAAACCTTCACCCACCGCCGCCGCTCGTTCCACCAAAAGGGCTCCTGGAAAAACAACAAGATTTTAAGACTTTCACCCCATTTAGTTTGGTGATTTCGCCTCATTTCTGTCAATTTTAAGACCTTTAGTGCCATTTAAGTGTAGATTTTTTACATGACGAGCGATAGCGAGCCTGTAATTTAAGAGGAATAGGGTATACAGTACAGGGTGTCAAACCGGATATTTTTCTACTGAAATATGTACAAATTAATCTAGAAGGGGGATCTAATGGATGTTTTTTTTAAGTTTGATGGAGGTCAAGGGAGGAAACAAAAAATATAATGAATAAATGAAATAATTGACAAAAACTAAACCCATACAGTAAATATAGTGTATAACATAAATAAATAAAATTATTATTATTCAATTATTAACAATAAACGTACCAATAGTGCCAGGGATGGATATGGAGCCCTGACCCACATCCAGGTCCACAAATATTGGTCGCCTGCCAACCCTGATGGAATAGTTGAGCAGAATCCGGCAGAGCGTAGACTTGCCCACATCCCCCGGGCCCACCACCATAGTCACGGGGCCCCGAGTGTCATCACCCTTGGCGAACCCATCGTCCGCGTTTTTACGGAGCCGCTCCAGACAGGCGTGGGTGTTCAGGTACATCACCTATGGGGTTAATAGGTTAGATGGTGAGTTATCTGCTCAACAGGTGGCGTTGTGTGTGTGTAAGTGTGAGAGTCCGAGTGTAGGGGGTGAGACAGTGAAGCACGGGAACGAGATGGCTTCAGAGATGGGGTCGTTTCGGGCCATGAGTGAGCACCGTGCCTCATTGTAAAGCGGTGAATGTTAAGGCTCTCAGCCTATGCCCGAGAGGAAGTAAGTTGGAATATAGAAAAAAAAATAAAATAAATAAAAAAAAAATTATAATCGTAGTTTAACCAGACCACTGAGCTACAAAACACAACTCTTATAGGGCTGGGGTTAGATAAGTAACACCCCGTTCTTAACATTAATCATCAATTACAAACCCGAAAGTACTTTAATAAACTAATGAAAGCATATGGTCCTCTCGGGATTCGAACTCGGGACACCAAACCCAGAACATAGGCTAAGCACCTAAACCATTACGAGACGAGAAGGGTTGGGTGTGAGGGGAATCTGCCAGGTGTGGGACAATCGGTGCTCTGCAGACCCCCGTTTTCTGACCTCTGACCGTTTTGGTGAGGTCGGTCATCATGGTATTAGTGAGCTGGACCTATAATTAGACCTTGTAATTGGGGTTGGGTGTGAGAGGGATCTGCCTTGTGTGGGCCAATCGGCTTTCTGCAGACTCCCATTTTCTTATGTTCTTATAAGTAGGCCTACAGGGTGTACAAAAGTATGGTTCATAGTTCAAATTACGACTTTGGAAGTGATCAAATGGCCAAAACAATGCTTTTTCATGATTCTTTTCTTATATTAAGTGATAAAATGGCCTATGGGGTTAATTGACCTCTTGTGAGTTTCAGGCTATAAGAAAGCTGGAGATATAAGTAAAATAAAGTCGTAGTACCTTTATAAATACTCAAAACCAAACTAATTATACTGTACTTCCTATCAATCAGAAATCAACATTATTATTGCATTTGTTCTATATCGATGTTTATGGTTCCAACTTCCTTATAGCCTTGAAACTCGCAAGTGGTCAATTGGTTAGATAAGTAATATAATAATATAATTTATTAATTTCACTCCAAACACCAAACACCTCCCAATGAAATTAATGAAAGCATATGATCCACTCGGGATTCGAACCTTGGTTACCACATACAGATCTTAAACACTCGAACCATTACACCACCAAGGCAGTTAAAGGTTAAGTACATGACTACGATTTTATATCCATTTATCGAATACTGGATATCAATCTAATCATGTACTCATACCCAACTGCACACTGGTATATGGGATACTATAGTCTGTTCATTCTAGGTTGGGCAGAAATCGTAACCTCTAACCTCTGTAACTCAAAAAGGGCTAGAGCAAATGAGCTGTCAATTTATACACCTATTCCCTAGCCAAATCTTCCTATTTGGTAGAATATTAGCTCGATTACTCTAGTCCCTTTTGAGTTATAATAGGTTAGGGATTACGATTTCTGCATAACCTAGAATGAACTGACTATAACCACCTCACCCAGTGCTCTCAGAAACGGAAACCCAAGAGATTCGGACAGGCATTTCGATCCACACTCATGTTCGGCCAACCAAACTTGTCTGGATGGCTTGGAAAAAATAAAAGTCAATCTGGAAATGAACGAGACGAATACAAGTCACCGCGCGTATTGTTTACATCCAGCGTTAGAGATCCAGATATCAGCCATCCGGATTTGTCTGGATGGCTGAAACCTAAGTCTGGTTGTTTACGTTAGATATCCGGACTCATGTTATGTTTCAACCAACCGGATTTGTCTAGATGGCTGAATATATATGTCCGAACTTTTGGCAGATCCAGTCCAGACAGGATACACCCCCAATTAATCTAGATGGGTGAGGTTTTACTGTGTACAGTATATTTACAGTATACTGTATATACCGGTATATACATGTACAGTACTGTATATAAATAAAAATTAACAATACTGTACTCACAATATCCTCAAATTTCAAACATATTGCATGGATACAAAATATAGAATAACGACTCATAATACTAATAATATCCTGGAATAACGCACCATGGGAGTTTCCTTGGCAATGTAGGTACCCTCAGTGTTGCCGGTGAGCTTCAGAGTACAGCTATGCCAGGAGTACACCGCTACTTTCGCTCCGGGGAAGAATGTGTATGTCTTGTCAATGGCCAGCTCCGTCCCAAACACCTCCGCTTTACCATTTATCAGCTGGGGAAATAAAAGGGGAGGGTTTTATTTTTTTTCCTAGACCTTCATCTATCTATCTATCTATTGCCTGACGCCGTGATCCCCGAAGGAATGGCCACGAACGAACCGCCCCCATGCACCTCTGTCCCCAGTCAGTCGACACCCTTCCTCCTAACCAGCACCGCCTTCATCCATATACTTCCTCACTCCATCCTTCCACCTCTCTTTCGGTTTACCTCTCCCTCTCTGTCCTTCCACCTCACTCTCGTACACCTTCTTAGTCATTCTCTCGCTTCCCATACTTTCCATATGGCCGAACTATCTCAAGGTGTTCCTTTTCACACTTTCCAGCATATCTACCTCCACACCACACCTCCTTCTTACTTCCTCATTCGTCTGTCTATCCCTCCATGTAACTCCGCACGCACTTCTCAAGTAACTCATTTCCACCCCTCTCACTCTTGGTCTGAGTCTCTTCTCAAACGTCCATGCTTCGCTTCCGTAAGTCAGTGTCAGGATTACCACACTGTCATGCAAGGACTTCTTCACTTCCATACTGACCACCCTATTTCTTGTTACTGCTTTCAGCGTTCCTACAACCCTCTTCCCCTGTTGCACCCTCCCCGCACTTCTTCATCCATAGTCCCATCTTTACTCAACACATTGCCCAGATACTTAAATGAGCAGGGACCAGTAAAACACCCCACCTCCCCTTAAGATAACTATATATTGGTTGGCTCTGGGGAAGAATGTGTAAGTCTTGTCAATGGCCAGCTCTGTCCCAAACACCTCCGCTTTACCATTTATCAGCTGGGGAAATAAAAGAGAATATAGGTTTGGTTATTTAACCCCTTCTGTACCAGCGACGTCTTATTTTTTGTTTAGGCTCCCAGACATGCCCCCACTGACCCACTCCACAGTGCCATTTCCACTAAGTGGATTATGACCATTAACCTCTCCGCTGCGTACCCCCTATAGTATACAGCCACCCCTGTGCGGAGGTATTTAGATGGTTTCCTTCCCACAAATCGTCATCGTACCATAAATATCATTAATACTTATCCATATTTATTATTGGGATGGAATTTGTGCTGTACCTAGTATCAGTGCATTACCACAAGCCCACCGAAACGGTAATCAAATACCCTCATTGTTCCCTGATTAAATAGCACTGCATGAATATTCCCATATTCAAAATATGCTATAGGGGTGCAATGCCTGGTGAGTTATCTGCTGAACAGGTGGCGTTGTGTGTGTGTAAGTGTGAGAGTCCGAGTGTAGGGGTTGAGACAGTGAAGCACGGGAACGAGGTGGCTTCAGAGATGGAGTCGTTTCGGGCCATGAGTGAGCACCGTGCCTCATGTGAGGGCAAGATGGCAGGTGCTCGTTGTGCTCTACGTGCTTCACAGGTCTCACTCCCTAGACTGGAACAAGACCTCACGGGCTTCACTGTTCATTGTAAAGCGGTGAATGTTAAGGCTCTCAGCCTATGCCCGAGAGGAAGTAAGTTGGAATATATAAAAAATAAAAAAATATGCGCCTATTTTACGTTATTATAAAGGTATTAACCTGTTACAGCAATAAAACAAGTGGAAACAGCGTTTGGCTGGTCAAAATTGGCAACAGAGGCCGGGAGTTGTAATCATCGAGTGTGAGCCAGCATCCCGCTCCTCCACACGTCTGGAGAGAGACTGTCGATCGATACTCTCTCTCTCTCTCTCTCTTGCACTCGCTTGGTAACACATACAAGCACAGCTTGCTTATGAATCGCTATTGATAGCACAAAATATATCGACAAAATAAGGGAAATAGAGAGAGAATAGGTGATAATTGAAGGGGGGGGGGGAAAGGAGGGGATGTGGAGGAGTGATATTTGCCATGGCCAAGGGGCAAAAAAAAAAAAAATAAAAAAAAAATATACTGGGCTGATTTAAAAAAAAAATTTTTAGGCCTTGGATTATATAAGGAGTTCCGTAACCCACCGGTAGGCCTTATATAAGGAGATCCGCACTTGCTGGGTTAACACTGAAGGAACAGACCCAGAGCAGACCCTCACTCGGATGGCAGTTCCACCACTATTTTGCTATTTTATTTACCCTAGTGGGGCCCTGGCTGGAAGCATACCAAACACAGGAATTTTCTGAAGATAGGAACCATTGGTCTACTGCTTCAGAAGCTGATTGCACCACCAAAGTTGCAGGCGGTGGGGTCGCCGTATCCCTACGCCAGAGAGAAAGGCCGACTTGTGCCCGTGGGCTGTGAGAGTAAGACACTAGGGAACTATGGGGCACACCATTATGGCCCCACTCACCACTCACAGGAAATAAAGTTAGAAATAAGAATGATGAAAAAGGTAAAGTCAGAAACGGCTATGGGAAATAGAGGACACCATCCCTCGCTCTGACAGATCCAGCCCACCACCTAGGAAAAATATAGTACTGTAGCTAAAAAGATCAACTGGGATAGTCTGTAGCCTTATTGATTGGCAGATGTCCTTCCTAAGCTTCATAAAATCGCTTAAAAGTAGCCAAGATAAAATTAAAAAGATGTTACTGGTACACAAGGGGTTAAGGGGAGGTTTTGGATTTTTCTGGATCCCCTTTCTCCCTCATGTTCTGCCCCATGAGTTTTGACATTTTAAGATGTTCATCTCATTAGTTTAATGATTTTGGCACTATGCATAAATCAAAGTGAACATACATAGTAATTCACCACTTGCGAGTTTCGTTCAATAAGGAAATTGGAGCTGTAAACATCGATATAGAAAAAAAATGCAATAATAATTTAGGTTTCTGGTGAGTAGAAATTATGTTGAATTGGGGTTTATTTATTTATGTATGTAGGCTACAGTACTACGATCATATTTTAGCTGGTAATTCTGCTAAATATCGATATCTGCAGCTCCAACTTCCTTATACAGTAGATTGGAACTCGCAAGTGGTCAATTATCAGCGTAATGATAGACATGTATATACCCTGGCACCTTACCCAGTTTTCCTTTTTTTTTTTAATGGGTGTGGCCGACTCGAGACAGAGCCCGAACAGGGACATCAGAAAAACAAAACAAAACACAAAATCACACACGTCTAGGTCGCCCAGGAGAAATACCCAAGAGACCCAGGCCCATTTGAGGTCCTCAGCAAAAGATTCCCAGGTCCCAGATAGATTAAAATACAGTACTGTACAGTATAGGTATAGATATAAATATAGATAGATACAGTAGATGAAATTATAACTCACCTTAAGCTCAACTGTCTCTTTCTTGCTTTCAACCTCAAATCGAAGTTCACAATCTGGATCTAATTTAAATTCCTTTTCTCCCATGTTGACTATTTCTGTTGCAAATCACTGTAAATGAGATAAAGAGACTGTTAGATCAACGCCACAGTTATAGTCTACTGGTATTTATTTCCAGTTGATGGTAAGTAAATTGCTATGTTATTATTTTGGTTACTCAGCTATTACGGAGATTTCGTAGCGAAATGTGTTGATGATTATGAAAACTTGGCATTAACACGACGCAGACGTAGTACATTAATAGTTTCCCATAAAGTATCGAAAAATTAGTTGCTAAGGGATTTAATTTTCCATCAGCTGAAATAAAACCGACTATAGTATATTATAGTTCCTCTTAACCAAGTTAACCCCTTCAGCATCATAAAGTAATTTTTAGTTTTATTCTGGCTAAAGTTAGACAATGCTATGCAGTTTAAGAAGGACCCATGTTATTACAGAGGGTTTATTGATATTGTATTTACCCTTTTGACTCTTAACCCTCTCCGTCATCTATGACGTGATCGCGTCATATGGCGGTACGCCCACGAGTATCATATGACGCGATCGCGTCATATGAACTTAGTGAAA
The DNA here is from genome assembly GCA_032716605.1 of Paralithodes platypus. Classification (NCBI taxonomy): domain Eukaryota; kingdom Metazoa; phylum Arthropoda; class Malacostraca; order Decapoda; family Lithodidae; genus Paralithodes; species Paralithodes platypus. The sequence continues at coordinate 4,060,673 of CM064495.1, forward strand.
TAGCTCAATAATAAGTTTATGACGCGAAATCGAGTCATATGGAGCTCAGTAAGTTAGGTAAGTTAGATCAGAAGCTGTCGGTTGGTGGCAACCCCAACTTCCTCCGACTTCTACCGGTCCCTCAGTGTAAGAGAGAGTGTTGTGGGGGAAATACCGGGCGCTCTGCCAACCCGTAAGTAAGTTAATATAATATGATGGAGGGGGTTAAGAGAAGTTAAGAGGTGAATTATAAGCTAATGGAAATTGTGACTAGTTACCATTAGATAATTAAATTGTCTAATGGAAACCAGAATATGATAAAAACCATTTCATGGTGGCAATACTATACACTCTGATACCATAATTTCTAGCCCAGTTATAATAATTTATGGTTTAGGGTATAGGCCGCCACCTAAGTACAGTATAACCCTTAGGCCAAGCCTAACTGTAACATAATATTTCATGCCTCCAGTACACTAACAAAGTACTGTACCAATAGCCGCGGCCCGCTGCTTAGGTCTAGTTATGATCCTACTCCGTTCATTTTATTTTAAGGGGAGGTGTGGTGGAGTGGTCTTGCCACTGGCCTGGTAATCCAAAGGTCCCGGGTTCAAATCCTGATGTATCAATGGGAAGATATTATTGGGATGGAATTTGTGCTGTACCTAGTATCAGTGCATTAGCACAAGCCCACCGAAACGCCAATAAAATACCCCCATTGTTCCCTGATTAAATAACACTGTATGATTATTCCCATATTCAAAATATGCTATAGGGGTGCAATGCCTGGTGAGTTATCTGCTCAATAGGTGGCGTTGTGTGTGTGTAAGTGTGAGAGTCCGAGTGTAGGGGGTGAGACAGTGAAGCACGGGAACGAGGTGGCTTCAGAGATGGGGTTGTTTCGGGCCATGAGTGAGCACCGTGCCTCATGTGAAGGCAAGATGGCAGGTGCTCGTTGTACTCTACGTGCTTCACATGTCTCACTCCCTAGACTGGAACAAGACCTCACAGGCTTCATTGTAAAGTGGTGAATGTTAAGGCTCTCAGCCTATGCCCGAGAGGAAGTAAGTTGGAATATAGATTTTTTTTTTTTTTTTTTTTTAGGTTGGGAAGAAATTGTAACTTCTAACCTCTCATAACTCAAAAAGGACTTAAGAGTAATCAAGCTAATATTTCTACCAAATAGGAAGACTTGGCTAGGGAATACATCTATAAATTGACAGCTCATTTGCTCTAGCCCTTTTTTAGTTATGAGAGGTTAGGAGTTACGATTTCTGCCCAACCTAGAGTGGACAAACTATAGTCACATAAGTTCTACAGGCTATCCTTGGTAATGGTAAACCTGACTTTTTGGACCGACAGTTATTTCAGTTATCACTTATCAGTAGGCCTAAGTATTTTTGTAGTTTTTTGCGTTTTTCTTTCAGATACAGTGTTCTCTTATACTGAAGAGGAGCTGAAATAAGTATTTGATAATCTTGAACAACGCTACTGCAGCGCTATTAGAAACAATTTATTAGGGAAAATAAGGACCGACTTTCCATATTTTTCTCATTATAGTCTGCATGGAGCAATGGGATGGATGTAGATTCCGGGCGTACGGTCGTCATGTTTACATAGGGCAATCTCCGCGGTTAACTTCGCGTCTATTTTGACGGCATTTTTTTCCGGTTATTTGCCCCCTGCTGGCAATATATATGATGATGACAATATGTTATTGGGGGGGGGGGGGGGTGAAGGGGGCAAAGCCCCCCCTCAACATATTATTGCATCCAAAGGCAGTCAAAATAGACGGGAACATGATGGCAAGCATCCGCCACCGCCATGTTTACATTTGTCGATCACTGTGGTTAGGTTCGAGTCTATTTTGACGGATATTTTTTTGGTTATTTGCCCCCTGCTGGCTATATATGATGATGACAATATGTCATGGGGGAGTGAGGGGGGGCCCTCAACATATTATTGTATCCAAAGGCAGTCAAAATAGACGGGAACATGATGGCAAGCGTCCGAACGGTCCAACGCCGCTCCGCGTAGTGTAAACAAGGCTGGCTGTACGCCCGAACTCTATATTCTACCTGGAGGAATTTCGTTATCGTCAACTTGAAAAAAACAGAGTTCACCGAATAATAACACCGAAAATAATCAAAGTCCCGACCGTAAACAAAGCATTCCGTCAACTTGACCTCCTTCTTCTTGTTTTGTTAATTGTTGGATGCCGCGGAGGGCAGCACCCTCCCTCAACCAATCATGTATCCAATTTACCCCACAATTTCCCGGCAAGAATGTAGATACCGGGTGTACCGCCCGTCTTGTTTACACTACGAGGACGCTCACCATCATGTTCCCAAAATACATTACCCTAACCAAACCTAACCTAGTATTATAGATTAATAAGTAGGCCTATTTATTTTATTATAAGTATTTATAGATGATTTATGTTGTATGTCGGTAGTGGTACACCCGGTAACTACATCCATCCCAATTTCCCTCACCTACCGGTACTGTAAAAACACGATTTACCAGTACCCAATTAATGGCGCCATTTGACGCCGACTCTTCAAATTGATGGATAATGGGTAAGTTAATGCAAATCCTCCACTCACACCATGAAACACAATAAAACACGATAATCCTCGAAGAAAACAAATAATATAATAGAAGGCTAAATAAGGTTGCTGTAGTAATATTGAACGCTACCGAGTATCTTACCCATTACCCAACTATCTAAAGACACGCGCAGCAAGGCCTATTGGTTGGTTATTTCATGTCAGTAGAGTGTAGACAGTGTCTAAACATAGCCTACAAGTGTAGCGAAGATGGTAGCGGGGCCGTTTATAGGGAGACTATTTATATTTATTATCATATTAGGGTAGGCCCAGCCTATATCGTAATTCTTTACTATAACGACTTCTGCTCTACTGAGACTCTCTGAAAGTCTGAGTCTACTCCCTTACAAACTGTCCCAAATTAATATATCCTAGGCTATATCATGATCATGACTGTAGGAATCCAAGAAGTGAATTTCAGATACCGTATAGCCTATCAGATGAGCTTACCATAGAAAATTCGGTAAAATTCTAGATCCGGTTTCACAGCGAATTTAGCGTTTTGTGTTTTTGTTTTTCTGTTTTCTTTAATATACAGTGTTGTTTTATACTAAGGACTGGCGGAAATGAGTAGGCTATTTACCCATTATCCAATGATCTAAAAACACGGCCCCCACTGCCACTAGTGGGGAGGGCTATGAATATCAGGGAAATTGCCAGGTAAAAGACAAAAATAAGGGATAATATTAGCCTAACCAAACAACCTTACCTAACCTATCCTAGTATACTGTATTAGGTGGGGGCTGCCGCCCCCACCCCCCCGCTGGTTTGGTATTAAAATAATAAGAGATAGACGGTCGCCGAAAAATAATTCAATGAAGTCTACGGTATTTACTCCGGTCTTCAGCTTTCGCTGTGGATAACAGGAGGTAAATATTAACTTTTTCACAGTAGACCTATTTATAATTCCATTTGCGCCACTACTGACCGATATAGGAATGAAGTATGGTATAGCCTAGGCCTATAACAAATTTATAGAATAATAGAAGCCATATAGCCTAGGCTGAATTGATGAGTGTGCTCAGTGCTGTGAAACCGGATCTAGAATTAAATAAACCGAAAAGTCCAGTTTTCTATTGTTAGCCTATGATGCGCGATCAGACGATCTCGGAGGTGTTCTTCACTCTCCCACAGTGCTTTCTAGTAATTTGATTTTGATGTCTTCTAGGCTAGCCTAGGCCTATATAATTTTTAAGAGCAGCGAGGGTCTGGGGACAGCAGCCACTTGCCAGCCCGAGCCCACAGGTTAGGTTAGGCCGTTAGGGTAATAGGCCTAGGATAGCCTACATTATGTTCGGAGACGGCGGGTGTCATGCAAATGTTTGTTTATGTCCACCGGTACGGTAGGCAATAGTCACGCACGTCAGAGACTCGGAGGAGACGCCGTTCTTGTAAACAATTACCCCTAGCCTATTAGGCTAGGCCTAAAAAGGTTGATGGGCTACTGTCGGTCCAAATGATCACTAATACCCCATCCTTGTCCTAGAGAGAGAGAATAGGACATATATTCACTGCCTAAACTAGGCCTAAACCAGCTGTGAACGAAGCATGAAGTATCATAGAAAAATACCAGATAGGCCTAATATTCAAGACCTCTTTCGACGCCCTATTAGAAATAATTTATTAGGGAAAATAGGGACCAATAGGCTATACTCGCCATATTTTTCTCATTATAGTCCGCATGGAGGAATTTAGTTATCGACACTTGAACAAATCCGATTAGCCTAGCTGCCTAGGCCTAAGCTACACCGAAAAATAACAAGAAAATAATGTCCCGACCGTAAACAAAGCATTGCTCCCAATGAATCCTTCAATTTGACTCCTCTTCTTCTTGTTTTGAAAGATGCAGTGAGTGCGATTCACCCAATAAATGGCGTGACGCCGTGAGCGTTACTCACAAAATCGAAATACTGGTAACCTGTTTTTGACCCCTTACAGATCTACATAGGCCTATATGAGGATGACAGTAAATCAAAGTGGGATGAGGGGGCAACGGCACAACGCCCCCCCTCAACCCATCGTGTATCCAATGTAGGCTATCCCACAATTTCCCTTACCAAGTTACCTAGCCTACTGTAAAAGCGCGATTCACCCAATAAATGGCACCATTTGACGCCATATCTTCAGATTAATGAATAATTGGCAAGTTAATGCAAATCCTCCACTCAAACCATGAAAAACAACAATAAAACACTAGGATATATTCCTTGACAAAAATATAAAGAAAACTTGGTAAATAAGGCGGCTCTAGCAGCCTAGCTGTCTTGAATGTTACCGGCTAGACTTTGCTTTAGGCTACACTTATTTCACGGTTGCATTGTAAAATATTATATACAAACCTTTTCTTGTTGAAAATGTAATAGCCTATACAGTATTTACATTTGTTGCACCTGCAACGAGTGGCAAATTTGCAATAATGCACAATAAAACGTTTTTCTTGAAGGGCTGTGAATTTGTGATGGTTACTGGGCCCTAAAAACCCTGCCGCCTTTGATTGGTAGAAGCAATATTTACACATGATTTCTTCTTTTTGAAGAGATATCTTACTTGAAGTCTAGAGGTCCTGTCCTCACAGTCGTGGTCCGCCACCATGTATATACAAACATATTATTATACTATTAAACATAGTATTAGAGTGTTGAGCCTATAATTGGGCTTTGTAATTGAACTGGGGTTGTGTGGGACAGGGATCTGCCTTGCTTAGGCCAATCGGCTTTCTGCAGACTCCCATTTTCTTATGTTCTTATGTTATATACATGGGGGTGACCAGTAGCAACATTGGTAGAGCGCTCGGTTTCTAACCGGGAGGACCGAGTTCGATTCTCGACTGGTGGAGATCGTTTGGGCAATCTCTTCACACCCCTTGCCTCTGTTTAACCTGACAGTAAAATAGATTACGTGGCAGGGTGAAAAGGGGTCTTCGGATCCTCCGGCCCTTCAACCCATTAAAAAAAAAAAAAAAAAAAAAAAAACATATCCCTACACTTACCCACCCTATTCAACACCCAAGACATTAATACAGCACAGAGCTAGCCAAACGTAATGACAGCTGAGACATGACTTATTAGCACCACCGTACCTCCACAGACATTACAATTTTTTTGTTTTATGCTTCCATGGCACATATTTACCACAAAGCTAAAACATTTTCCGGTCTTCTGATAGTAGTAATAAATATAGGAATGAATGGAGAATGCTAGTGAATAGATGAGTGTAAACGCGGTCGTTGGGAGAGGTCATGCGCCAGTTGGACTAGATAATAGTCTGTCAGGCGCCTGGCCCGGGGAGCCGGTAGTAATGAAGGGTACGCCTGGAAACATGGTGGGCGGGTTTGTGGTGGTGGCTTCGCTGCGGGTCTGCCTGCGGAAATCGTGAATTCAGCTGGAGACCCCATAAATGGGCCTGGGTCTCTTGATATTTCTTCTAGACAACCTATATGGGTGTGATTTTGTGTTGTTTTGTTTTTCTGTTGTGTTGTGGTGTCCCTGTTTGGACTCTGTCTCGAATCGGCTCCTCAACACTGGTCTGTCACTGGCAGCTTATGAGGTCAACATTAAATATATTTCACTTACCTAATTTCATCTATCATCAGTCTAGTTTCCGATACCAGTGCAAAATATTCCAGAAATGTTTCCATAAAAATTTTGATCATCGAATATTGACTATATAAACTCTCGTGGGATACCGGCTAAACACACATATATATAGCCCCTTTAGACTACATTATGGCAAAGTATAACACAGGGAATAGCTTTACAAGGTTTTATTAATACAAATAGTGTGGGGGGTCGGTTTTTACACCATACCCGAAAGAGGATTTATGGAGCTCCGATCTTACTCTCAACCATCTGAACAATTTAACCAGCACACCTAAACTTCGTTAAATGCGGAAATAGCCTCACGAAAATATCATGCCCTGGTGGGGGCACGAACTCTCGACCCTTGGGTGTGAGGCAGGCACCTTACCAGTTAGACCAATAGGGATATCTCTATTGGTCTAACTGGTAAGGTGCCTGCCTCACACCCAAGGGTCGAGAGTTCGTGCCCCCACCAGGGCATGATATTTTCGTGAGGCTATTTCCGCATTTAACGAAGTTTAGGTGTGCTGGTTAAATTGTTCAGATGGTTGAGAGTAAGATCGGAGCTCCATAAATCCTCTTTCGGGTATGGTGTAAAAACCGATCCCCACAATAGGAACTAAAGAGTGCCAGCTATTCAACACCTGAGCTCTGGAACTCTCTCTCAGAATCAGTCTTCCTGACTTAAATTGCTTCAAACTCTGTGTGTCCAGGCATTTTGGCTCGAACATTCCTTGATTTTGGCCCTGTCACTCTTTCAACTCTGGGGAAGGCACTCGCTACAGGCAGTCCTGCCTTTTGTCTCCCTCACTCACATAGACAAACAAAATAAATAAATAAAGAAGTGGTTAATTCCTTTTAGATTGTAAAGTGCTTTAGCAGTTTATTATGGTTATCAGTACACAATTTTATTAATTTTAGGAAGGAATTGTGAGAGTCAGAGGGATGAGTGGGATAGTTTTTACCCCTTTGACTGCTAGAGGGCTTTCCTAAACTGAGTAAAATACACTGTCAATAATGCGTCACAATCTTCTCCGGGTTAGTTTTACAGTTCGTGTTTCCCCCGCTGCGATTCCTGGTGTTCCTCCGCCCACAGCAGTTGGTTGGCGTGGGTCGGCAGGGAGCTCAGGAACTCTCGGGCCTGTGAGGAGTAGTGCAGGTTAGTGGTAGGGTGCATAGTGGTGGTTAGTGGTAGGGTATAGTGGTTTGATATAGCTTGATGGAGGTCTAGTGAGGAAACTCAAAAATAAAATAATAGATAGATATATAGACCAAAAACAAGCACTACCCCCTTAAGTCCATTCTAATGATAACCAGATGAAACTGTCAAAACGTGTAAATAAATAAAATATATCTAAATAAAATAATAGCCTGACCTGAACCTGCTGTCCCGACTCTTGCATCATGGAGGGTGTGGTTGTGAGGGACAGGTACTGGAGGTGGGTGGCACTCGTTGGCTCCCACTTGAAACCCAGGGAGTTGTCTGGCGTTGGGTTCCTATTCAGGGGAGGAGGGGGATATATATGATTATAGTCCGTTCATTCTAGGTAGGGCAGAAATCGCAACCTCTAACCTCTGTAAATCAAAAAGGGCTAGAGCAAATGAGCTGTCAATTTCCACACCTATAGTCCCTGGCCAAGTCTTCCTATTCGGTAAAAATATTAGCTCTATTTCTCTAGTCCTTTTTGAGTTATGAGAGGTTAGAGGTTATGATTTCTACCCAACCTAGAATGAACGAACTATAGTTTGTTGTTGTTGTTGTTGTAGTTTCCAAGACTGTCTGGCCGATCAGTCCTGAGTCTGGTAGACCGAAGCCGCTCAAGATTCTCGGGCCCCCGAAGGTGCCAGGGTGAGATGAGATCTGTATCCGAAAGGGCAGCAGGGGAGGGGATCATCAGCCCACGGGCTTGCACCCCCGGGCAAATGCCACCACTGTCTGCAGCCCCCCTTGCAGTGCCACCCAATCGGGCAGTCTCACCAGCACCTAGAAGGAAAAGTAGTACAGGAAAACAGACAGAAATGGCTAAGGTTGGGTAAAGGATGCCAAACCTCACTCTGGATAGGACCAGCCCTCACCCAGGTTTTCATTGACTATGCTCGGACTGGTTGTATTTAGCTTTTGTTTTCTTTGTTTATGATTGCATTTAGCTTTTGTTTTCTTTGTTTATGCTAGGACTGGTTGTATTTAGCTTTCGTTTTCTTTGTTGACTTCCCAAACTTGACTACTTCCTTTAACGTGACGATAGTGCGTTGTTATATGTGCGATTAGTTTGCTTGGGAAACAGATTAACTTGCTCATGTAGTAATGTACACCCTATGTGGTGGAGTGTGTTCTTTTATTTAATAATTTTCATTTTAGTAAACGTTGTTTCCACATAGCGATTTTGATAATTTAATTTGACTTTATATTGTCCTTGTCCCAATTTTGGTTTGTTTAGTTTGCAAGTTTTACATTTTAATTTATGCAAGGAATGTTTGTATTGTATTTAGTTATTAATTGCTTTATTTTTGCTAGGACGGGTTCCGTAATTCGCTTTTATTTTATTTGTTTATGCTAGGATGGGCTGTATTTAGCTTGCATTATCTTTGTTTATGCTAGGACTGGATACATTTAACTTTTGTTTGTCCTTACTTTTATATTTATTTATCCATTTTCTTTGTTTATGGTCAGACTTACCCCGTGGCAACAAAGTTAGTCCAGAGAGTGGTGATGATGTCCCGGAGGTGCAGGTCACCGGGGGCGGAGAGAGAGGCCCAGCGGTGGTTACCGGGGAACAGGTAGAACATCTCATCGCTGTGAGTCACCCCTGTCAGAACGGAATCATAGAATACGAGGATGAGAACGATGGAAGTTGAAGGCTAGAACATGTATTGTACGATCGCGCTAATAAGTCATGTCCCAGCTGTCATTACGTTTGCTTGCTCTGTGCTGTATTAATGTCTGTCAGATGTTGAATAGGGTGGGTCAGTGTAGGAACATGTTTGTATATTTCACTTGATATGAAGCTGCTGATACCAATTATTGATCAAAACATACTTGGTGCCGAGACATCACCTATTAGCGCGACTGTAGCCAAGTCTTCGTATGTGGTAGAAATATTAGCTCGAATACTCTAGTCCATTTTGAGTTATGAGAGGTTAGGGGTTACGATTTCTGCCTAACCTAGAATTAAATTAACAGACTATAGAGATGCATTCGGGAGAGCACATACCTTCACCTACACTGGAGGAGGTATGCACTCTACAGATCGCCTCCTAAATAGAATCAGAATGGTATCTGATCTTAAAATAAAGAACTTGACAACGGGCAGCCGTCGCCTGGAATGCCGCCATTTAGGATGCGAGACTGTAACCACATTCTCTGTGGATGAAGTGATCTTTAAACTTGTATATATGTACAGTATGTATGTTGTCCCATGGTGCATATACTAGGCCTATGTGCCAACTAATTTTCATGAACATCGATTCCTAAAGCCAGTATATCACGAGAGCTTTTATAGTCAACATTAGATGATCAAAAAATTTCTGGCAACATTTCTGGATTATTTTGCACCGGTATTGGAAACTAGACTGATGATAGATGAATTTAGGTTTCCAAAATCTTTTAAATGTTGACCTCATAAGCTGCCAGACCAGTGTTTCTGATAAATGTTGAGGGAAGTAGTGCTTGTGTGATACCGGCTTAACTTTATGAACCGCCTACACTGGCAGAGGTATGTGTCCGATCACCTAAATTGAATCACTTCTTTCTTGGAACATATATCCCATCTGTCCACATCATTTCATGAACATTGGTTAATAATTGAACTCCTGGTACAGAAATAAGCACCTTTCTATGTTATGTTTTGACAAAGCATCATAATAACCCCCAAGATGTCGGACCAGATAGTGTTAAGTGAAGTGATATAGTTTAAATATCTAATGATAATGTTGGACAGGTTGGGAAAGAGGTATGCTGGCCAGGATTCAAACCCACTCGTCACGGGTATGAAGGCATAGTCCTCCACGAGACTATAAAACTATAAACTAAGGTTGCTTGTCTTATATCCGCTCATGGCCGAGTGGTTACGGTGCCCAACTCTACCAAATATACCTGGAGTGGGTGGGTTTGAATCCTGGTCAGGATACCTCTCTCCCATACAGTGTAAAGTAATACCCACAGCGCTGAGCCACGAGGGGGTTGTTGTAGGCAGTGGTGCAGGAGTGTTGGCCGCGGTAAGCCAGGTTGTAACTGTAGGTGTGGCCGGGTACCGCTCGGGCATGGAGGAGGGAGGTTTGGTCTTGGCAAACTCGGAAGTACTGATCCGTCATCATCTGGGGAAAGCAACATTAAAATAATCTTAATTAAATTTCGCTTTTCACATCAATCGCCCCCCAAAGCAACATTACACACTAAGCAATACATCACCACCAAGACGGATAAAAGAGGTCTAGGGAGCAAACTAAAAACCTCTCCTTAACCCTTACTGTACCAGCGACGGCGAATCGCTGTCAGTATTAAAGCCAATCGTCAGTACCAGCGACGGAAGATCGCCGTCAGTACTATGCGGTAGTTGTAACTGCCCGTATCAAGCGGTACCAGGTACTGTGAGTTGTATGCACTGTTTTGAGACCTTGGCAACACTTCTCGGCTTATATTCAAGGTCTCACAGCCTAGGGGAGGTGTGGAAGAGTGGTCTTGCCACTGGACTGGTAATCCAATGGACCCGGGTTCGAATCCCAATGTGTCAATGGGAAGATATTATTGGGATGGAATTTGTGCTGTACCTAGTTTCAGTGCATTACCACAGCACACCGAAATGCCAAAACAAAATACCCTCATTGTTCCCCGATTAAATACCACTGAATGAATATTCCCATATTCAAAATATGCTACAGGGGGGCAATGCCTAGTGAGTTAATTGCTCAATAGGTGGCATTCTGAGAGTGAGGGTCCGAGCCTGGGGAGTGAGACTGTGAAGCGCAGAGGCGAAGCAGCTTCAGTCGAGATGGAGTTGGGTTCGAGCCGTGAATAGGTGCTTCGCATGTCTCACTCCCTAGACTGGAACAAGACCTCACGGGCCTCACCGTGTTCAGCGGTAGAGTGTAAAAGGCTATCAGCCTATGCCCGAGAGGGAGTAGTTGGAATATAGAAAAAAAAAAAAAAAAAAAAACCCCAGCTGACTCAGTATTTCTCCAACTTTTCAGGTGGAAGGGTATTCTCTCTCGATTCTGAAGCCATTTTGGCCACATTGCCTGGTACTAGAGGGTACATTTATGGTAATACCCTCTGGTACAGTAGGGGTTAATACTCCCATCTTCTCTCACCTTCACAAAATCATCGGCGTTCTCCTCCTGAAGGTGGAGTCCCCCGAGGTAATAGTCGAAGGTGTCTCTAGCGATCTTCACCGCGTCCTCACTCTCGTCCATGATCAGCGAAGAGGGACCCACCTCCTCAAAGTTGTCTAGCAGGGCAGAGCGGATGTGTTTGTGGCCGTACGTCGCTACAGAAGATATAAATTATAATGTAAAACTTGCGAATTAAACAAACCAAAACTGGGACGACAAGATAGACACAAAGGAACTAATCAAAATCCCTATGTAGAAATAACGCTTAATAAAATAAAATGTATAAATAAAAGAAACAATCCACCGCATAGGGTGTACAGCACTACATGAGCAAGTTAAGGGGACACTGACTGCTTTTTTGGCCTGTAAATTCACTCATTCATAAATTCTTAGTTTTCTCGCTCGACATCCCTCAAAATTAGAAAAACATCCCCTAGACCCCCCTCAAGAGTAATTTGTAAATTTTTCGGTAGAAAAATTTCCTGGCCATTGGCCGGTTCCTCTTACAATTACAGGCTCGCCTTCGCTCGCCAGGAAAAAATAGACACCTAAATGGCATGATAGGTCTTAAAATTTATAACGAAATGGGACGAAAGGTCTCAAAATTGCCAAACAAATAGGCCGAACATCTAAAAATCTAAAAAACAATGGAACTAAACACGAGGGAGAAAGGGGACTAGAAAAACTACCGTCTCCCCTTAATCTGGTTCCAGTGTCACGAGCGCTTTTTATGGCAAATTTCAATAAGCAAGTTTTTTCTCATAATATAATGAGGGTCTTTTACATTGGCTTCGGAAACTATACGGAAGGTAGATAATGTTAAGGGCAAAGTTTTTATAGACTCCTCCCTATAGACCTCCATTATTGCATGTTGATATTTAAGGGGACACTGACTGCTTTTTTGGCCTATAAATGCATTAATTTATAAATTCTTAGTTTTCTCGCTCGACATCCCTCAAACTTAAAAAAACATCCCCTAGACCCCCCCTCAAGATAAATTTGTAAATTTTTCGGCAGAAAAATTCCCGGCCAAAGGCCGGTTCCTCTTACAATCAGGGCTGGGGTCAATTATGAATTGAATTGGAATTGAATTGGAATTGATTAAAAAAAATCTGTGAATTGGAATTGAATTGAATTGAGAAAAATATAAACACAAAATGAATTGAATTGAATTGGAATTGATATGAATTGATGAAATACTATTTTATACTGTAATATGCGAATTCATTATTGTACAATAATTAAGTTACAGTATTTCCAATAATCAATAAAATATAGTGATTTTCGGCATATATTTACTATCTATAGGCCTTCTAGCGACTTTTGAAAACGAATCTAGTGGTATTATGTGTCTTCATTTGGTAACCCTGCCTGCCCTGCCCTGTTGGTGTGTGATTGGCATAATTAATTTAATTGTAATTGAAAAGCTTGTGAATTGAATTGAATTGAAATTGAAGATTTATTTTTTACGAATGAATTGAATTGAATTGGAATTGATTGATTCAAATTTTATTCTGAATTGGAATTGAAGTGAATTGACAAAAATGAATTGACTCCAGCCCTGCTAAGTTACAATTACAGGCTCGCTATCACTCGCCAGGAAAAAATAGACACCTAAATGGCATGATAGGTCTTAAAATGTATAGCTAAATGGGACGAAAGGTCTCAAAATCGCCAAACAAATGGGCCGAACGTCTAAAAATCTAAAAAATAATGGAACTAAACACGAGGGAGAAAGGGGACCAGAAAAAGGACCGTCTCCCCTTAAGGCTATTACTAGACTCCGCGGGACCCATCTTAAAGTTGTCCGAGTAGACCAGAGCGGATGTGCTGGTGGGCATACGTCGCTACCGAGGATAAAGAGTAAGGAATATTTACGATTTGAGGATTTGAGTCAATTTTAAAACCTTTCGTGCAATTACGGGGGTATTTTTTTAAGCTTTAACCCCTTCTGTACCGACGACATCTTTCTAATATTTTTCTAGCTATATTTAGAAAATTTTGTGTAGTTTAAGAAGGATCTGTGGTGGTAAAAATGATTAAGTAAGATAATTCGAAGACTTACTGGAGGCCCTTTATATACTGAATAAAATCATCTAATAGTAGCCAGGATTTAATTAAAAATAAGTCACCAGTACAGAAGGGGTTAAGGAGTCTACGGAGCAAACTAAAAACTTCCCCTCAAAGTTCTCGAGCAGGACAGAGCGGATGTAATTCACTTACGATCTTGAGGATCCTTGAGGATCTCTTGCCAGCCATCACCCTCCCGGAAGAGAGCTTAGAGCTCGTATTGTCAGATCATCGGGTAAGGCTGAGACCTTTTCATACACCACACACCCGGGCAGCGAGGTCACAACTCCTTGAATTACGTCCGGTACCTATTTACAGCTAGGTGAACTGAGGCTATCACGTGAAAGGAGAAAAGCCCAAATTATCCCCACCCGGCTGAGGATTCGAACCCCTGACCTCTCGAGTATGAGTCGAGTGCACTACCACTTACGCTACCGGGCTGTACGTTGCTACAGAGGATAAGGACCAGGGATTATTTGATCGGAAATGGAGTTTCTGTTAGCCTAAGGTAAATATGCATGTTGCTTTCTCTCTCCCTCCCCCATCTTTCTCTCTCTTTCTGCCCCCTCTCTCTCTTTCTTTCTCCCCCAACCTCTCTCTCTCTCTCTTTCTTCCCCCCCTCCCTCACCGTCTCTCTCTTCCCCCCCTCTCTCTCTCCTCCCCTCCCTCACCTCTCTCTCCTCTCCCTCCCCCCCCACCCTCTCTTTCCCCCCTCCCCCTTTCTTACGTGTGGCTATCAGTCCCCCGTCGTGAGCCGTGTAGCCGCTTATGATGGGTACCCGAGGATGGTCCCCCCTCGTGGCCAGGACCTCCGGTGCAGCTGGTAGGAAGTCTCCATCCACCCGGGGAGACATTACCAGCGGCAACATCTGCCATTTCTGTCCAGAGAGGTTTGGAAGTTATATGGAGTTTCTTTAGAGTTTCAATGCAAAGGGAGGCTTGTCTATATACTGTATTTATACATACATAATACATTCATACATACATAATTTCCCGACTATTACCAACAGACCGAGTATTCCACACAAAGCGCGGTTCCGGTCTCACGTCTTAATGGCGGCGTTCCAGGCAACCCTGTTGGGCGGGTGCCCAACCCCGAAAGGGGTTGAAATAGGGGAGCTATCCCCCCGCCAAAGGCGGCTTTCTAGGGCCTTTCCTAGCTGATGCTGAGAGGATTGGGTTCTAGTCATGTGGTGATGGGCTGGTCTATCAGAGTGAGAACTGAGCGATCTCTGCCATACCCATAGCTTACTCTGACTGTTCCTTTTACTTATGTATTTCCTAGATCTCAAGTGACGGCGTCTTTTCCGTGGATTGACCTCCCAATCTACCAAGATTGGAAGCCAAAGCGTCACATTTTTCCTTTGCCCCTCAACTTTCTCTTCATAATTGCTGAGGGGCACAGGGCCCTGGGTGGGGCTTTGGTTTCCCGGGCGTTTCCGCACCCTCCTCAGCTCCCCGCCATGGAGTGGCTTCAGTCACCCAGGCTTTATTGAGGTAGGCAGCGAGGGTTCTGTGGGGGCGCTCGGTTATGGCCTTGGCCTTGCTCGGGGCCTTGGGGCTGTTCGGCCAGGCAGCTTGGGGAACAACAACAACAACCCTGTTAAGAGCTGCCTCACTTCTTGTCAGGTTCTTTGATTTAAGATCAGACTGCAAAGTCCGATCCCACTTGTTACAGGTAAAAAAAGTTATGTAAATTTATAATAATATTATCTAATATCTGGAAGGAGGAGATATATGAGATACAGAAGCCATGCACCCAAATGTTCTTGTGTAACTCACTCTCTCTGCAGTCTGTGTATCTATGTAACTCTCTCTCTCTCTCTCTCTCTGCAATCTGTGCATCTATGTAACTCTCTCTCTCTCTGCAATCTGTGCATCTATGTAACTCTCTCTCTCTCTCTGCAATCTGTGCATCTATGTAACTCTCTCTCTCTCTGCAATATGTGCATCTATGTAACTCTCTCTCTCTAACACACACTACCTACCACAAACACCAGACTCTCCTTCAGCAGTGTGTCGGCCTGGACGCCTCTCAGACACTGGACCAAGGCGTGAGACTCCTGTAGGTGACTCGCACACCCCACCTCCTGAGCAATTTGTAGCGTCACCTTCCTAAGTGGACAAAACAATAAATACAATAATACAGATAATAATACAGTAATAAAGATAATAAATATAATAATGTTGATGGCGAATATTAACCCCTTCACCAGGAATGAAGATAATAATGTTGTTGATGAATATTAACAGCATCCAAACTCAAAGTACTATACCTGTAAATACAAAACTGAAGAACTTTTTGCGAGGGCTGGTCCTATCCAGAGTGAGGTTTGGCATCCTCTACCCTATCTTAGCCGTTTCTGTCCGTCTCTTTTACTGTAATACTATTCCTTCAAGGTGGTGACAAGATCGCCCTATTGGGTGGCCCTGCAAGGGGGGCTACAGACTGTGGGGACATTAGCCCAGGGGTGCAAGCCCGTGGGCTGATGGTCAACTCCCCCGCTGCCCTCTTAGAAACAGATCTCATATCATCCTGGCCCCTTCGGGGGCCCAAGTATCTGGAGCGGCTTCGGTCTACCAGATTCGGGACTGTTTGGCCAGACAGTCTGGGGAATTACGACAACAACAAATTATGCTCCTATCCTTCTACAATTCTTTCGACCTTCTTAGCGCTGTTAATGAATTAAACAACTTGAGAAATCCTGTTACCTTCAGAAATACAAATGCTAAGCCACCTAATTTCTGTAGACAACGCTCCTCCCAGTATTTGTCCAGTATCAGGGGCCGTGAAGGGGAAGACTGGTGTAATGGGAGGTTTTTTGTTTGCTACCTAGACCTCCATCAAGCTTACAATAATACCCGTAGACCTCCCTTCGAGATGGATTTGTACATCTTTCGGTAAAAGAATATTCTGACAAAGGCGGGTTCCTCCTAAATTACAGGGTCACTATTGCTCACCAGGAATAAATTGACATCTAAATGGCACAAAAGGTATTACAAATTTTTTCTTTATGCAAATATAACTATCTGCATAGATTTTTGGATGAAATTAGCTTTTCAGCAAGTAGTGTATATAGTTTTGTAGTTGAGGTCCATGAATGTTTACGAGTAAGTGTACAGTACCTGTGTGATCTGCGGTACGCCCAGGGACAAAGGGCGGCTCCAGACTGTAGGATGGCCCGCTGGATCAAACCTGAGGGAAGACAGAAGGATAGGGTAAGGGGTCATACGAGATACTATGCTTACCCTGGCCAAAACAGAACCTCTTCATTGTATTCATTATTATTATAGTTGTTCATTCTAAGTTGGGCAGAAATTGTAACCCCTAACCTCTCATAACTCAAAAAGGACTCGAGTAATCGAGCTAATATTTCTACCAAATAGGAAGACTTGGCTAGAGAATATGTGTAAAAATTGACAGCTCATTTGCTCAAGTCCTTTTTGAGATACAAAGGTTAGATGTTACGATTTTTGGCCAACCTAGAATGAACGGACTATAGTCTATAGGGGTCAAATGAGAGACTATTCATACCCTGGGCAAAACAGAGCCTCTTCTATCTATCTATCTATTGCCTGACGCCGTGATCCCCGAAGGGGTGGCCACGAACGAACCGCTTCCATGCACCTCTGTTCCCAGTCAGTCGACGCCTCTCCCCCCAACCAGCACCCCGAAAGGGCGGGTGCCCAACCCCGAAAGGGGTTGAAATAGGGGAGCTATCCCTCCGCCAAAGGCGGCTTTCTAGGGCCTTTCCTAGCTGATGCTGAGAGGATTGGGTTCTAGTCATGTGGTGATGGGCTGGTCTATCAGAGTGAGAACTGAGCGATCTCTGCCATACCCATAGCTTACTCTGACTGTTCCTTTTACTTACATATTTTCTAGATCTCAAGTGACGGCGTCTCTTCCGTGGATTGACCTCCCAATCTACCAAGATTGGAAGCCAAAGCGTCACATTTTTCCTTTGCCCCTCAATTTTCTCTTCATAATTACTGAGGGGCACAGGGCCCTGGGTGGGTCTTTGGTTTCCCGGGCGTTTCCGCACCCTCCTCAGCTCCCCGCCATGGAGTGGCTTCGGTTACCCAGGCTTTATTGTGGTCGGCAGAGAGGGTTCTGTGGGGGCGCTCGGTTATGGCCTTGGCCTTGCTCGGGGCTGTTCGGCCAGGCAGCTTGGAGAACAACAACAACAACAACAACAACCAGCACCGCCTTCGTTCATGTACTTCTTCACTCCATCCTTCCACCTCTCATTCGGTCTACCTCTCCCTCTCTGTCCCCCCACCTCGCTCTCGTACACCCTCTTAGTCATTCTCTCGCTTTCCATACGTTCCATATGGCCGAACCATCTCAAGTTGTTCCTTTTCACACTTTCCAGCACATCTACCTCCACACCACACCTCTCTTCATTGTATTAATTATTATTAATCTATAGGGGTCAAATGAGAGATTATATAATATGGACAAGATGACTATATCCTTGTTTTACCTTAATTAGAATTGACCACTTGCGAGTTTCGTTCTATAAGGAAGTTGGAGCAGTAGAAATTGATATTTAGTAGAATTACCAGCTAAAATACGGTTGTAGTACAGTTATCAATACATAAAACCCAATTTTATATTAATTTTTTAGCCATCAGAAACCTACATTATTATTGCATTTCTATTTACTATCGATGTCTACAGCGCCAACTTCCTTATAGAAAGAAACTCGCAAGTGGTCAATTGGGTGATAGTAGAATGAAACTTATAGACCCACCCCTCACACTGGACAACTCAACTGATTTGGTCAGATTAGTTAGTTAAAATAGGACTTCGGAGGCTATCAACCCTTCTGGATTATTAAGCCAGCACACTGTAAGTCAAGAATAACGTCAGGACTGGAGACCCTTTTCCAAAACACCAGTCCCTTGTTGGTCAGATTCTCTACCTCGCATATTCATATTCTCTCTGTCTCTGACTCTCTCTCTGCCTCTCTCTCTCTCTCTGTCTGTCTCTCTCTCTCTCTAACTCTAACACGCTCTCACTCTCTCTCTCACCTTTAGTTTTGGGTGACAGTAGTAGTAGATGTGTAGAGCCAGCCCCAGCACTCTGGCCAGCTAAGGTGATCTGTTCAGGGTCCCCACCGAAGCCTCTAATATTATCCTTCACCCATCTTAAGGCTGCTAGTTGGTCGTACAGGCCTAGGTTGCCGGGGAGAGCTTCGTCCTCCGTCGACAAGAACCCTGGAAAAGATAGCACGTACTGTAAATCATATTTTTTTCACCAACCAACTTTACTTCTAAACTCAATTAATGAAATCAACGAATACATGTGGCACTCCAAGGACTCGAACCTAGGATACTCACACCGAAATTCCGCGCATTTATGCATTACGCTATCAAGGCAGTTCATTTATGTATTACGCTATCACGCAAAAATCTCTCGACCACAAAACTACCAGAGTTGATGTCTGGGATAGCGTAAAATAGTCATTGGTGGAGAAGTCTAATAAACCCACCATGTGAATCAGCTACCACGAGACTATCACCTGGTTCTTTCAAGGAGAACTAAGGTTGCTATCCTATTGTACGTCCGAGGTACAGTAGTACAGTGGTTAGCGCGTGAGTTTAGTAAGCCTACTGACCAGGGTTCGAAACCGCATCAGGGCCAGAGATTTTCGGGAGAGTAAAATTCCCTTCTCACCCAGCATTTCATTGGTGGCAGCGGTGACTATTTTACTAGGGTAGTTTTGTGGTTGTGGGATTTTTGCGGGTACATGGTATTACATACAACACATACTGTACACATACAATGGGTTTACGTAATTTTCCATTACATGCATTGTAACGGCTCAGACGGGGTTGCCTTTCAGTAGTTGGAGTGTACTGAAGTACAATAAAGTCCTGCCACAGCACTGCCCCACCAAGTAATCACTGTGGCTGATGTTGGTATAGTGCTAACCGTGCCTCAGTAAGACTCGACAGTCCCCCTGCAGCAATTGCACCTGCAGTATCTGCAACCACACCAGCCTTAACAGTGTTACAAAAATACAGCACCATAACAAGACTCCACTGTATATTAGGCAATTTGGATTATAGAACCATAAAGTCCTGCCCAACACTGCTCTAATATGCAAACACTGTTGCCGACACAGGTGTGGTGCCAAACAGCACCCAGATAAGACTCCATTCCCTGTGGCACCTATCCGCAACCCACCAGCCTCGGCAGTGCCATACCAAGACAGTGCTAAGATAAAGACTTTATTGCATAGTAATGGCTGTTGGTCCACAAGTCTATCGCCATCCCCCATATTAGTCGCCTTGTACGACACGCAGTAGGATGCGCAGTAGGATACATGTATAGTTTTCAGCATCTATAAAGTTTCACCAGTTCGAATCTTTAAGCTTGATGGAGGTCTAGGGAGCAAACTTAATAACTAAAAAACTATTCATCCTGACAACATGTAAGAGCGTCACAGCCCACCAGTAAAACCTCTTGAGAGGATTGTTGTAGCCGCTAGGTTAAGCTTGATGGAGGTCTAGGGAGCAAACTATGTATATGTATGTATATAAACTGGCACTTGCCCGAGTATTCCCTTTTTTTTTATGGGGTTGGCCGACTTGAGACAGAGCTCGAACATGGACATCACACACATCAGAAAGACAAAACAAAACACAAAATCACACACATCTAGGTCGTCCAGGAGAAATACCCAGAGACCCACGCCCATTTCGGGTTCCCAGCAAAAGATTCCCAGGTCCCAGATCCCAGGGAGCAAACTAAGAAAACTATTCATCGTGACAGCATCTAAGAGTACTAACCAAAAACCCCTAGCCGATACTGTAGTGTGACGAGGACTATGTTGTCGTGGTTGAGGAGGGCGTAGGGTTGGTACATCTCGGTGCTGCCCGCGAGGTACCCGCCCCCGTGAATCCACACCATCACAGGGAGGTTGGCCGTCTCTCTCGGCTGCGGAACAAAGGAGAAAGTGATGATAAAATTCTAGCAATGGCTCCAATTCGATTTTAGCATGGATTCTTTTTTAATTCCCTACCGGTAGTTTTCTTTCATATTTCTTGTTTTGTGATATTATCAATTGGTGCAATTAAATTGTTAATTAGCCTAACCTAACAACCTAATCTAGTATCATTTTAAAACGAAAATGCCCCAGTTTATAATACCAGAAACCAATAAGTAAGGATATGAACAGAGAACGGAAATAATTTTAATACCCAAATAGAGTTTGAGCCACCGGTAGCATTATACCAAAATTAGTAACCTCTTTGAGGATTTTGACGCATGTGGACAGTATATTCTGGCTATCATTAGACGATTTTATACAGTTTCGGAAGGATTCACAGGAATTAAAAGGGAAAAGATTCTCAATTTACCCTCCGACCATCTAGTACAAAACATATGAAGCACCCAACATTTCGAAGCTTCAATCGATAATTTCGGGGCCCCCTAGTACTACACCCATTGCCATCATAAGGGGACTTAGGGGACTTTGGGGCCGTCGACTGGGGCTGGATGGGGGGGGGGGGGGGGAGACTCTTTCCCTCTCCCCTTGAGGTTTCGTCGTGGGCTTGGCCAATTGACCACTTGTGAGTTTCAGGCTATAAGGAAGTTGGAGCCGTCAACATCGATATTAAAGAGAAATACAATAATAATATGGTTTTCTGATGTATGCAAAGTGTGATCAAATTGGTTTTATGTATTTATATATGTATTATGACCGTATTTTAGTTGATAATTCTGCTAAGTATTGATGGCCACAGCTCCAACTTTCTTATACACCAAAACTCACAAGTGGTCAATTGTCCGTAGTTTATTTTTCCTCTTACCATGTTTTTCCCCTTCTGTTCTTATTCTGTCTCATCTGGTTGTCCTCTGGAGACCTACTGTATATCTACCTATTATTATGTTACCTCCACCAACCGACTCTACTCCTAAACTCAATTAATGAAATCAACAAATACATGTGGCAGTCCAGGGATTCGAACCCTGCGCTACGAAGACACTTAAAGAATGGTGGACAAGCCTACGATTTATTATGCAGTTACGAATCCTGCATATCAATCTAAGCATGTACACAATTCCAACTGCGCTATATCTATCTATCTATATCTATAGCTATGCCACTCTGTTGGGCCCTCATAGTTTCCCATCATAATATACTCAAGATGTTCATTGGTCTCTCTAAATATGAAAGCACTAGTATGGTGTGCACACTGTTGGATGTGCAGTGCTGTCGGGCTGTCATCAGGAGACTGGTGTACAGCTTTTCGCAGCGACTGCAATCCTCCAGTAACACGCTGATTGTAGCTCTTTGGTCTAGTGATCATATCTATGAATCCCGTATTATATCTCACTGGCAGAAGCTGCTGCACACATAGTATGTAATGTAATATATAGGTCTAATTGAACTATGAGCAATGATCTGTGTAATAGGTGTTAACCAACATTGAGCAATAGCCTTAGTTAGCCTATCTGTGTTATATTGTGACAAAATGTGATATGTGCTCTATTCTGTAAATAGGCCTACTGTATATTTAATTTTATTGTTTCTTTATTAATATATCTTTGTGTATAATTATTATCTGTGCTCTCACGAGAAGTGTATGTGATATGGACCATTAGGTCGTACTGTATTTATACTGTATCTATCTTATGTGTCTGGAATAAAGAATTATTATTATTATTATTATTATTATTATTATTATTATTATTATTATAGCTCCTGACCTGATGCGGGTCTCTGGTGAGGCCAGGCTAACTCAATTTCCCTCAGTAGTGCGATTCTTTCTTTTACATTTGGAATCCCATTATACCATCAGACAGTACACTATAGGTGGCGCCAGCGAACTTGACAATAATCTTGACCCCTTAACTTCTTATAACTCTAAATGAATGAAAGCAATCGGGCTGACATTTCTATCATTTGGGAAGAATCCACCAGGAAATAGGTATGGATACTTACAGCCAGTTTGCTCTAGGTCCTTTTGAGTTAGAGTGGTCGGGGATCAAGATTATTGTTAAGTTCCTTGGCGCTACCTTAAGGACCACACGGCTGGGAAAGTGTAGATAGCAGAGAAGGGGTGTTGTAGATAGAGGAAGCTGTTGGAATGGCTTTGGTATGTGTGTTATTAGTCTGTATACGTCGTCGAGGTGTCCCCCGACTGGGTGCGATTTTTTCTTCCTTAGTCCTGATCTCATTCTTCGCCTTTGATCACTTCTTGGTTGGTGCTGCAGTGTAGCAGTTTTTGCCTCATCCTTTGGCCCTGCCCTATAAGAGTTCTGATGTGGAGCTCATGTGGAGGAGGAGGAAACTATACTGGCTTTAAAAATATATTATTTTTAAAGCCAGTTATTATTATTATAGATGCGTCTGCCTCCGACAATAAAACTCCAATAATTCATGAAACACATTGATATACAATGAATTTCCCGGTTAAATATTCAAAGATCCGCTCATAATGTTGTACTTACCTTAGGAGTGAATACATTAAGGTAGAGACAATCCTCCCGGCCAAACTTGGTGATATTCCCGAGTTGTAGACCGTGGAAGGACACCTGGATACAAGGCACAGGATGATGGCTACCCTCCCTCACTCCTGACCAACTCTTAGCAGGCACGGGGAGCTGAAAAGGAAGCAGAGATTAATAATAATAATAATAATTGACCACTTGCGAGTTTTGATCTATAAGGAAGTTGGAGCTGTAGACATCGATATTTAGCAGAATTATCAGCTAAAATACGGTCATAATACATATAGGCTACAGTATAAATAAATAAATAAAACAAAATTAATCATACTTTTTATCCATCAGAAACTCACATTATTACTGCATTTACCTTTAATATCGATGTTCACAGCTCCAACTTCCTTATAGCCTGAAACTCGCAAGTGAATTTGACCACTTGCGAGTTTCAGGCTATAAGGAAGTTGGAGCCGTGAACATCGATATTAAAGAGAAATTCAATAATAATGTGGGTTTCTGATGGATAAAAAGTATGATAAATTTGGTATTATGTATTTATGAATGTATCCTATTATGGCAGTATTTATGAATGTATCCTATTATGGCAGTATTTATGAATGTATCCTATTATGGCAGTATTTATGAATGTATCCTATTATGGCAGTATTTATGAATGTATCCTATTATGGCAGTATTTATGAATGTATCCTATTATGGCAGTATTTATGAATGTATCCTATTATGGCTGTATTTATGAATGTATCCTATTATGGCAGTATTTATGAATGTATCCTATTATGGCAGTATTTATGAATGTATCCTATTATGGCAGTATTTATGAATGTATCCTATTATGGCAGTATTTTAGCTGGTAGAGTACATGATTAGATTGATATCCAAAATGCGAAAATGGATATTAATCGTAATCGTAACTGTATTGGTGGTGTAATGGTTTAGATGCTTATGTTCTGGGTGTGGTGTCCCGAGTTCGAATCCCGGGAGGACAATATGCTTTCATTAGTTTACGCTGTTGGTGGTGTAATGGTTTATATGCTTATGTTCTGGGTGTGGTGTCCCGAGTTCGAATCCCGGGAGGACCAAACCCACACCCAGAACATAAGCATCTAAACCATTACACCACCAACACAGTAAACTAATGAAAGCATGCATATGGTCCTCCCGGGATTTCAACTCGGGACACCACACCCAGAACATAAGCATCTAAACCATTACACCACCAATAGTTAAATATGAGAAGGAATATAAGCTAATTATCGTGGAATGGCGACTACGACGCCTGTTTACTACGACGCCTGCTTACTTTTGATTCTGGATAAAGTTATACAATTTTATGCCGTTTCTGAAGGGCCTGTATGTTATTCAGTGGTAGGCTATATTGAGACCGCATTAGCCCCTTTGAGTCCTAACGGTAGATTGTATAAGCTAAAGGAAATCGCCTAATGGTAACCAGCATACGGCCAAAATTGACCACTTGCGAGTTTCAGGCTATAAGGAAGTTGGAGCCGTAAACATCGGTATTAAACAAATACAATACTAAAGTAGATGTCTAATGGATAAAACGTATGTTGAATTTAGTTGTATGTATTTATAAATGTAGGCCTACAACCGCATTTTAGCTGGTAATTCTGCTAAATATCAATGTAAAAAACTCCAACTTCCTTATAGCTTGAAACTCGCAAGTGGTAAATACGTCATGGTGCTGAAGGAGTTAAGAACGGATCTACCGGTATTTTATCTTTTGAGTCTTAAACCGGTCTGGGGTATAAACAACATAGTACCCTGTCCCAAGTAGGTAGGCCAACAATCGTGACCTTCATTAACGTCTCATATCTCAAAAAGGGCTAGAGCAAATGGGCTGTACATTTCCACACCGATTCCCTGGCTGAGCCTTCCCAAATGGTGGAAATATCAGCTGGATGAATCGAGTGGTTTGTGAGTTATAGAGGTTAATGTTTAAGAGTTTGGGCCCACTTACTCGGAAGGTTTGTTTCTGTTTATACAGGGTGTTTCATAAATACCTTACATAAATTTCAGAATGAATAGACCTAGCAATAATAGATATACTTTACTATGTGACGGTTTTGGAAATTTCTCATATTTACCGGGATATTACACATTTTAGTTTAAATAGGAAAGTCTAGGGGATGAACACAATCAGTAGATTACCATCACCTCCAGTTGACTTTTATCTTTGGGGACACTTGAAGAGCAGGGTGTATGCTACACAAATCAACACCCGTCAGCAACTGTGGCAACGAGTTCAAGAGGCATGCAGAGAAGTAAGAAACACACCAGGGATATTTGAAAGAGTGCGACAGTCTCTTATGCGCCGAGCCCAAGCCTGTATCAACGAGGGTGGGAGAAACTTCGAGCAACTATTGTAAATACTGTAAAATACATTGATGTTCAAACATTTATGACAAAATACAAGTAATTGAGGTGATGGTAATCTACTGATCGTTTTCATCCCCTAGACTTTCCTATTTAAACTAAAATGTGTAATATCCCGGTAAATATGAGACATTTCCATAACCCTCACATAGTAAAGTATATTTATTATTGCTAGGTGTATTCATTCTGAAATTTATGAAATGTATTTATGAAACACCCTGTATAACTGTCTTGATAGCGTAATGCATAAGTGCGCGGAATATCGGTGTGAGTGTCCTAGGTTCGAGTCCTTGGAATGCCACATGTATTTGTGGATTTCATTAATTGAGTTTAGAAGTGAAGTTGGTTGGTGAAAAAATATATCTGCCTGCCGTGATCTTGAACCGGCGCACCTTGAGCAAACAGACTATGCAACAACTAGGCCTATAGTCCGTTCATTCTATAGGTTGGGCAGAAATCGTAACCTCTAACTTCTCATAACTCAAAAAGGACTAGAGTAATCGACCCCAAAACAAGCACTACACCCTTAATGCTGACCCTGATATGAACACACACACACACACTTAATGCAAGGTCACATTATCGACTCCGTGCTTATATAACTTAATGCTAGAAATCGTGCCCCCTCGCCATGAACCTTAAGTCTTGTACTACTTGCGCAGTTATCTGGGGGCTACATCCCTGTGGACATTGTGCATCGTTGTAAAGAAGACTTATGACCACTAGCGAATTTATCTATAAGGAAGTTGGAGCTGTAGACATCGATATTAACCCCTTCTGTACCGGTGCAGTCCTTTTAACTTTATTCGGGCTACTATTAGACGATTGTATTCAGCTTAATAATGGCCTCTAGCAATTAAAAGCCTACATTAATATTGCATCTATCTATATATGTACTGTATATATCTGTCTGTCTGCCTGTCTGTTTATATCTATCTATCTATCTATCCATTACTATATTATTGCATTTGTTTAACCCACTCTGTACAGGCGATGTCTATATATTTATATTCTAGCCATATATAGACGATTTTGTGCAGCTTAAGAAGGATATGCGGCGGTAAAAAGGGTTAAGTGAGATAGTTCGTAGCCTGTGGTGTATGGGTGGTATACACTGAGAGAGCTCTGAGGAACACTGCTTATTGTAATAGCGGTAGAATAGTGAGAGATGCAACATTGCAGCGGAGAGAGATAAACTGCACAACATTGGTGAGTGGACGTGAGTTAATGAGACGGATGGGTTTCTGTTCTACTCTGTCTAGAAGTACTGTGTGAGAGGATCCTCCCCACACGTGTGAACAATACTCAATACATGGACGCACTGTGCCTCTGTATAGAGCTAGAAGCTGCGCAGGGGTTAAGAACTCCTGGAGGCGGTTGAGCACACTCAGCTTCTGAAGTTGTTTTAGCAAGAGTGGTAGGCTAATATGATCTTCCAAGAGAAATGGGAAGAAAAAGAGACACCGAGAATATTAACCCCTTCTGTACCGGCGACGTCTTTTCTATTTGATTTCAGCTACAATTAGATGATTTTATGAAGCTTAGAAATTATGTATGGTAGCTAAAAATAGGAGTCGAGATAGTCTGTAGGATATTAGTAGGTAGACGTCCTTCCTAAGCTGAACAAAATCGTCTAACAGTTGCCATAATATAATGAAAAGTACATCACCGGTAAAGAAGGGGTTAAAAGAAGATGAAGGGATAATTTTATGTTGTTGAAGAGTGTGTCATAGTTTTCCAATAGGGGGCGACGAGTAGACTGATTGAGAAATTGAGTTTTGGAAGCATTGAAAGTAACAAGGTTTTCTCTGCCCCAATTAGATATAGTAGATAGATCAGAAGATAGGTGTTTTATGGCCTCCTTACGTGAGTTGGAGATAGATAGATAGAGAGTTAGAGAAGTTTTAATATTACCTTGAACCTAAGATCTCCAACGGGCGGCTCAGCAAAAGGTATGTTGTAGTAGGAGTGGAAGACCCTCCCTTGGGTGGACCTCTCCGACACCCCTGACACCCGCCCCTGCTGGGTGGATACGACGGGACTCGAACCCCCACCATGGTCTGCCTTCACCGGGGCTAGAACCACCGTCACCACCACCACTGCACATAATCTGAGAGGAGAAAGGTTGGGCATTAAAGGGATAGTGGCTGTTTTCTTTGGTCTAATTAATGTATTCATATTTTTTTTATTTTCCTCGCTAGACCTCCCTGAAACTTAGAAAAACATCCCCTAGACCCCCCCCCCCCCCGGCCGATGGCCGATTCCTTATACTTACAGGCTCGCTAACGCTCGCCAGGAAAATTTCGACACATAAATGACACGATAGGTCTTAAAATTGACAACGAAATAGAGCTGGTGTTAATATCGCCAAACTAACGGGCCGAACGTCTTAAAATGTCAAAGTTTCTCTTAAATTACAGCTAGGCTCGCTATCGTTCGACAGGAAAAAAAAATCGACACCTAAATGACACGAAGTCTTAATATTGACAAAGAAATGGCGCGAAAGGTATTAAAATCGCCAAAGTAATGGGCCGAACGTCATACAAACTGAACACTAATGGGGCTAAACATGAGAAAGAAGGGGGACCAGAAAAAATGCCCATCCCTTTCCAAATAAGTAGGCTAAAACTCTCGAACATTGACCTCTTATAACTCACAAACGACTAGAGTAATCGAGCTAATATTTCTACCACTTAGGAAGGGTCAGCCAGGGAATAGGTGTGGGTATTTACAGCCCATTTGCTCTAGCCCTATTTGAGTTACAGAGGTTAGGGTTCACGATTTCTGGAACAGGGGAGATGGTTCGTTTTTTCTGGGGCCCCTTCTCCCTCGTGTGAAGCCCCATTTCTTTCGAGATTATAAGAAGTTTGCCTCATCAGTTTGGCAATTTAAGACCTTTCGTCCCATTTCGTTGTCAATTTTAAGACATCGTTCGATTTATTCCTGGCGAGCGATAGCGAGCCTGTAATTATAAGAGGAATCGGCCAGGATATTTTTCTACTGAAAAATTTACAAATTTATCTTGAGAGGGGGGGGGGGGGTTCTAGGAGGTGTTTTTTCTAAGTTTAAGGGACGTCATGCGAGGAAACAAAATAAATTAATTAGGCCTAATAAGCCCAAAATGCAACCACTGTCCCCTTAACGCAGTGACAGGAATATTCAAGATAGCCTAGGTTAGTTATTATGTTGATCTATTCGTAAGAGGAGAGAAATAATGTCAGTAAATACGGTGCGTCTGATAATATGCTCACCTAACTGCTCGGCTCATCCTCCTTCCACGGCTGTAGCTGGATCATGAAGTCACTCAACTTCTGAGAGGACCCAGGGTTACCTATATACCAAATCAAATGCGCTAGGTAGTAAATATATGCCGGACATCGCTAGAAAATAAAATGAGGGCACACTCTCTACAATACAGTTCTAAAATGGCTCAAACTCTATAATATCGTTCTAAAATGGATCAAATCTACAAAATATCGCTATAATTCCTGTCGCTAATGTAAAATATTGCCTATAGATCGAAGTCAACACCTATATCTAGCGAGAAAGTAGCTCTTGCTAAATTGGCAACACTGCTAGGTTGCCGTAATCAGCCGATGAAATTCAGTGCAATGAGCAGAAGCGCGCGCGCACATACACATACACACACACACACAAGCAACCCGTCTCTGCCCTTACACCAAATAAAAAAACATATGGGCCTGGGTGTAAAGTAACTCATACAAATTCGTGGACCTCACCTATTTCTAATTATGGAAGTACAGTATATCTCTGGACACGAATTTATGAACACAATTTTCTACATACCAACTACAAAACTATATAATCCCATTTATTGAAAAGCTAGTTTCATCCAAAAATCAATGTAGATAGTAATAATTGCATAAAGAAAAACATGGGGGTTCCCGGATTTTTATGAGTGGGCTAGAGCTGACTCTACCCAGGTAAACCCGTAGAGTAGGCCCGTGCAGAGACTTAGTTAAGGGCATGTGCTCAAACTGAAAAAAGGGGCACCTAGCTGATGATAGAAATGATGTGCTTAAGGAAATTGACAGACTGAAACCTCATAAATCGCCTGGTCCTGATGAGGTATATGCTAGAGTATTAAAAGAATGCAGAGATGAGTTAAGTTAGCCATTAACATTTCTATTTAACAAGTCATTAGAAACAGGTATAGTTCCAGAAACTTGGAAGATTGCAAATGTAGTTCCGATCTTCAAAAAAGGTGATAAATCAATAGCATACAATTACCGTCCCATTAGTCTCACTTCAATCATAGGAAAGCTACTAGAGTCAATTATTGCTAGGAAAATGAGAAACCACTTAGAAACATTTAACTTAATCAATTCTTCTCGGCATGGATTCACTCAGGGACGGTCTTGCCTTACTAATTTGCTTAGTTTTTTCTCAGAGGTATATGAAGCAGTAGATAATGACAAATCATGATATAATATGTTTAGATTTCAGTAAAGCTTTCGACAGAGTCCCTCATGAGAGATTGATGAGAAAGGTTGAGGCACATGGAATAGGTGGGGCGTTGTTAGGATGGATTAGGTCATGGCTAATTGGTAGGAAGCAGAGAGTCAGCATAAATGGTACCAAGTCAGAATGGGGAGCAGTCAAAAGTGGTGTCCCTCAGGGATCTGTATTAGGTCCTCTGTTGTTTATTATATACATAAATGACCTTGATTTAGGTATAACTAGTAGGATAAGTAAATTTGCAGACGATACCAAAATGGGGAGAAAAATTGATTCAGATAGAGACATAGTGTGTCTGCAAAGGGATCTAGATACCTTACACGAATGGTCAGTAAATTGGCAGATGAAGTTTAACATTGACAAATGCAAGGTATTAAAGATAGAGAAGATGCATACAAATGTTTATATAAACTAGCTAATATGGAATTAGAAAACTCAAGACTGTGAGAAAGATCTAGGTGTGTTTGTTAGCAATGATTTGAAGCCTAGAAAACAATGTATAAGCGTTCGTAACAAGGCAAACAGGATTCTCGGGTTCATATCTAGGAGTGTGAGTAACAGAACTGCTGATGTTATCTTAAAACTTTACTTGTCATTAGTGAGACCCCATATGGATTATGCTATTCAATTTTGGTGTCCTTATTACAGAATGGACATCGATTCATTGGAGAGAGTACAACGTAGAATGACAAAAATGATCCATATTAGAAATCTTCCGTATGAAGAAAGGTTGAAGAAATTAGGCTTACATTCGTTAGAGAGACGCAGAGTTAGAGGGGATATGATAGAGGTATTCAAGTGGGTTAGTGGAATTAATAAAGGGGACATGACAAATGTACTAAAGCTCAGTGATAGCGAAAGAACTCGTACAAATGGTTTCAAATTAGATAAATTTCGTTTCAGAAAAGATATAGGCAAATATTGGTTTGGTAACAGAGTTGTAGATGGGTGGAATAGGCTACCAAGTGACATAGTGGGATCTAGAACGATAGGGAGCTTTAAGAGAAAATTAGATAGGCATATGGACGAGATGGGATGGGTGTGAGG
Organism: Paralithodes platypus; assembly: GCA_032716605.1. Classification (NCBI taxonomy): domain Eukaryota; kingdom Metazoa; phylum Arthropoda; class Malacostraca; order Decapoda; family Lithodidae; genus Paralithodes; species Paralithodes platypus. Next base: position 4,091,635 of record CM064495.1, read on the forward strand.
GGGATCTACCAGGTGTGGGCCAATCGGCGCTCAGCAGACCCCCGTAATCTTGTGTTAATCCCTGACCATTTTGGTGGGGGCAGTACTCAAGGTATTAGTGAGTTGGGCCAATAATTGGGCCTTGTAATTGGGGTTGGGTGTGACAGGGATCTGCCTTGTATGGGCCGATCGGCTTTTTGCAGACTCCCATTTTCTTATGTTCTAGCTACTAGTGAATTAATTAAATATACACACAGCTTAAATTGCTTCAGATTCATTCCATGTAAGTTACAACAATACTATAATCAAGAAATCTTTCTGCATAATTGACACCAAACATAGGCTATAGCCTATCAATGAAGTGTTACATTGAACAAGGAAACAGAAACATTTCACCAAATGACGTCATCACTGGCTATATTTTTAAATACATGTACATATATTATATACCAACATACTCATACTCATAAATAACATGTAGAAGGTAGTTTCCACTTTCACGGGCATCGTAGGGCCCTGGCATTGAGCAGCACCGAGATTAGGTTATTTGTTGAACTGATACGGTGAGTCCGTGTACCCTGTTTTCATACTATTGTTGTCTGATTCTATGTATCTACCGTATCTATAAATAGTTAAATATAGCCTATCACTGTTGTTGAAGTTAATGACCTTTTAGTGTTCTTAATCTTAAGAACATAAGAACTTAAGAAAATGGGAGTCTGCAGAAAGCAGATTGGCCTACACAAGACAGATCCCTGTCACACCCAACCCTAATTATAAGCCCAGCTTAAAAACACCATTAGGACTGACCTCACCGAAACGGTCAGAGGTCAGAAAAACGGGGGTCTGCAGACCCCCCTCACACCCAACCCATCTCGTCCATATGCCTATCTAATTTTATATTAAAGCTCCCTATCGTTGTTGATCCCACTATAGCACTTGGCAGCCTATTCCACCTATCCACAACTCTGTTACGAAACCAATATTTTCCTATATCTTTCTTGAAACGAAATTTATCTAATTTGAAACCATTTGTACGAGTTCTTTCGCTATCACTGAGCTTTAGTACATTTTTCATGTCCCCTTTATTAATCCCACTAACCCACTTGAATACCTCTATCATGTCCCCTCTAACTCTGCGTCTCTCTAACGAATGTAAACCTAATTTCTTAAACCTTTCTTCATACGGAAGATTTCTAATATTATAGATATTTTTTGTCATTCTACGTTGTACTCTCTCCAATGAATCTATGTCCATTCTGTAATAAGGACACTAAAATTGAACAGCATAATCCATATGGGGTCTCACTAATGACAAGTAAAGTTTTAAGATAACATCAGCAGTTCTGTTACACTCCTAGAGATGAACCCGAGAATCCTGTTTGCCTTGTTACGAACGCTTATACAGTTTTCTAGGCTTCAAATCATTGTTAACAAACACACCTAGATCTTTCTCACAATCAGTTTTCTAATTCCATATTAGCTAGTTTATAATTATATAAAATTTGTATGCATCTTCCCTATCTTTAATACCTTGCATTTGTCAATGTTAAACTTCATCTGCCAATTTACTGGTCATTCGTGTAAGGTATCTAGATCCCTTTGGAGGCACTCTATATCTCTATCTGAATAAATTTTTCTCCCCATTTTGGTATCGTCTGCAAATTTACTTATCCTACTAGTTATACCTAAATCAAGGTCATTTATGTATATAACAGAGGACTTAATACAGATCCCTGGGGGACACCACTTTTGACTGCTCCCCATTCTGACTTGGTACCATTTATGCTGACTCTGCTTCCTACCAATTAGCCATGACCTAATCCATCCTAACAACGCCCCACCTATTCCATGCGCCTCAACCTTTCTCATCAATCTCTCATGGGGGACTCTGTCGAAAGCTTTACTGAAATCTAAATATATTATATCATATGACTTGTCATTATCTATTGCTTCATACACCTCTGAGAAAAAACTAAGCAAATTAGTAAGGCAAGAACGTCCCTAAGTGAATCCATGCCGAGAAGAATTTATTAAATTAAATGTTTCTACTGTATGTGGTTTCTAATTTTACTAGCAATAATTGACTCTAGTAGCTTTCCTATGATTGATGTAAGACTAATGGGACGGTAATTGGATGCTATTGATTTATCACCTTTTTTGAAGATCGGAACTACGTTTGCAAGCTTCTAAGCTTCTGGAACTATACCTGTTTCTAATGACTTGTTTAATAGAAATGTTAACGGGTAACTTAACTCATCTCTGCATTACTTGAATACTCTAGCATATACCTCATCAGGACCAGGCGATTTATGAGGTTTCAGTCTGTCAATTTCCTTAAGCACATAATTTCTACTTATAGTAACCGAACTTAACCTATTTTCTATACTATCGCTATATACCTTACGGACTTCTGGAAACTGCCAAATTTTCATAAGTGAAACGGAAATTTTTTACTATTTAATGTACTGTACATTTCTAAATAATTTTGTCATTTCTCCTATCGAAGTTTTAAGGGGACCAATTACATTTCTAACCTTGGATTTATATAGTTGGTAAAAAGCTTTAGGATTATTTTTTGAGTCATTGGCAACCTTAATTTCATATTTTCTTTTGTCTTTCCTAATATCCTTTTTTACCTGTCTTGATAGATTCTGATAGTAAGCAAGTACAGTAGGTGAATTTCGCCTTTCTTAATATTTCTATATATTCCTCTCTTTTTTCCTAGATCTAATAGTCTATTATTCATCCATTTGGGTTGGTTCTGTGTTGATCTAAATTTTCTTTTGGGGATATATTTATTTTGCGCATTGCATACTGACTTGATAAAATTATCGTATGTATCTACCAAGTTTGACGTCTCTTCCTGACTTAAGATGACAGGTGCCTGAGAAGGGGTACACTCATTTGGACACCTGGATCGACTTAATTTTTTGACCATGGGGTCCGCTAATAGGGCTCTTCTTAACCCACCATAATTGGCTTTTCTGAAGTCAGGTATTAATGTTGTATTCTCTCTGGTATTAGCTTTCCATTGTATATTAAAATACACAGAATTGGGGTCGCTATTTCCTAGGTGGTCCCCTATCTCTACATTATTTATCATATGTTCATTGTCACTGAAAACTAAATCGAGAATATTATTACCTCTAGTGGGCGTATCTATGAATTGAAATAAAAAACTATCTTGTACTACCTCAATAAACTCCTCAGAATCAGAGTCGCCTATCTGATGCTGCCAATCTATATTCGGAAAATTAAAATCCCCCATAATGCACACATTGCTAAACCTTGATGCCATTTTAATTTCCTCCCATAATGACGTTCTGTCAATTCTACTCATATTTGGCGGTCTATACATAACTCCAATAACTATGGTCTCACTACCTTCGTTAACCTCTACCCAATGATGGGTGATGGGCTGGTCTATCAGAGTGAGAACTGAGCGATCTCTGCCATACCCATAGATTAGTCTGACTGTTCCTTTTACTTATATATTTTCTAGATCACAAGTGACGGCGTCTCTTCCGTGGATTGACCTCCCAATCTACCAAGATTGGAAGCCAAAGCGTCACATTTTTCCTTTGCCCCTCAACTTTCTCTTCATAATTGCTGAGGGGCACAGGGCCCTGGGTGGGGCTTTGGTTTCCCGGGCGTTTCCGCACCCTCCTCAGCTCCCCGCCATGGAGTGGCTTCGGTCACCCAGGCTTTATTGTGGTCGGCAGGGAGGGTTCTGTGGGGGTGCTCAGTTATGGCCTTGGCCTTGCTCGGGGCCTTGGGGCTGTTCGGCCAGGCAGCTTTGGGGAACAACAACAACAACCTCTACCCAATGATGGGTGATGGGCTGGTCTATCAGAGTGAGAACTGAGCGATCTCTGCCATACCCATAGCTTAGTCTGACTGTTCCTTTTACTTATATATTTTCTAGATCTCAAGTGACGGCGTCTCTTCCGTAGATTGACCTCCCAATCTACCAAGATTGGAAGCCAAAGCGTCACATTTTTCCTTTGCCCCTCAACTTTCTCTTCATAATTGCTGAGGGGCACAGGGCCCTGGGTGGGTCTTTGGTTTCCTGGGAGTTTCCGCACCCTCCTCAGCTCCCCGCCATGGAGTGGCTTCGGTCACCCAGGCTTTATTGTGGTCGGCAGGGGGGGTTCTGTGGGGGCGCTCGGTTATGGCCATGGCCTTGCTCGGGGCCTTGGGGCTGTTCGGCCAGGCAGCTTGGGGAACAACAACAACAACAACAACAACAACAACCTCTACCCAAACATTTTCATTATCGTTATTTAGTCTAATACCTGATTTAATACAGCTATTTAATGTACTCATGACAAACACTGCTATACCACCACCCCTCTCCATTAGACGATTTTTTTTTTTAGCTTAGAATCTACCTCTATGACTCAAAGGGGCTAATGTGATCTGAATTGACCACTTGCGTGTTTCAGGCTATAAGGAAGTTGGAGCTAGACATCGATATTTAGCAGAATTACCAGCAAAAATAAGGTTGTAGTGCATTTCCATTTATAAACCCATTCTATTAAATTTATAATACTTTCTATCTATTAGAAACTTACATCATTATTGCATTTCTGTCTTGATAGCGTAATGCATGAGTGCGCGGAATTTCGATGTGAGTATCATAGGTTCGAGTCCTTGGAGTGCCACATGTATTTGTTGATTTCATTAATTGGGTTTAGAGGTGAAGTTGGTTGGTGGAAAAAAATAATAAATATATCAATGTTTACGGCTCCAACTTCCTTATAGCCTGAAACTTGGAAGTGGTCAATTTACCCTCAGCTTGAAAATACACACTAAATGATACCATCCAAGGTATTGCTGATACAGATAATAGAACAAAATATACTTGGTGCCGAGACATCACTTATTAGGCCGACTGCTAATAAGTCATGTCCCAGCTGTCATTATGTTTGGCTTATCTGTGCTGTATTAATGTCTGTCAGATGTTGAATAGGGTGGGTAAGTGTAGGAACATGTTTGTATATTTCACTCGATAAGAAGAAATGAAGCTTAGATATTGCCGATACCAATTATTGATCAAAATATACTTGGTGCCGAGACATCACTTAATAGGCCAACTGTACACTGTCAAACTTGAACGCTTAACACCTTCTGTAACGGCAATGTCTTTACAATTTTATTTTAGCTATATTTTAGACAATTTTGTGCAGTTTAATTAAGAAGGATCTGTGGTAGTAAAAAAAGCTAAGTGAGATATTTCGAAGGGTGTTAATTAATGGAGGCCCTGATTAACCTGAATAAAACCGTGTAATAGAAGCCAGATTAAACATAAAATGACGGCACCGGTACCGGAACCATCGCCTGCATCGTTCTTAAAAGCCACCAAGACAAAGATGTTTTCGAGAGAAAACAAAATCCAAGTAACAATGAATGACCAAAGGCTATTGTTTATATTTATCAAGCTTAGCTGCAAAAACATTATCTTTCAGAAAAAAATACAAAAGCCAATTATAATAATCAATAACACACTTATACCGGGTCAGTGTATCCAGTCCCATGACTATGTCAATACCAGAGGCTACTTTCCTCTGCGATACTTGACCGCTCACGTAACCACCGTCCGGCAACGTTATTTTGATCTTTTGGTGTCGGGCAGATATACCGAGCTGTTCGAACACGTTCTTATCAACGTAAAAGTCACTGGATGCACCGGAATCAATTAGTATGTAAAGAGGTGTTCGTGGTTTCCCAGAGAGAAACGCCTTTAGATATAAAGAACGCGGATTTGGTTTAACTTTATCTCTTACAGCGCGAAAGATTCTAGTTAACTTACTTGCGGACCAAAAATAAAGAGCAGGATTGTCTACGGAGAAACACTGGACGACATTGTTACGAATAAGATATTTTGCGCCCAAGAAGATTTCATCCTGACAAAAGAATTTATCACCAAATACCTTTAGGAAAACAGTGATATCGGCTATAAAAACGATACCATTATTCATACAAATCTCAACATTCTTTACAAGTTTAACACGCATAAAATCGGTACCAGACCAACATTCAATTTTCATATTTATCAATTCACCCTCCATCTGGTAAACTCCCAACCTTTTAGCAGTCTTCAGGTTCATCAAGCTTTCGTCACAGCCGGAGTCCAAGTGGAATAGAACCTTCTTACCGTTTACAAGTCCCTCGAGATATTTAACTTTGATAAGTTTTGTAGAGGGTAATTTAGAGATCCTTGGCATTGGACTATCTACCCGTTTAAGAGGGGGCTCTACGTTCAAGACCAACTCCCTTTTTTTTGGCGTTTTCTTTACAGCCACACTTGATTTTTTGGGGTGGGATTCACTTATTTTTGCTGGATTCGCTTGTACATCCACCTTTGTTCTTTTGTTGGGGGGAAACAGATGATTCGGTGGGGTTTTCCTCTTGTTCTGCGACCGTCCATGTTCAGTTTCACTTGAGTTTTGTCCAGCAGCCAACCTATTACGTCGTACACGTTTCGCAGGTCTGTCTATCCCTGTATTATCTTCCCCATCACCCGATATATGTAAGTCCAAACCTGTATCCCTGGTTCTCTTCATATTTATTTGCTGGTATAGATAAAATAGATAATATAATATACTTGATAAAGATAATTACAGAGAAAGTGTCTAGATTTCTGTCCAGGCCCGATGACAGCTCGATCAGAAATGAAGCGGTAGTCTCAAGATTATTCAACTTGTACACATCATTATTAGTTGTATGTTTTGCTATCTTATCAAGAGTATAAGATAAAATAAATACAAATAAATGTAAACAATTATATATATTAAATGGAAAATATATATTATGACTTGCACATTAAAATATTTGGTGTAAATACAGTATATGGAAAAAACATATTTATAAAAGTTAGCGTATAAAAATGTGTTTTCTTTAAAGCAGTTGTTGAATGAAAACGGAATTTGTTCGTAAACTAAACTATTTTTTTTAGCGGCACACTATGAAAACATTCGCAACATTTATGCGTAGTTATAAGCTCACACATAAACATACACTCACATTCACAAATACACATACACTCACATTTACGTTCACAAATACACATACCTTCAATATCAACCCAGCCTCCCTCTGTATTTGTAGGTTAATATAGCGAAGTGAATCGTTCTCTGGATATATTTTCATTTTAAGGGGGCCCACCTCGCTTTTTTATCTTTCTCTCCCCCATGCAGCCAACTTTTTTAAGACGTTTATCTCCATTCAGGTGTAAATAATTTTCTGGCGAGCGGTAGCGAGCCAGCTAAATTTGTAAATTTTGTGTACATTTTTCGATAGAAAAATGTCTCCGGTGAAGCCGGATTTTTCCATACATTGCTGGCTCGCTATCCCTGGCCAATGAGAAATCGACACCTCGATGGGGATAAACGTCTTAAAACAGTTGGCTGAATGGGGCCGAATGGATACAAGGCAGAGAAAAGGAGACAAAGATTAAAAAAAAAAAAAAAAAAAACAGGTGACCCCCCTTAACAAACAATATAGCCTATGCATAGCCATTAAATGAATTGCCTTTTGTAATACCCCATTAATTAAATGTTTTGAAATTTGCATTACAAGTGGGTGGGGGGAATGTGGAGCTGCTCCTCCCCCATGTGTAGCCCCATAATCACCATCACTACTACCACCACCATCACCACTACAATCACTACCATCACCACTACTACCACCATCACAATCACCACCACCATTACTAATATTACTACCACCACCACCACTACAATCACAACCATCAACACTACCACTACCACCACCATCACCACTACCACCACCATCACTACTACTACCACCACCACCACCACTATCACTACTACTACCATAAGTGCTATACTCAATTTTTATTAACTTGGCGGAAATTTGAATCAGTTAGCAGCTCATTTCTCGGTAATTAATGGCAAAATATGAGACTACTATGTCTCTGCATCATATCATTACCAGGCTCGCTGGGGTAGTGACTAGCGTCTTGGACTTCCACCCAGGTCCCAGGATCGCGCCCACACTCGGCGCAGTAAAGGTTTTCCACAAGCACTGAGTCGTTACCGTCCCTCATGAGCAAGGGGATGGGGTAGTTATCTGTTACAAAGATCGCCACGTGTAAGTGGCAACGATTAGCGTGTCGTCCATCGGTACAGACCCCAATGGAAATACGCCTAATCGGCCTTATTGGGCTATCCTTAGCTGGCTTAGCATGCGCTAGCTTTAATGAACATTATATTATTAGTATTCTTAATTAACAACATATTTGGCTATAAACAAGAATGAAATAGCTGAGCAATTAAGATGGGAACAGGCCAATTTCTCGCCAGCTTAAAAGAAATCGACTATAAGCCCTATACAGCAGTCTGTTTCTTTTCAACTGACGGTAAAGGGCAAAGTTCGTACCAAGATTTCTCAGATAATTTGAAGATCATGAAGTGAAATATGGTGCTAATTATATAAACTTGGTCTTAATATGATGCAGAGACATAGTAGTTTCATATTTTTCCAGTAAGTATCGACACATTAGCTGCTAAGGGATTCAATTTATCGTCAGCTGAAAAGAAACCGAGTATAGTTAAGGTTAGTCATACGAATGCCCCGAAGGATTATATTATTGTCATTTATTCTAGAAGGAACAAGGAATATTAGTTTTGAGGTTTTAAGACGTTCGCCCCTTTAGTTGGCGATTTCAGGAATTTTCACCCCATTTCTGTCAATTTTAAGACGTTTCGTGCCACTTTGGGGTCGATTTTTTCCTGGCGAGCGATAGTGAGCCTGTAATTTAAGAGGAAGTGGCCTTCGGCCGAGACATTTTTATATCGAAAAATGTACAAATTAAACTAGAAGCGAGATCTAATGGATGGTTTTTTTTAATTAGTCGGAGGTATAGGGAGGGAAAAAAGAAAAAAAGAAAAAAAAGAAATTGAATTAATCGACCAAAAAATAAACTGTTCCCCCTTAGAATAAATCGAGTATAGTTAAGGTTAGTCATACAAGCGCCCCGAAGGATCTATATTATTGTCATTTATTCTAGAAGGGACGAGGAATACAATGGAGAGAATACACTACTAATCTTTTATATAGGTCAGTTGAGCAACACAGCGGGAAAAGTATTTATTTGACCCCAACAGCATTGTGACGCGTCTTGAGACAGTTTATTCGAGCTATCATTAGACGATTTTGTTCAGTTTGGGAAGGATCTGTGGGTTATGATAAAGGTAAAGAATATATCCATTAACTCTCACTTTCATTTACCGTTCCTAATCTGAATAAAATCTACTCATAATAGCCTGATTTTATGCAGAGTAGGAAGGGTATATGGAAGTCAGAGGGTTGATTGGGCCAGTCTTGACCCTATTAATCCCTACAGACCCTTCCTAAGCCTTACAATATCGTCTAAGGAGAGCCAGAATCAACTGTCAAAAACGGGTCATAATAATCCTCAAGGGTTTAATAATATATATATATTGTATAATACATTAAGGGAACCCACCTCGCTTTTTTTCTCTTTCTCTCCCTCTCTCTTTGGCTTGTATCTATTCGGCCCCATTCAGCCTACTATTTTAAGATGTTTACCCCCATCCAGGTGTCAATATTTTCCTGGCGAGCGGTAGTGGGCCAGCATATATATTTTTTGTTTTGACAGCAAGCTAAATTTGTACATTTTTCGATAGAAAAATTTCTCCGGCAAAGCCGGATTTCTCCATACAATGCTGGCTCACTATCGCTTGTCAGGAAGAAATCGACACCTGGATGGGGATAAAGGTCTTAAAACAGTTGGCTGAATGGGGCCGAATGGATACAAGCCAGGGAAAGAGAGAAAAGGAGAGAAAGATAAAACAAAAAAAGCTGGTGACCCCCCTTAAGACCGTCCGCTACAAGAGACGAGCCCTATAATACAGCAAAGGGAGGCTCGTGGATACATTATATAGAAGGATTTATTTATACAGCAAGAAAGACCAAACTATACACTATACCCTGGTTAGTAGAAGTAGGCCAAACATTTGCTCCAGCCTAATTTGCATCAATCTTACCTTCATCCTATGGCTTAGACTGCTTTAAACTTCATGTGTCCAGGCATTTTGATTCCAACGTCCCTTGAATTTACCTCTGTCACTCGATTTTGATAAGTTATTTTGCCTTTGTATTGTCTTTGTCCAACTTTTGTTTGCTTAGTTTGCAAGTTTTACATTTTAATTTTAACTTAGGGGGAGACATTTGCTCCAGCCCATTTTGAATTACAGAGGTTAGGGGTCAAAATGGGTCATGATTCGTGGTCTACCTGTAAAGACGGGACTTAAGGGGAGATTTCCACTTGAAGGATTTTTTTCTGGACCCCTTTCTCCCTCATGTTTAGCCCCATTGCTTTTGATATTTTAAGCCGTTCGCCCCATTAGTTTGGCAATTTTAAGAAATTTCGCCTCGTTTTTGTCAATTTTAAGACCTTTCGTACCAATTAAGTGTAAAAAAAATCCTGGCGAGCGATAGCGAGCCTGTATTTGGCCAAGGGCCGGTTCGGCCCTTGGCCAAAACAGTTTTTCTACCGAAAAATGTACAAATTTATCTTGAAAGGGGCTCAAAGGGGTGTAATTTTAAGCTTGATGGAGGTCTAGGGAACAAACTAAAAACTCCATTGCTAAGAAGTGTGCAGGTTTACATAATCATTTAACCCCTTCTGTGCCGGCGAGACGTTTTTTTCTATTCTATTCTAGCTGTGTTTAGACGATGTTATGCAGCTTAAGAAGGATCTGTGGTAGTAGAAAGGGTTAAGTGTGAGATAGTTCCAAGCCTGTTCAATGATGGAAGCCCCTTTCTTAAATTAAACTGAATACAATCGTCTAATAGTAGTTAAGGGGAGATCTCCACTCGAGGGATTGTTTTCTTGACTCCTTTCTCCCTCATGTTTAGCCCCATTGCTTTTGATATTATAAAATGTTTGCCCCATTAGTTTAGCGATTTTAAGAACTTTCACCCCATATTAAGACCTTTCGTGCCATTTAGGTGTCGATTTTATCCTGGCGAGCGATAGCGAGCCTGTAATTTAAGAGGAACCGGCCTTCGGCCGGGACATTTTTCTACCGAAAAATGTACAAATTTATCTTGAAAGGGACTCAAGGGGGTGTAATTTTAAGGTTGATGGAGGTCTAGGGAACCAACTAAATACCTCCCCTTAATAGGATGTTACCGATACTGAAGGAGTTAAAGAAGGATCCGATTGCGCATTTCTTTTCTGTTTTCTGCCTATTTTTAGACGATTTTATTCAGACTATGAAGGGTAGGTGGAAGTCAGAGGGTTAATGGCGATAGTCTTTACCACTATAATCCCCACAGATCCTTCCTAAGTTGTATATTATCACCTAATGATAGCTACAATAATCGGTCAAAATGCGTCATAATGTAGAGATGAGAGTCCTAATATATTCCCCTTTACACTTGTAGTAGTTAGAATTATAAGAATACTTGGGTATTTAATTTAAAAGGCAAATTAATACCTTGACTGAACTCACAGGGTTATATCTCATTTGAATTAAGTTTTATAATGTTGGTCGGAATGAAATTAAATCTTAATGTTAGTATGAATGCACAGTATATAGCCTACATATGTATAATGCACAGTATATAGCCTACATATGTATAATGCACAGTATATGTATAATGCACAGTAATAGCCTACATATGTATAATGCACAGTATATAGCCTACATATGTATAATGCACAGTATATAGCCTACATATGTATAATGCACAGTATATAGCCTACATATGTATAATGCACAGTATATAGCCTACATATGTATAATGCACAGTATATAGCCTACATATATATAATGCACAGTATATAGCCTACATATGTATAATGCACAGTATATAGCCTACATATGTATAATGCACAGTATATAGCCTACATATATATAATGCACAGTATATAGCCTACATATGTATAATGCACAGTATATAGCCTACATATGTATAATGCACAGTATATAGCCTACATATGTATAATGCACAGTATATAGCCTACATATGTATAATGCACAGTATATAGCCTACATATGTATAATGCACAGTATATAGCCTACATATGTATAATGCACAGTATATAGCCTACATATATATAATGCACAGTATATAGCCTACATATGTATAATGCACAGTATATAGCCTACATATGCACAGTATATAGCCTACATATGTATAATGCACAGTATATAGCCTACATATGTATAATGCACAGTATATAGCCTACATATGTATAATGCACAGTATATAGCCTACATATGTATAATGCACAGTATATAGCCTACATATGTATAATGCACAGTATATAGCCTACATATGTATAATGCACAGTATATAGCCTACATATGTATAATGCACAGTATATAGCCTACATATGTATAATGCACAGTATATAGCCTACATATATATAATGCACAGTATATAGCCTACATATGTATAATGCACAGTATATAGCCTAGTATATAGCCTACATATGTATAATGCACAGTATATAGCCTACATATGTATAATGCACAGTATATAGCCTACATATGTATATACTCAGGAACATACCTCATTGCTGGGGCTGGCCGACTCGAGACAGCTGGAACAGAAAGAACTTAATAAATAAATAATAACACAATTAACACATATCTAGGTCGCCCAGAAGACCCAGAGACCAAGACCCGTTTGGGATCCCCAGCAAAAAATATTCCCAAGTCCCAGACCTCCAGGAGCGGTTCCGGTCTGAGCAGGCAGACACGCACCGGAGCTTACTATAATCACTTCCACTGGTGATGGGCTGGTCTATCAGAGTGAGACCTGAGCGATCTCTGCCATACCCATAGCTTACTCTGACTGTTCCTTTTACTTATATATTTTCTAGATCTCGAGTGACGGCGTCTCTTCCGTGGATTGACCTCCCAATCTACCAAGATTGGAAGCTAAAGCGTCACATTATTCCTTTGCCCCTCAACTTTCTCTTCATAATTGCTGAGGGGCACAGGGCCCTGGGTGGGGCTTTGGTTTCCCGGGCGTTTACGCACCCTCTCAGCCCCCCGCCATGGAGTGGCTTCGGTCACCCAGGCTTTATTGTGGTCGGCAGGGAGGGTTCTGTGGGGTCGCTCGTTTATGGCCTTGGCCTTACTCGGGGCCTTGGGGCTGTTCGGCCAGGCAGCTTGGGGAACAACAACAACAATCACTTCCAGGTATGACCTTGATAATAATACTGAGCGTTTACATACAACATCCTTGCAGCCATATTTTCTACAGTATTTACCCCCAGATGCTATCCCGAGATGAAGTCAATTAACTCCATCTGTACCGGGGACGTCTTTTTAACTGTAGCCTATTCACAGTACAATTAGACAATTTTATTAAGTTTAAAAAGGGCCATCAGCAATTACCAGGCTTTGAACTATCTCACTTAACCCTTTTTACTACCACAGATCTTTCCTAAACTGCACAAAATCGTCGAATATTAGCTAGAATAAAATCAGAAATACGTCGCCGGTACAGAAGGGGTTAAAACAAAACATCACCGGTACTGAGTGGCTTAAGTTATGAGAGGTTGTGGGGGTTTCTAGATGCCTGGCCTGCCTATCAGAAACAAGGTATAGTTTTCTTTGGCTTAAGGGGGGGGTCACCTGCTTTTTTTTCTCTTCTTTTCTATTTCTCTCTTTCTTTGGCTTGTATCCATTCGGCCCCATTCAGCCTACTGTTTTAAGACGTTTATCCCCATCCAGGTATCGATTTCTTCCGCGAGCCAGCATTGTATGGATAAATCCGGCTTCGATGGAAACATTTTTCTATCGAAAAATGTACAAATTTAGCCTGATGTCAATTTTGTTTAATAAATATGCTGGCTCCCTACCGCTCGCCAGGAAAAACCGACTCCTGGATGGGGATAAACGTCTTAAAACAGTAGGATGAATGGGGCCAAATGGATACAACCCAGAGAGAGAGGAAGAGAGAGAAAAATACGAGATGGGCCCCCTTAATCCTGATCAATATTCATACAACCAACGTGGATTAATATACAATAAACAGGCCTATAGATTCATACAGCGGTTATATATTATACAGGCTGAGGAAGGTTGGACTTAAGCCGGTATCACACGAGAGCTTTTATAGTCACCATTCGATGATCAAAATTTTTCTGGCAACATTTCTGGACTATTTTGAACTGGTATCGGAATCTATACTGTTGGTAGATGAATTTAGGTAACGGAGATATTTTAGATGTTGACCTCATAAGTTGCCAGACCAGTGTTGAGTATAAATGTTGAGGGAAAAAGCGCTCGTGTGATACCGGCTTTAGCTAGATTATGTGGTATGATATTATCTAATTTGAATACTGCAGGGGAAGCTAGTTTCTTCATAATATACAATGGAGTCGCGAGCCGTGGCATAGTCTCTCCCTCAATCAATCTTTCCTTCATCCTAAGACTGCTTTAAACTTTGTGTGTCCAGGCATTTTGACTCCAACGTCCCTTGAATTTGCCTGTCACTCTTAACAGGCAACCTGCCTTTTGTCTCTTCCATACACGTAGAAAAAAAAAAAAATCAGTAGAGCGTCGGTTGCTGATCAAAGGGTCGGCGGATCGAGCCCCAACTGTCAAATGGTTATTGGTAGATGTCAAGCGTGGGCAACTTGACCGAGCGATTCGTGACAAACGCTTGATCAAAGAGTCGGCGGATCGAGCCCCAACTGTCAAAAGGTTATTGGTAGATGTCAAGCGTGGGCAACTTGACCTAGCGATTCGTGACAAACGCCTCATGTTCATGGCCACCCCTTCTCGGGAATTACAGCGTCTGGCAAAAAATGCTGACTTATGGCCGATTCACGCTAGTCATCACGGCACCATCACATCACGTCACGTCACCGTTCCGTCAACCGTGCCTTGTATCATTCACACCATTCATCACGATACCGTCCAGTTCGTGATCAACCGCCGAGCAGGTATGGCGCCTCATAAGTTACCCCATAAAATGCACTAACACGTCACATCAAAATATTCTTCCCGAGAAACCGTGACGTGATGAAAAGGATACGTGCCGTTTCTGTGATGGTGATGTGACGTTTGGTGTGAACAGGTCCATTCGATTACATGTAAGAAATGTTGACGGAACGGTGACGTGATGTGATAGTTCCGTGATGACTAGTGTGAATCGGCCTTTACACGTAGAGCATACTGTAGATCTATTATATAATTATGTATACAAAAGCCTCCAGAAACGTCAGCTTACGTCTTCAAACCTCTGGTGATGATGATGATGATGAATGAATTGCTTTTAACCCCTTCAGTATGAGGATGTTCTTTCTCTATTATTCTGGGGGGTACTAGATTATTTATATCTAGATTAAAAAGATTCCTTAATCCGTACAGTGCCATCAGAAAAGGCCAGCTAAGAAAAAAAAAAAAAAAAATAAAAAAAAATAATAATAATAAATCCATGTCGCCCTACCCCAAACTCTCCAACCCTTCCTCAATCTCTCCCTAACCCTTTTACCACTTCGTACTGAAGGGGTTAAGAGGCCAATTTCTTTTATTATTAGAAAGTAAACAGAGCAGGTAACCCAACTCCTGCACGTGACAATACCGTACTCTCTAGGACATAAATCGTGGCCTTAAGTTTCAGAAGATATCCCGAACGAAAGCTTATCTTTCCATTATTCACCCGATATTAACATTTCAGACGTTCATTCTGCTGTTCAAGGGTTCAGGATTTATGTCTTAGAGTGTACTTAGGAATGAGCTATAACATGTGGAGTATTTACAACGTCACGGCAGGGTTCTGGAGTTGCCAGAGGCTATAATAAGCTTTAGTCGGTTTTACTTTTTCGACTACTTGCAAGTTTCAGGCTTTAAGGAAGTTGGAGCCGTAAGCGTTGATATTCATTTAAGGAAGTTGGAGCCGTAAGCGTTGATATTCATATTTTTGCGATACAAACTGGCCAGGACTCAAACCCGGGTCAGTAGCGCAGCAGTGCAACAACAAGAAGTTATAGTTTCATTTGGAACCAGATTCCAATTCCATCCCCCACCACCCGTTATGACTCATGGTCACATAGCTTGATGCCATACACACGTACAGTGGCGCTAATAAGTCATGTCTCGGCTGTCATTACGTTTGGCTGGCTCTGTGCTGTATTAATGTCTGTCAGATGTTGGATAGGGTGGGTAAGTGTAAATGTTTGCATAGCTCCCTCGAAACGAATAAATCAAGTTTCAGATATTGCTGATACCAATTATTGGTCAAAATATACTTGGTGCCGAGACATCACTTATTAGGCCGATTGTATACCCACACAGAAATGCAATAATAATGTAGATCTGCAATAGATAGAAATACTGTACATACATACGTACATGCAAGTCTAAAGACCGCTTCGTCCACAGAGAGTGTGGTTACAGTCTCGCGTCCAAAATGGCGGCATTCCAGGCGACCCTGTCAAGGGCTGCCTCTGCTGTCAAGTTCTATATTTTAAGATCGGATTGGAGTACCTGATCCCACGTCTTTCTAGGTCTACCCTAACACGCATATTCCCCCACATTATGTTGAATTTGATCTTATGTGTTTATACAATGCACTACAACCGTATTTTAGGCTGTAATTCTGTTAAATATCGATGTCTACAGCTCCAAATTCCTTAAGGGGGTACCGGTAGTACTCGCTTTATCTGGATCACCTTCTCCCTCATGTTTAGCATATTAGTTTTCAGATTTTAAGATGTTTGCCCCATTAGTTTGTGGATTTTAAGACCTTATGCCCCATTTCTTTGTCAATATTAAGACCTTTAGTGCCCTTTAGGTGTCGACTATTTTCCTAGCGAGCAAAAGCGAGCCTGTAATTTTAGAATGAATCGACCTTTGGCCGGGACATTTTTCTACGGAAAAATTTACAAATTTGTCTTGAAAAGGGGTCTAGGGGGTGTTTTTCTAAGCTTGATGGAGGTCTAGCAAGGAAACTCAAAAATATATAAATAAATAAATAGACCAAAAACCAAGCACTAACCCCTTAATCTGATACAAAGACAGAGTAGTTACCCATCATGCTCAAAGAGGTGACATAACCAAGGAGTGACAAGACAAAGAAGTGACAACAATACTGTATTAAAAGAGTGGCATAACAAAAGGAGTATTAGGTTAGGTTAAGTTAGGTTCGGTTCGGTTCGGTTTGGGTAGGTTAGGTTAGGTACTGCTAGATTAGGTTAGGCTACGGTACTGTTAGGTTTGGTTCGGTTAGGATACTGTTAGGTTATATTAGATTAGGTTAGGTTAAGTTAGGTTAGGATACTGTTAGGTTTGGTTAAGTTGGGTTAGGTTAGGTTCAATTAGGTTCGTTTAGGTTAGGTTTGGTTCGGTTAGGTTACTGCTAGGTTAGGTTAGGTTAGGTTAAGTTAAGTTAAGTTAGTTAGCTTAGGCTACTGCTGTTAGGTTATATTAGGTTAAGTTCGGTTAGGTCAAGTTAGATTAGGTTAGGTATTGCTAGGTAAGGTTAAGTTCGATTAGGTTAGGTTAGGCTAGGTTAGGTGTTAGGGCATTATTCGTATTACTCCTTTGCAAATTATTCCCCAAATGTCACTTCCTCGTTATGTCAGTCCTCCGATACGGACACCCATTTTAATACTTAATGTTCACGTATTGTTTACACATGTCTTATAAAACAGAACACCATCAGATATTCACACTCATATTTCAACTGAGAATATATTAGTCTCTCCTTTTTTATTTTTCTTGATTTTCCTCCAGTACGGTATTATATTTCGCTTAATATTCTCTATTTTCTTTAATTACTTCTCGTTTTCTTTGTTTCTCTTACTTATATTTTCTTTGTTATTAAAATTTCTTTGTTTCTCGCACTTATCGTTTTCTTTGTTTAATTTTTTTTCTTCTTGCACTTATCGTTTTCTTTGTTTACGTATAATTTTCTTTGGTTATCGCACTTATGAATGTCTGTATTTAGTCATATTTTTTATTTACTTATAATTTTCTTTTTTACCTATAATTTTCTTGATTTACTTACCATTTTCTTTAGTTATCGCACTTTTAATTTTCTTTAACATATTTAAATTTATCTTCGCCTTTCTCACTATTTGTTTTTCTTTTTCTCAATTTCTGACATTATTTCTTTATAGCGTAAGCGTTCAGCATAGCGTAAAATACATATACAGTATATATATATATATATACAATTTCTCACAAAACTGTAATTCTAGGCATGAGCATATTAAGAGTTAGGGTAATTTGGAGATATGTGCTATGTTAGTTAATGTATTATGTTATGTGAGGTGTTGTAGATTGATATTTAACCCCTTCAGTACCGGTGACGTTCTTTTATCACATTGACAGGTCCTCCAATTGACAGTTTCAGGCTATAAGGAAGTTGGAGCCGTAAACATCGATATTAAAGGGAAATGTAATAATAATGTAGGTTTCTGGTGGGTAAATATGATAACTTTGGATTATGTATTTATATATGTATTAATGACCATACTTTAGCTGATAATTCTGCTACATATTGATGGCTACGGCTCCAACTTCCTTATAGACCAAAACTCGCAAGTGGTCAATTCTACGAGTCGGCACCATTGAAGAGGAGCATCTTCGAATCATTATACCCTAACAGACAGCTATCAAGACATGCATATATGTTTTATTGACATATATCAGTCAAGCCTTTGTCACACACCTCACCTGGTCCTCACATGTCCTTGGCCGATTTTACGGAATTCTGGGTCGGGACTATCTGTGGAGGACCTGGCAAAAAAAAAAAAAAAAAAAAAATCATGGTGTGTGTGTGTATGGAGTTCAGCAGTTAAGCAGAGGCCCTAGCAGCAGCAGAAACAGCAGCAGCAGACTATGGTAGTGCCCGCAGCAGGTCTGGGGCCGAGAACCTGAAACAAAACACATACAATATGATAAAAGTAAAATAACATAATAAAAATACAGTATCACAATTTTAGTAATAACTACTATAGTTTTTTTTCTCCAGCTGATGATAAATTTAATATGGTACTATCTCTGTTTATTTTCATCTGGCGACAAATGAAATCCCTTAGCAGCTAATTTCTCGATACTTAATGGAAAAATATCAAACTACAATGTCTCTGTATCATACTAAAACCAAGATTATATAATTAGCACCATATATCACTAAACATCTTCAAAATAAATGAGAAATCTTGATGGGAACTTTGCAATTTACCGTCAGTTGAAAAGCAACCGAGTATAGCTAGATTACTCAGCTAGTATGTGCATTTGTTAGTGAAATATGTTGTTAATTATGAATGCTTGGCGTTAATACAACGCAGATAATAATAATAATAATAATAATAATAGTTCTTAAAGCTAACGCATGCTAAGCTAGCTAAGGATAGCTCAATAAGGCCGATTAGGCGTATTTCCATTGGGGTCCTGTACTACTACCCCATCCCTTTGCTCATGAGGGATGGTAACGACTCAGTGCTTGTGAAAAATCTTTAATGCGCCGAGCGTGGGCGCGAACCCGGGCCTTCTGGGTGGAAGTCCGAGACGCTAGTCACTACACCAAGCGAGCCGCTGTATATATGGTAGATTCATATATTTCCATTACGTATTGAGAAATCAGTTACTGAGGGATTCAATTTATCATCAGGTGAAATAAAACCGAAAATAGTGAGGAACTCGGCAGAGCACATTCCTCCGCCAACGCTGGCGGAGGAATGCGCTCTCCCGAGGGCCTCCTAAACGGAATCACTTCTTCCTTGGTGCCCATCCTATATTCTATTCTTTTCTATATACTCAGGCCCAATCCTCACTTTACCTATTTTTTCCCCCTTTGTTTCCTAATTATTTTTTCTTTTTTTTTTGGGGGGGGGGGGGGAATGGCCGACTCAAGACAGAGCCAGAATAGGAACAACCCAACAGAAAACAATGAACACACCAACAAAAATACAAATTGGTTAACACCTTCTGTACCGGCGACGTCTTTTAAAGTTTATTCTAGCTATATTAAGATGATTTTGTGCAGCTTAAGAAGGATATGTGGTGGTCAAAATGGCAAAGGGAGATGGTTCGAGGCCAGGTAATTACTGGAGGTCCTTTTTAAACTGAATAAAATCGTCTAATAGTAGCCAGAGTAAAGTTAAAAAGACGTTGCCGGTACAGAAGGGGTTAATAACTTTTGATATATCTTTAAAAAAAAAAAAAAAAAAAATACAGACAAACGGAAGTAAAAACATAACCTCCTCCAACTTCGTTTGCGGAGGTAATTACAGTGTAGTACAGTATACTGATCACTGAATAGAGTCGTTGTAATATCGAAAAATGTAAAAATTTAGCTTGAAAGGGGACTAGGTGGGCATTTATTAGGTTGAAGGAAGTCTGGGAAGGCGTTTTTGTTAGCCTAGGGGACAAACTAAAATTTAATACTTGACTTGGCAAAATCATGCAAAATCCTCAATAATTTTAACAAAATATCATAGTAACCCCCTTAGACGTCGGACCAGATAGTGTTAAGATCAATAATGAGGATCTCTGTATGTATGTACGTGTGTGTGTGTGTACGTGCGTGTGTGTGTACGTGCGTGTGTGTGTGTGTGTTGATAAGTTTATGAATGATTGTTTGTGTGCGTGTGAAAGCATCAGTTGGTCATTTTATGCTTGAATCGAGTTTGTGTGTGACTGTATGTGTGACTGTATGCGTGTGTGTGACTGTATGTGTGTGTGTGACTGTATGTGTATGTGTGACTGTATGTGTGTGTGTGTGTGTGTGACTGTATGTGTATGTGTGACTGTATGTGTGTGTGTCTGTATGTGTGTGTGTGACTGTATGTGTGTGTGTGACTGTATGTGTGTGTGACTGTATGTGTGTGTGACTGTATGTGTATGTGTGACTCAGTTACTCAGTTACTTGTTCGTCAAGGGGAATCCACGCAATGCGAGCTAAGCTCATTATTATCGCGCCTCCTTAACTGGGAATGTATTGCGTGAAATGCATGTTAAGTGTTTTATGTACTGTTGGAATGGCTGTGGATGTGTATGTAGTCTGTATTTAGCCAATTGGCGACAACGGAAACGAAGGCTTAGGGTGGATCTGTATGGTACCATTCTCACTATAGACGGTACCGTCTCGCCCGAAGGTTTAGGTAGCCATCAGCTTAGGTGAACCATATGATACCCATCTCGCCTTGTACCATTTTTGCCAACCCCAGATGGGACGTCACAACGTCGTCCACTTATTCCAGGTACCTATTTACAGCTAGGTGAACTGAGGCTAACACATGAAAGGAGACAAGCCCAATTTGTCTCCGCCCGGCCGGGGGATTGAACCCCCGACCCCTCGTGTGTGAGACGAGAGCTCTACCTACTAGGCTACGGGCTGTGTGTTGTATGTGTGTGTGTGTGTGTGTGACTATGTGTATGTGCGACTATGTGTGTGTGTGTCTGTATGTGTGTGTGTGACTATGTGTGTGTGTGACTGTATGTGTGTGTGACTGTATGTGTGTATGACTGTATGTGTGTGTGCGTTTCTGTGACTGTGTGTGTGTGTGTGTGCGAATGTACTGTATATGTGTGAGAATGTGTGAGACAGTGTTTGAGTACGTGTGTGTGCGTTTGCATCTAAGTACGGTAACGATTATGTGTATGTGTGCGTGTGTGTGTGTGGTTGTATGTGTGTGACTGTGTGTATGTGGTTGTGTGTGTATGTGTGCGTGTGTGAAGGAACATATCGGTGGTCTCCCCGGCTTAACCCTCACGCAATTCCCTGATAGAACTAACCCCCTCCCTGTGTGCTGACCTCAACACACAGTCATCACAACATCACTACAATATCATCACCAAACTTGATAAAACAAACCCTCTCCTTATGTGTTGCCTTCATCACCCAGTCATCACAACCTCACCACACATTGTCACTACAATATTATCACCACATTATCATCACCACACCGTCACTACACTTGATAGAACTAACCCTCTCCCTGTGTGTTGACCTCACCAGTCATCACATCAGTACAACCTCACCACCCAGTCATCACTAATATCATCACCACACTTGATAGAACTGACCCCCTCCATGTGTGTTGACCTCACCACCAGTCATCACATCATCACACCTGATAGAACTGACCCCCTCATTATTCATCACAACACCATACTATCATCACAATACCATCACACCATACTGTCATCACATCATCACTATACCCTCACTAAAACACTATACTGTCATCACTTCATCACTATACCATCACCACATGTACAGTTGGCCACATAAGTTCTGTTCCTCGCCGTGATCTTATATATGAACACAAAATTTGTATGAATGAATTACGAGTGTGGTTTCTTTTAATTATCAGTTAACTAATCATATGAGTTAACCACTGCATAATAAACTACACTCTTAATTCAACCATGTGCATTATATCTCCATATATAAGATCACAGAGAGGAACAGAACTTACACACACACATACACATACACACACACACCACACACACACACTCTCTCTCTCTCACATACTCCAGAAACACACATATACACACACTGACTCTCTCTCACTCTCACACACACACACACACACACCAATAAGCTGCTGAATGCCCTACCCAAGCTCGTCTGGATTTTAACATACCCTGCAAATAAAACAACAAACATACAAATAACTAACATATATGTAAATTCTTCACATACATAATTATACAGTATATTGTTTTTGTAAATCTCTCTCTCTCTCTCTCTCTCTCTTACTATCCGGTTTCCTATCTCTACTAAACTTAATTCCTGACCACCTCGCTGGGATCGTAAGGTCTGTGTGGCCATTGTATCTATGTATATAACACTCACTCACACTTTCCAATTCGCTCTCTCTCTCTCTCTCACGCACACACTCTCTCTTTCTCTCATATTTTACAATTTCCGAGGACAGACTTAAGACCCCCTTCCCCTCCCTCCTCCTTCAGCTCTGAGAAATAGCTCAATTTTACACCATTTCCTCACTTTCTCACGGCATCACGACTACGTATTTATCTCATTTTGCTCTCTCTCTCTCTCTGCCTGCCTGTCTGTCTCTTCCTCTCCCCTCCCTCTCTCTCTGTCTGTCTCTTCCTCCCCCCCCCTCTCTCCGTCTACCCCCCCCCCCTCCCTCTCTGCCTGTCTGTCTGTCTGTCTCTTCCCCCCCCCCCCCTCTCTCTCTCTCTCATCGTATATACAGTATGCCTGTATATACTTAGATTTACAAATCACTATATTTACCTTTTATACCTATAATTACCTGCCCTTATTAGCCTATGACTGTCTAGATCTCCGTCCTTTGCTTTTAACGACCTATGTAATTGGACGGAGATTATGTTTTCACCTCTGTCTGTTTGTTTGTCTGTAAACAAGATATCTCACAAAGTTATACACTAATTTTCACGAAATTTGGTGGGCAGATAGGATAAGAAGAAGTGATTCATTTACCTATATACAGTATATATCTACAGCATCAATTATCTCATCACTAAACATTCGCTCCTAAAAATACGGGTGGTTACAGCGACTTGAGAAGGAGAGTAGGATCTGGAAGCAATGAATGTTTAATAAGTAAATACTGAAATGCTGGGTGCGAAGGGAATTTAACCCTTCCGAAAATCCCCAGGCCTGCCCCGTGGCCTGGCGCGGTCTAGAACCCTGGTCAATAGGCATGCCAGACTCGCACGCTACCATTGTACTACCTTGGACGTACAATAGAATAGCAACCTTAGTTCTCCTTGAAGGAACCAGGTGATAGTCTTGTGGTAGCTGATCACGTGGTGGGTTTATTAGACTTCTCCACCAATGACTATTTTACTCTATCCCAGATGTCAACTCGGGTACTTTTGTGGTTGCGGGTACAGGGTATTACAAATACTTTATCTATTAGCTTATGTATCTATATATCTTACCACTAAACATCCTCTCCCAAAAAGATGGGGGTGATAGCGGCATGAGGAGGAGCGAGGCATTCTTCTGATAGCCCTGGAAGGTGTTGTGGTTGTGCTGGTGGTGGTAGTAGTAGGACGCCGCGCCACCGCTGCCTCCGGAGAGGATCCGAGACGAGGCGTTACGGGACGAAGGGCTTGGGACCCGGCCCATGGTAGCCACGCAGGTCACCTTAAGGGCCCGGTCGGGGGTGACGTAGGGGGCGGTGAAGGGGAAGGTGAGGCGGGAGGACACGCGGGCTAGGTGACGCTGGAACACGGGTGGAGACGTCTGCACCCAGGAAGGATCCACCTGTTGACAAAAGCAGATCTATATTATTTTTAACATTATATTTAAGGGGGTAGTGCTTGGTTTTTGGTCTATATATTTATTTATTAATTTATTTTTGAGTTTCCTCGCTAGACCTCCATCAAGCTTAGAAAAAAACACCCCCTAGACCCCCTTTCAAGATAAATGTGTACATTTTTGGTAGAAAAATGTCCCAGCCGAAGGCCGATTCCTTCAAAAATTAGAGGCTCGTTTTCGCTCGCCAGGAAAATTTGTACACCTAAAGCGCACGAAAGGTCTTAATATTGACAACAAAATTAAACGAAAGGTCTCAAAATCGCCAAACTAACGGAACGAACGTCTTCAATCCTCAAAACTAATATGCTAAACATGAGGGAGAAGGGGGTCCAGAAAAAGCGAGTACTACCCCCTTAAGCAGACCTATTTTTACAGCGGAAGAACAGTAATGATCTCATTTCGGCAAACCAAGCCAAAGGAAAAGTTGGTTTGCTAATCACGGAAGGCGAGCAGATGAAAAACGCGCCTTTAGTGTGAAAGATTGTGTTGTGGAGTGTAGAGTATTGCATTGTATTGTACAGTCGGCCTAATAAGTCATCTGTCGGCAACAATTATGTGTTGATCAATAATTGGTATCAGCAATATTTACACAGGATTTCTTCTTTTTGAGTGGGATAAGCAGCCAAGTTCCTACACCTACCCACTCTGATAGACATAAATACAGCACAGAACGAGCCAAACGTAATGACAGCTGAGACATGACTTATTAGCGCCACTGTAGAGTATTGTTGTGTTGGTGCTAATGATCATTGGGAGACAGTAACTATCATGAATAGGGAACATTGCTTAGTTAACCCTTTGAGTACCAGCGACGTGTGCTATATTGTATACTAGCTATATTTAGACGATATTATGCAGCTTAGGAAGGATCTGTAGTAGTTAAAAGGGTTGGATGAGATAGTTTGAAGCCATATTATTGCTGGAGATCCTTCCTAAGCTGAATAAAATCCAGGGATCTGCCTTGTATGGGCCGATCGTCTTTTTGAAGACTCCCATTTTCTTATGTTCTTATGTTCTTATGTTCTTATAATAATTACCAGAATATGATGCAAAGGACGTCCCTGGTACTGAATGGGTTAAACCCTTCTGTACAGATGACGTACTTTTAGTTTTTTTCTAGCTTTAGGTGGAAGGGAAACACAGGAAAGAACTTGAATTCTTTATTTCTCTTACGTTTTGGCTATCTCTCTGAAGATGGGTTCTGTGTAGCCCGAAACGTAAGAGAAGTAATGAATCCAAGCTCTTTCCTGTGTTTCCCTTCATCCACTAACCATTTTGTTGTTAATGAACCATGAGAGTATCGGAGGAGGGCTGGCTGGGAGCGAGGTACAGAGAAAGGTACCTGCTGTCCCGATCAAAATAGACTTGGGGATGAGGGAACTTGGCCCTTTTTACCCTGCCACAGACACTATTTTCCTAGGCAAGTTCAATGAGAAGAGATTAGCCACAGACCTATTTTACTGTCAGGTGATACAGAGGCGAGGGGTGTGAGGAGATTGCCCAACCATCTCCGCCCGCCCGAGACTTAAAACTCGTGCCCTCCCGATTAGGAACCGGACGTGCTACCACTACACCACGGGCCACCCCTGAGACATCACTTACTGGGCCGACTCCACTTACCCTTCTATTGTTGATGAACCATGACAGCATCGGTGGAGGGCTGGCGGGGGATGAAGTACAGCGGAGAGCCACCCGCTGTCCCAAACTCATGTTGTGTAGGTTGGTTCCCTGGGCCGCCTGCAGGATGGGGGGGTCCTCGGGTTCATCTGGGGGGGTGGAGTGGAATATTAAGAGTTCATTATGGACCCCTTTCTCCCTCATGTGTAGCCCCATTAGTTTTGAATATTAATTATTAAGGCTTTATTTTTAGTACCAAGCCATCCAGCCCCAGTGACGTATGATGGCCAACTCCTACCGTATGTTTTTTACGAACAGCCCCAGTGTCATTTTACGTCGGCTATTCTAGCCTTACTTAAATCATACTATTCCTCCCAAAAGGCTCGTAGAGGTATCGAATTTGTACACATGGTAGCTTAGGATGTGGGGCAAAGTTGGAAACCCACAAGGATCACCCTGGGCCACCCCATATATGTATGTATGTATGTATGTATGTATGTATGTATGTATATATATTATATATATATATATATATATATATCTATATATATTATATATATTTAGATATATATATATATATATATATATTTATATATATATATATATATATATATATATATATATATATATATATATATATATATATATATATTATATATATATATATATATATATATATATATATATATATATAAAAACTAGGGCTGGGTGTTACATAAGTTACTTTTAGGATGGGGGTTAAGGCAATATCTTTAGTAGTATTAAGGCTATATTTTCACTTAAGGTGCTGTTTTTTATGGACCCCCTTCTCCATGCTTATCTCCATTAGTTTTAAGATTTGAAGATCTTCATAGCAAAATAAAAGAAGACAGAAAAAAGATTAGAAGAAGCCAGAGGTAAGAGGTGAAAATGAAGAGTGATGTGGGGGGGGGGGGGGGGGGGAGTCGGACCAAAGAGAGCACCCGGCCCTCTCCCCCACACATGCAAAATACCCTGTCACTTAATAACATTTGGGGTCAACCAGCAAACACGGGAACATACTCAGAGCTCCCCCCTGGCCCCTCTCTCTCCTTCTATCTCCCCCCCCCCCCTCTTTCTCTCTCTCTCTCTCTCACACACACACACACACACACACGCACTATTTCTAAGTGTAGATATATGTGTTGCTATATCTGTCTATATATTTCTCTATATAACTGTTTCTCCCTCTCCCTCTACTCCACCTCTCTCTCTCTCTCTCTCTCTCATACACACACACACACACATATATAGGCAGACGGACAGACATACAGATAGATAAATATATATAGACAGACAGATAGATAGACAACAATACTCACAAACAACGGTCATATTAGCCTCTCTAAACTCTGTCTGGAAGCTCGTATCGGCCATCACCTCACACTTGTAGACTCCTGCCGTGTCCAGACCAACTCCTTCCAGAACCACGATTTCTTGGCCGTTGTGTCCCTGTGGAGAGAGGCGTTCAGTAAATGATATGATCTTCAAATTAACCCTCTATGTATCACGGCGCTTATTTCTATTGCCTTCTGACATTATTCGACTTAGAAGTTAGAAATGACCTCTAGGAATCGAATTGTCAAAAATGATCTTAGAAATAATATCTCCACAGCTACTATACAAAAACCGCACTTGCACCCGAGAGGGTACTAGTTGATAAAATTTGGGAAATTTGGTTAAAACTTACAACTAGCCAATGGATTATAAGGCCGTAAAGTACATATCGACTCCCAGTCATACAAAAGGCAGCTACATCTATATTCTTTAGCTAATCACAGAAAACTTGAGGTATTGATCCAGCTTGAAATTCGACATGAAAGATAATTCCAGCTGTAGTTGCTCACAATATAGTCTTTAGTACTTACAGAATTAAGAGTAGAGGTGGCTGTCCAATTAACCACTACTCCGCTGACTGGGAAGTGGGCCCTGGTGGGGGGCACGTACTGGTAGAACTGGTCATCCCCCCTCCACCACTTGAGGGAGTACAGTTTGTCTCCTTCCTCCCGATACTGGCACTCCAGCACCACCCGTCTACCAGCCAGCACTACTGAAGGAACCACCACACGCTCCACACGGATGCTGGTGGCTAGGAGAGTGGAAGAAAGGGAGAGGGAGTTAGTATAGAGAAGAACAAAAAGAAACAGTAAGGCAAAAGGGAGAGGGAGCTAATACATGGAACAGCAACAAGAAACAGTATGGCATAAGATACACTACTAAGATGTTGGTCCGGACGCCTGTAATTCCTTCCCTGTGGTGGCTGGGAAAGTGGAAGAAAAGGAGAGGGAGTTAGTATATGGCAGAGCAACAAGAAACAGTAAGGCATAAGGGAGAGGGAGTTGGTATATAGTACAGCAAAAAAACAACAGCAAGGCATAAAGTACTATATTAAAAAGTTGGCTGATAAAGAGGCAGAAAGGGAGAGTTACTTAGTTAGTGTCCCTTGATTTCGGCCCTGTCACTCTCTGATATCTGAGGGAGGCACTCGCTACAGGCAGTTATGCCTTTTGTCTCCCTCAGTTAGTAGCCAGCCCTTACTCCCACAAGGGGTAGGGAGAATGTATGGAACAGCGAACAAATAAAACAGTACACCATAAGAGTTTAGTATATGGGACAGCAACAAGAATTTACAGTAAGGCATAAGATACACTATTAAGATGTTGGTCAGTGCACGGGTATAGGAGGACATAGAGAAGAAGAATGATTTGATGTGTAACTGGGAATAAATGGCAACTCTCTCTCTCTCTCTTTTTCACTCTCACTCTCTCTCTCTCTCCATTGGGCTGCCACCACTTGAGGGAGTCAGGTCAGGTGAAGATATTGAGAGTTAAGAAATGTTGTGAACATCACTTCAAAACTTTGTGAGCCGCCTGCGCTGGCTGAGGCATACGCTCTACCAAACATCTTCTAAATTGAATCAATTCTTCGAATGCGCATACCCTATCTGCCCAACAACTTTCGTGAAAATCAGTTCATAACATAGTGCGATATCTTGTTTACAGACAAACAAACGGAGCCAAAAACATAACCACCTCCAACTTCGTTGGCGAAGGTAAAAACACTACATCAACGTCCTCGAATAAATATTGAGTCAATAATGGGAAGAAAGGAGGAACTAGGGTTAAAAGTAAAATAGGAGAGAGAGAGAGAGAGAGAGAGAGAGAGAGAGAGAGAGAGAGAGAGAGAGAGAGAGAGAGAGAGTGTGTGAGTGTGAGAGAGAGTTATCTTACGTCATATATTTCAGTGGTCATGCCCTAAATCTTCATTCTTCTCTATTCAGCCAAGCTTTTATGTCGTGAACCTCGAGCTATCATTTCCTTCCTTCCTTTCCTCCCGTCCCTCCTTCTCTCTTTCCTCCCTTCCCTCTTTCCTTTCTCTCCTTCCCTATCCTTCCTTCCCTCCCGCCTTCCCTCTCCTTCCTTTCCTCCCTCCTTCCCTCCCTTCCTCCTTCTTCCCTTCCCTCCCTACTCTTCTGTTCTCATCCCCCCTCTTCCCTCACTCACAGACACACACACAAACACACACACACATCGATCAATTTCACCTCATAAATTGGACAGGTGATGACTATGAGACTAACAGAAGATGAGTTGTGAGTGGGTTCTGATGGTGATATACGGGTAAACACATACGCACACATAACCTCATACACACACACACACATATCGATCCGTGTAGGTTTCATAAGGGTGACAACTTGACGGGTGATGACTATATGAGTGACATGGGTGGGTGGTTGGTAGTGTTAGGATGAACACACAAACACCCACACACCCACACACACACACACATCAATCCTATTTGCTAATCCTAACTTTGTGGCAGACAGCAGATGAGTGTAACGATAGATTCACACATATAATATTGTATGTGTAATCTATAATATTTTCTGTACTATATAATAATATGTGTATTATATATTCTGTACTATATAATAATATGTGTATTATATATTCTGTACTATATAATAATATGTGTATTATATATTTGTCTAAAAGTCTATGTACAATGCTGTTATGTGACACTTATGTTATGTGATGCTGAACTATTTGATATTATGTTATGTGATGATGTGTTATATACTACGGTGCCCAATTTAACAGGTTGCAACGATATATATATATATATATATATATATATGAGAGAGAGAGAGAGAGAGAATACCTTTTCCTAGTCCTAGGGGTGTCTGTAAACATTGATTATTCATTTTGGAAGTACGGTAGATATATATACTGAAGGCAGGGTTTTTTAAAGTTTTTTTTTTTTTGGGGGGGGGGAGGTTTGTGATTTTTGTTTAGGGTTCTCGTTTGGATATTTTGTTTTGTTTCCCGTGTTTATATTTTCGTCTGTTTTATCACTTACTGTATTTTGGTTTTGTTTATGTTGTTGTTGCTTATGTTGTTATTGTTGTTGTTTATTTTTGTTGTTGTTGTTCGCTTTCTTTTTCGAATCGTGCTTGCTCATGTTGTATTCTTGTTTTACTTTATTTTCCTTTTACATGTTTTTTCTGTTTTTCCTTCAAGCTTATCGTTTGAGAACATTATTTGTCTTTGTAATTACTTTCCGTCTTCTATCCCTCCATCACACACACACACTCTCTATCTCACTCACAAACATATACACACACACACACACACACACACATACACACACACTCTCTCACTCACTAACACATACACGCATACAGCCACTTCATTTTTCACACACACATGCACACTTTTTTGTATTCGCTCACACACACACACACACACACACACACACACACACGTAAGTTATCTGTTATTCAAGGGTTGGATTCCAAATAAGGCTTCCAGACATCGTTGTATATACGAGTGTCTGTCCTAGCTCTTCCCGTGGTCTGGCTGACTCTCTCTCTCTCTCTCTCTCTCTCTCTCTCTCTCTCTCTCTCTCTCTCTCTCTCTCTCTTAGATATAATGGTGATCTATCTTGAGAGAGGGCCGCCTCTCTCTCTCTCTTTCTCTCACGTAGCATCCACCCACTCATATACCCACCCTCCCTCCATTGTACCCACCCACCTACCCAACCATGTACCCACCCACCTACCCTCCCTCCATGGTACCCACCCACCTACCCAACCATGTACCCACCCACCCACCACCTACCCTCCCTCCATTGTACACACCCACTCATCCTCCCACATTCCACCACTTATCCACCCTTTCATGTACAGTACCAACCCACCAAACCCCAAAAGGAGTTGAAATAGGGGAGCTATCCCCCCGCCAAAGGTGGCTTTCTATGGCCTTTCCTAGCTGATGCTGAGAGGATTGGGTTCTAGTCATGTGGTGATGGTCTGGTCTATCAGAGTGAGAGCTTAACGTTCTCTGCCATACCCATAGCTTACTCTGACTGTTCATTTTACTTATATATTTTCTAGATCTCAAGTGGCGGCGTCTCTTCCGTGGATTGACCTCCCTACTGCCAACCTAGAGGTTGGCATATTGGGAGCCAAAGCGTCACATTTGTCCTTTGCCCCTCAACTTTCCCTTCATAATTGTTAAGGGGGCACAGGGCCTTGGGTGGGGCTTCGGTGTCCTGGGTGTTTCAGCACCCTCCTCAGCTCCTCGCCTGGAAGCGGCTTCGGTCACCTGGGCTTTATTAGTGGTAAAGCAAGGAGGGTTCTGTGGGGCCGCTTGGTTATGGCCTTGGCCTTGCTCGAGACCTTGGGGCTGTTCGGTCAGACAGCCTGGGGAACAGCAACAACCCACCCAATACCCCCTTACCCCCCACCACCCACACGTTAATAATTGTATCAGTAAATTTGCCCTTCCTGGCCTGATTGAACATGCCACTCTTCGCCTTCTGTATAATTATATCGTCCGTATACCTTCCACTTCATCAATATAAGAATGATTGTTACGCGGGCTATCAGTTCATGCTACCAACATATATTATTGCTTCCTGGTTCATTATTATTATTATTATTATTATTATTATTATTATTATTATCATTATTATTATTATTATTATTATTATTATTAGTATTATTATTATTATTAACAACATTAATTTTAATAAGGCACACGTCTATCCGCTCGATAAATGTGTTAAATTTCAAGTATAAAATGTATGAATTTTATATAATACATATTATGCTAATGTGCCACATACCTACCCATGGCGGGGTGACGCTCAAAGGTGAATTGGTGCATATAGCCAATCCTAAGTTAAATTATTCTAAGGGATGGAGGGAGGAAGGAAGGGGGAGAGGGGAGGGGAGGGGGAGAAGGGAGTGAGGGAAGGAACGGAGGGAGGGAGGGACTGTGAGGGAAGAAACGGAGGGAGAGAGAGAGTGAAAAGGAGGTAAGGGGGAAGGAACAGAGAAGGAAAGGAGGGAGAGAGGAGGGATGAAAAAAGGGAATAAGGGGAGGAACGGAGGGAAGGAGGGAGGGAATGAAAAGGAGGTAAGGAGAGAGAGAGAGAGAGAGAGAGAGAGAGAGAGAGAGAGAGAGAGAGAGAGAGAGAGAGAGAGAGAGAGAGAGAGAGAGAGAGAGAGAGAGAGAGAGAGAGAGAGAGAGAGGAATGGTGAGAGGGGGATACAGTCACTCATAAATATTCGCGGACCTCACCTATTTCTAATTATGGAAGTATAATTCTGAAAACGAATATTTTTGTGTTTTTTTTTTTCTATGTGATTGAGGGAGGCAAAAGGCATAACTGCCTATAGCGAGTGCCTCCCCCATAGTTGAAAGAGTGACAGGGCCAAAATCAAGGGACGTTCGAGCCAAAATGTCTGGACACACGGAGTTTGAAGCAATTTAAGTCATAGGAAGAGGGAAAGACTGATTCTGGGAGAGAGTTCCAGAGCTCAGCTGTTGAGTAGAAGAAAGTTTGAGAGTAACGTTTCACTCTTGGGTTGGAGAGTTGCACAGAGTAGGGGTGGGATTGAGTTGCAAGACGGGTACCACGTGCCCTACGTAAAGGAGGTGGTATGCACTGGGATAGCTCTGAGGAACACTGATTATTATAGTAGCGATAGAATAGCGAGAGAGATGCAACATTGCGGCGGAGAGAGAGATTGCAGAGAGTTGGTGAGTGGACGGGAGTTAATGATACGAAAGGCCTTCCTTTCAACTTTGTCTAGGAGAGCAGTGTGAGAGGAACCTCCCCACACATGTGAACAATACTCAATACAAGGATATCAACAATATGATTATAGAACTTATTTGACCGACTGTACAATCGCGCTAATAAGTGATGTATCGGCACCAAGTATGTTTTGATTAATAATTGGTATCAGCACTATCTAAGCTTCAATTCATTGTTTCGAGTGAAATATACAAACATGTTCCTACGCTTACCCACCCTATTCAACATCTGACAGACATTAATACAGCAAACAGCTAAGACATGACTTATTAGAGCTACCGTACAATCACTGATAACAATGCGTGGACACACCCTAATGTGTTTCTTTAAGGGGAGATGGGTCGTTTTTCTGGTCCCCCTTCTTCCTCATGTTTAGCCCCATTAGGTTTCAGATTAAATGACGTATGACCCATTACTATGGCGATTTTAAGACCTTTTGCCCCATTTCTTTGTCAATACCAAGCCTTTTCGTGGCATTTAGGTGTCGATTTTTACCTGGCGAGCGAAAGCGAGCCTGTAATTCAAGAGAAACCGGGGATCATCTTTCTATCAAAAAATGTACAAATATATCTTGAAGGAGGGTATTGGGTGTTTTTGTTTTAAGTTTGATGGAGGTAACGTAATGACAGGTCTGGGACATGAACTTATTAGGGCGACTGTACCTAGGGAGAGGGCGTGCCTTTGAACCGGTGCGTGAAACAGGTGGGTGGGGCCGGAGCGGAGCCGTCTGTAGGGATAATACAGACCATTCACCCCATTAGTTTTGAGATTTTAATACTTTCGCCCCATTAGTTCGGAGATTTTAAGACCTTTCGTACTATTTAGATATTGATTTTTTACTAGTGAGCGATAGCGAGCTTGCAATTTAGGAGAAACCGGCCTTCGGCCGAGGCATTTTTCTACCGAAAAATGCACAAATTGATCTCAAATGAGAGTCTTTGGGGTATGATTTTTTCTAAAGCTTGATGGAGGTCTAGTGAAGAAAGAAGATACTAACAAATTAATATATAAATAATCTCCCCTTAACCCCTTCTGTACCGGCGACGTCATTTCTATTTTAATATAGTTACATTTAGACGATTTTATGAAGCTTAGGAAGGATCTATGGCAGCTAAAAGGATACATTGAGTTACGTATGCGGCCTTTTAATCGGTAAACGTCCCTCTTAAGGGCAGGTTTTTAGTTTGGTCTCTAGATATCCATCAAGCTTAAGATTACACCCCATTGAGCCCCTTTCAAGATATATTTGTACATTTTTCGGAAGAAAAATGTCCCGGCCGAAGGCCGGTTCCTCTTAAATAACAGGCTCGCTATCGCTCGCCAGGATAAAATTGACACCTAAATGGCACGAAAGGTCTTAAAATTGACAAAATGGGTCGAAAGTTCTTAAAATCGTCAAAATAATTGGGCGAACGTCTTAAAATTAGAAAAGCAATGGGGCTAAACATGAGGGAGAAAGGAGTCAAGAAAAAAATCCCTCAAGTGGATATCTCCCCTTAAGCTGAATGAAATCGTCTAATAGTTGCCAGCAGATACACTAATAAGCTTAGGAAGTGACGTATATTGCATTGTATCTATCTATCTATCTATCTATCTATTTAGACAATTTCATGCAGCTTAGGAAGGATCTGTGGTTGATTACAGGGACATTTGAGATAGTTCCAAGGCTTAGGTATTTAGAGGGCCTCCCTAAGCTGATGAACATAGTCTAATGGTTGCCAGAATAGTAGGCTTAGGAGTATTGGAAACTAAAATAGTCTAATGGTTGCCAGAATAGTAGGCTTAGGAGTATTGGAAACTAAAAAGGGGAGAGGGGTCGTTTTTCTGCCCCCCCCCCCCCCCCCCCCCCTTCTTCCTCATGCTTAGTCTCATTAGTTTTCAGATGTTATGACGTTCGGCCTATTAGTTTGGCGATTTTAAGACTTTACGCCCTATTTCTTTGTCAATATTAAGACCTTTCGTGCCATTAAGGTGTAGATTTTTTCCTGGCGAGCGAGAGTGAGCCTGTAATTATAAGGGTAACCGGGAAATTTTTCTACCGAAAAATGTACACATTTATCTTGAAAGGGGGTCTAGGGAGTGTATTTTACAGCTTGATGGAGGTCTAGGGAGGAAATTATTTTGTATATTTTGTATAAACAATACACATACTCTCTTTCTCTCACACACACACACACACACACACACACACACACACACACACACACACACACAGCCCGTACCTAGTAGGTAGAGCTCTCGTCTCACACACGATGAGTCGGGGGTTCAATCCCCGGCCGGGCGGAGACAAATTGGGCTTGTCTCCTTTCATGTGTTAGCCTCAGTTCACCTAGCTGTAAATAGGTACCTGGAATAAGTGGACGACGTTGTGACGTCCCATCTGGGGTTGGCAAAAATGGTACAAGGCGAGATGGGTATCATATGGTTCACCTAAGCTGATGGCTACCTAAGCCTTCGGGCGAGACGGTACCGTCTATAGTGAGAATGGTACCATACAGATCCACCCTAAGCCTTTGTTTCCGATGTCGCCAATTGGCTAAATACAGACTACACACACATCCACAGCCATTCCAACAGTACATAAAACACTTAACATGCATTTCACGCAATACATTCCCAGTTAAGGAGGCGCGATAATAATGAGCTTAGCTCGCATTGCGTGGATTCCCCTTGACGAACAAGTAACTGAGTAACACACACACACACACACACACACACACACACACACACACACACACACACACACACCTACACACAGTATAAACAAACACACACACACCTACACCTACACTTGAAGGATCAAAGGCTACAGTATCGGCACTCCCACCAACTGACGTACCTCCTGCAGTTTCCATTTGGCACCCAATGATTGCCTAGCCTTATATAGGAACTCTCAACCCATTCATGGACCCCCTTCTCCCTCATGTTTACCATATTAGTTTTGACATTTTAAGACGGTCTATATATAAATTTATTAATTTAGTTTTGAGTTTCCTCGTTAGACCTCCATCAAGCTTAGAAAAACACCCCCTACACCCCCTTTCAAGATAATTTTTTACATTCTTCGGTACGGCCGGTTCTTTCTAAAATTAGAGGTTCGCTATCGCTCGTCAGGAAAAAATAGACACCTAAAGGGCACGAAAGGTCTTAACATTTATAACAAAATGAGGCGAAAGGTCTCAAAATCGCCAAACTAACGGAACGAACGTTTTAAAACCTCAAAACTACTATGCTAAACATGAGGGAAAAGGGGGTCCACAAAAAGCGAGTATTACCCCCTTAAACCATTTGGCAGCCAGTGATTGCCTAGCCTTATATAGGGACTCTCAAGCCATTTAACCCCCTGGTATACGAGCAGTACCCCTAGTCACCAGAGGGCATTTAAGGGGGGATGGGCCGGTTTTCTGGACCACTTTCTCCCCCATGTTTAGCCCCACTACTTTTCAGATGCTAAGATGTTTGCCCCATTAGTTAGTCGATTTTAAGACCTTTCGCCCCATTTCTTCGTCAATGTCGTAGGTGTCGAATTTTTCCCTGGCGAACGATAGTGATCCTGTAATGTTGGAAGAACCGGTCTTTGGCCGGTACATTTTTCTACCGAAAAATGTACAAATTCATCTAAAAGGGGGATCTAATGGATGTTTTTTTTTTTAAATTTGATGGAGGTCTAGGAAGGAAACTAGAAACATAATGAATACATGCAAAAATCGCCCCAAAAGTGAACCATCTCCCCTTAAACCGGCATCACGTACCCTAAGCAAGTGGCTCGGTTAATTGTATCGGCGTCAGGAATCCGCTGCAACGTTATTTACTGTTATCAGGGATTTGTTGTATTATCTTCGTCAGAGTTTGCAGTATTATGAGTCCAGTTATTTATCCACATTTATCCATCCACATATACAAACACACGGGTCGCTGTGGTCCAGGGTTAAGGCGCTGTGTTTCGCGCTGACCGCAATGGGCCGAGGCGAGGGTTCGAGCCACCACCAGAATCCTTAAGGTTTTTTCGGCCATAGCGACAGAGAGAATTGTATCGTGGTTCCTCCCTAACCAAACTGCTGTCAGTCCGTGTTAGCCTACACATCTTCTCACCAATACAAAGTGCATCTGTGTATGTACTTGGTGGGAAGCCAGGCACCTCACGGTCGCCAAAGGTGGCATGTGACCTAGTAGTTAAGGTAAAATAAGTATTGTACTGTACCAAGGTCTAAGAAAAACTCTGTAGATTTTCAGCCTCAGGGCTGCAATGAACAATAAACCGACAATTATTATTATTATTATTATTATTTATATACACACACCCACCCACACACAAACACAGTCACCCACACACCCTCTCCCACACTACCCACACAGAGAACCCGGCCGCCTCACCCTGGTCCGTCAGCATTTTAATGAACCTGTCCTTCAACTGTCGCGCTTTTTGTCGCGAATATGAGGCCTCCTTTGTGGTTCGGGGTGGGCCGGGAGAAAGAAGAGGCCCCCGACAGACAACCGAGGGGGAGGTGTTGAAGAAGGAGGGAGGAAGGAAGGAAGGAAGGAAGGAAGGAAGGAAGGAAGGAAGGAAGGAAGAAAGGAAGAAAGGAAGAAAGGAAGGAAGGAAGGTAGGAAGGAAGGAACGAAGGCTGTAATGAAGGAATGAAAGAAGGCTATAAGGAAGGAAGGGAGGAAGGAAGGAAGGCTGTAATGAAGGAATGAAAGAAGGCTATAAGGAAGGAAGGAATGAAGGAAGGTATGTATGCTATAAGGAAGGGAGGAAGGATGGAAGGAAGGAAGGAAGGAAGGAAGGAAGGAAGGAAGGTAGGAAGGAAGGAAGGAACGAAGGCTGTAATGAAGGAATGAAGGAAGGTATGTATGCTATAAGGAAGGGAGGAAGGATGGAAGGAAGGAAGGTAGGTAGGAAGGAAGGAAGGAACGAAGCCTGTAATGAAGGAAAGAAGGCTATAAGGAAGGAAGGAATGAAGGAAGGCATGTATGCTATAAGGAAGGGAGGAAGGATGGAAGGAAGGAAGGTAGGTAGGAAGGAAGGAAGGAAGGTAGGAAGGAAGGAAGGAACGAAGGCTGTAATGAAGGAATGAAGGAAGGTATGTATGCTATAAGGAAGGGAGGAAGGATGGAAGGAAGGAAGGTAGGTAGGAAGGAAGGAAGCCTGTATGAAGGAAAGAAGGCTAAGGAAGGAATGAAGGAAGGCATGTATGCTATAAGGAAGGGAGGAAGGATGGAAGGAAGGAAGGTAGGAAGGAAGGCTGAAGAAAGAAGAGGGCCCCGACAGACAACCAACCGAGGTGGAGGCGCTGAAGAAGGTGTGTGTGTGTGTGTGTGTGTGTGTGGGGGTTGGGGGGGGGGGGGGGGGGGAGGAAGGAAGGAGGAGAAGGAGAGGGTGATAGGGGGGGGGGGAGGGAAATACATAGCGGAAATTTGACGATCTTGACTCTTATATTGAGGGGAAACGGATGGTAAATAAATAAATATATGAATATATGCATATATATATATACCGATATATATATATATATATATATATATATATATATATATATATATATATATATATATATATATATATATATATCCTTTAGAAAATATCAGTGGGAATGATAAGGGTAAAGACGATCTCAATTAACCCTCTGAGATCCATATACCTTTCGTAATCTGAAATAAAATCGTCTAATAATAGCCATAACATAAAAACAAATGCCAAATTGGATCTTGAAAGGGTTTAATTTTGATCATGTATAATGTATATGCAAATACCAAACTATTGATCTCATCTCAGTATTCCCAAATGTTTTTATGATGGTTTTGAAGATATTGCAGTGTGAATAGGAAAAATATTTCCAGTGACTCCAAAATGGCGAAGGTTGGCCGATTTTTTTTTTGACTATAAAGTCTCTACCAAAAAAAAATAAAAAAAAAATATACAAAACACTAATAAAATAAAAGACTTAAACCATCTTTGGCCCTTTGAGACAACATATATTTATGTAATCCCATATACTTATGCTTTCTCAGTAAAAAATCAAATCAAATCAAATCTCTCTCTCTCTCTCTCTCTCTCTCTCTTGCTCATCACGCCATTGCCCTTGAAAACTGAGAGCGCGGAAAATTACTATAAGCTACAATCGAGTACCATTGATTGGGGCTGGTCAGGTGGGAGACTAATTAATATATACCTGTGTATACCTTTAGTTAAGCAAAAAGTGTACAGTACATGGTAGATTACGGTCATGGCTGTATGTGTATGTGTGTGTGTGTGTGTGTGTGTGTGTGTGTGTGTGTGTGTGTGTGTGTGTGTGTGTGACTTAGAGAGAGAGAGAGAGAGAGAGAGAGAGAGAGAGAGAGAGAGAGAGAGAGAGAGAGAGAGACTAAGCCGAAACTAAAGAGGTAAAACTGTGAAAAGAATAGCGAGATGGGGGGGAGGGGGGGGGGAGGGGGGAGAGGATAGGGAGCAATTAGGATGGATCACCAGTATATATACAGAGGGGAGGGAGGGAGGGAGCTAGGGAGGTAGGGAGGTAGGAAGGGAGGGAGGGAGGGAGGGAGGGAGGGAGGGTAGAAGGTAGGTAGGGAGGGAAGGAGGGAAGTAGGGAGGGAGGGAGGGAGGAAGGGAGGGAGGATAGATGGTAGGTCGGTGAGAGGGAGGGAGGGAGGGAGGGAGGGAGGGAGGGAGGCTGGACGGAGGGAAGGAAGGGAGGAAGGGATGAATGAATGACTGACGGAAGGAGGGAAGGAAGGAAGTGAAAAAGAGAGGAAGGAGGAAAGAAGTAAGGAAGGAAGGAAGGAGGGCATGACAGAAAAATAAAGGAAAGAAGGAAGTAAGGAAGGAAGGAAGGATGATTTGTGTAGGCTCCCTCGTTCAAGGGGGAGATGGGTCGTATTTCTGGTTCACCTTCTTCCTCATGTTTAGCCCCATTTGTTTTCAAATTTTAAGACCATTCACACTTTTCCTTTGTCAATATTAATACTTTTCGTGTCATTTAGTAACCTGACTTCGGCCGGAAATTTTTTCTACCGAAAAATGTACAAACATATCTTGAAGGGGGATCCTGTGTGTGTGTGTGTGTGTGTGTGTGTGTGTGTGTGTGTGTGTGTGTGTGTGTGTGTGTGTGCTTTTTTATTTTTTTTTATTTATTTTTTATTTTTTATGAAGTTCTAGGGAGGAAAGTAGAAAAATAATATATAAATGAAAACATGGACCAAAAAGTTACCTCCCCCCCCCCCCCCCCTCTCTTAAAAGAAGGAAGGTTCCGCTTGAATGGTGAGAGGGGAAAATGGAGAATAAAAAAATACATGAATATAAAAATTCATGTGTAGGAAATAATACGCACATACAAAAACACGCACATGCACACAAATACGCACTTACAAAGCCTACGTGTACACACACACACACGCACACACACACACACACACACACACACACACACACACACAAGCACATCATGGTAATACGCACACAAATTCCCGCCAAGTAAATACAATTGAAATATAATAAAATAAAATAAATAAATATAAAAATAAATAAAATAAAATACATCAATATTAATAAAATAAACTTCAAACGGTAGACAGAGTGAATATAAACACCACATGAGGAGGAAACACCACATGAGGAGGAAACACCACATGAGGAGGAAACACCACATGAGGAGGAAACACCACATGAGGAGGAAACACCACATGAGGAGGAAACACCACATGAGGAGGAAACACCACATGAGGAGGAAACACCACATGAGGAGCAAAACACCACATGAGGAGGAGGAAACACCACATGAGGAGGAAACACCACATGAGGAGGAAACACCACATGAGGAGGAAACACCACATGAGGAGGAAACACCACATGAGGAGGAAACACCACATGAGGAGGAAACACCACATGAGGAGGAGCACTTTATCGACAACGTTTCACATGTAGTCTTAACCCTTTGAAGCTCTGATGCGTTTTAGTAGCTTATTATTGGCTATCATTAGACGATTGTATGCAGCTTAGGAAGGATTTGTGGGTATGAAATGGGTATAGACTATCTCAATCAACCCTCTGCCTTCCATATACCCTTCCTAATCTGAATAACAACGTCTAATAATAGCCAGAAAACAGAAAAGAAATGCGTATTGGAGCTTGAAAGGGTTAACCCCTTCAGTACCGGTGACGTCCTTTGGTTATACTCTGGCAACTATCTGAGGATTTCATGCAATTAAGGGGAGGTATTTAGTTTGTTCCCTATACCTCCATCAAGCTTAAAATTACACCCCCTTGAGTCCCTTTCAAGAAAAATGTCCCGGCCGGAGGCCGGTTTCTCTTAAATTACAGGCTCGCTATCGCTCGCCAGGATAAAATCGACACCTGAATTGCACGAAAGGTCTTAATATGGGGTGAAAGTTCTTAAAATCGCTAAACTAATGGGGCAAACGTTATATAATATCAAAAGCAATGGGGCTAAACATGAGGGAGAAAGGGGTCAAGAAAAAATTCCCTCAAGTGGAGATCTCCCCTTAATAGGCTTCGAACTATCTTAAATAACCCTTTTTATTACCGGTATGTTATATGCTTGTGGGCGTTTTGTGTGTGGCCACCCTCATTAAGGGGAGGAATTTAGTTGGTTCCCTAGACCTCCATCAACCTTAAAATTACACCCCCTTGAGTCCCTTTCAAGATAAATTTGTACATTTTTCGGTAGAAAAATGTCTCGGCCGAAGGCCGGTTCCTCTTAAATTACAGGCTCGCTATCGCTCGCCAGGATAAAATCGACACCTAAATGGCACGAAAGGTCTTAATATGGGGTGAAAGTTCTTAAAATCGCTAAACTAATGGGGCAAACATTTTATAATATCAAAAGCAATGGGGCTAAACATGAGGGTGAAAGGGGTCAAGAAAAAAATCCCTCAAGTGGATATCTCCCCTTAAGGGTAGTAAGGCGTTCGGCAATATATAGATAGCAGAACGATAGAGATCTTCAAGACAACATTAGATAGGCACATGGAAGTGATGGGCTGGGTGTGAAGGGGATCTGCCTTGTGTGTGCCAGTCAGCCAAGAAGAACGACTGAGAACAGGAACGAGATGGGCTGGGTGTGAAGGGGATCTGCCTTATGTGGGGGAGTCGGCCTTAGGAAATATAAATTGAATGTGTGAGTTCCAGAGAAAGAGAAGAGAGACTGGGAACAAGTACGTGATGGACTGGGTGTGAAAGGGGTCTGCCTTATGTGTGCCAGTCAGCCAAGAAAAACGACTGAGAACAAGGACGTGATGGGCTGGGAGTGAAGGGGATCTGCCTAGTGTGGGGGAGGCAGCCTTAGGAAAGATAGATTTAGGGAGTGAATTCCAAAGTTTGCTTGTCGAGTAGAAGAGAGACTGAGAACATGAACGAGATAAACTGGGTGTGAAAGAGATCTGCCTTACCTGCCTGAAGGAGGATGGCCACCAGCAGAAGGAAGGGGGTGCTGGGACGTCTCATTATGGCTCAGGTAACTCTCACACCTTCTGAAAACAAACAAATAACCAATTAGACGAGTAAGTAATGGAGGGGAGGTTATATTCTTTTAAGGGGGTATTACTCGCTTTTCCTG
Organism: Paralithodes platypus; assembly: GCA_032716605.1. Taxonomy (NCBI): domain Eukaryota; kingdom Metazoa; phylum Arthropoda; class Malacostraca; order Decapoda; family Lithodidae; genus Paralithodes; species Paralithodes platypus. The sequence goes on from CM064495.1 coordinate 4,134,231, forward strand.
GACCCCCTTCTCCCTCATGTTTAGCATAATAGGCTAGTTTTCAGATTTTAAGACGTTCGTTCCGTTATAATAAATAATATAATATCATAAAAATAAATGAATACCGGTATACCAGTATAGACCAAATAAATGAATATACCAGTATAGACCAAATAAATGAATATACCAGTATAGACCAAATAAATGAATATACCAGTATAGACCAAAAATGAACATACCAGTATAGACCAAAAAACAAGGACTACCCCCTTAAGCCCAAGAATGAACGGAATCTGTCGTGACGGATTTGGGGAAGCAAAAACATTCACTATTGATGGATTGTGTGTTTTTTTTTTGTTTTTTTTTTTTTGGGGGGGGGGGAGGAGACTGTCACCAAGATAAACAAGATAGAACGAGTTCAACGTAGAGTTACCAAAATGATACCTAGCCTAAAGAACAAACCATACGAGGAGCGTCTTAGAGAATTAAATCTATTTCCTTTAACCCAGCGCAGATTAAGAGGTGACTTAATTCAAGTGTTCAAAATCATCAAAGGCATCGACAATATGAACTGTAGTAAGTACTTCACTATCGACCAATCTAATTACACGCGGGGAAACGGTTGCAAAATTATTGGTAAATCTTTTAACTCACACGAATCTAAGAATTTCTTCTTCAATCGAGTTGTCAACTTGTGGAATGGGCTTCCCCGAAACGTTATAGACTGCATCACCGTTGATTCATTTAAACTCCGTCTAGACAAATATCTCGCATCAAACCCGCGACTGACTGCGTTTGTAAATGAATAACTTTATTTTATCCCCCCTTCAGTTACTAACCCATCTGTCCCCTACTAACTTCCTAATTCTACCACGGACATTAGTTCCAGGGCAGTAATTCCCTTACCCACTCTAAACCACTGTTTGGACACTTGATCCTCAGTGTTTTGGAGGACAAGCAACCTAGAAGGGTCACTAGATCTGTTGTTGCTTGATTTCCTTTGTATTTCCTTTGTACTTATCCCCCCCCCCCCTTACTGTATGTCTATTTTTATTCTAGCTAAATTTAGACGATTTTGTGCAGTTTAAGAAGGATCTGAGGTAGTAAATTGGGTTAAGTGAGACAGTTCGAAGCCTGTTAATTGCTGGAGGCCCTTTCTAAGCTGATTATATAAAAGCAAAATATGATATACTGTATATATATTCTTTAACTGATTATAAAAAAAAAAATATATGATGAAAAATACGCCATCGTGCTGAAGGGGTTAAGTACTCCCCTCCCCCCCCCCACCCTCCCCCTACGAACACATACCCCACCCCTACATACCCCCACCCTCCCCTCATGAACACATATGCTTCCTCCCTCCCCCACATAGCCCCCCTCCACCATTCTTCTTCTTCTTCTCCTCTTATTCTTATTCTATTTTTCCTTGTTGTTGTTGTTGTTTGTTGTTGTTGTTGTTATCCTTCTTCTTCTTCTTCTTCTTCTTCTTCTTCTTCTTCTTCTTCTTCTTCTTCTTCTTCTTCTTCTTCTTCTTCTTCTTCTTCTTCTTCTTCTTCTTCTTCTTCTTCTTCTTCTTCTTCTTACCCTGGCTGTATACAAAAAAATGCTAATGTCTGCCTGCTGATGCGCGGATTAGGAATTTGCCCAGGCGACCCCCTACCGTTCGTGACAGGCAATCCGGATTAGTGAACTTAATTCCCTCCCTGTCCACCTCGCGATAGTCGGGAAAAAGATGTACGCGTGGAGGGAGGTCGATTTTGAGACCTTTTGCCCCATTTCTTTGTCAATATTAAGACCTTTCGTGTCATTTAGGTATCGAACAATAGTCCCTCCAGGACAATGGGGAATAGAGGCACCACCCCAGCACTTAGTAGTGATGGTAAGGTCCATAGCATTCGGCTATGGGGAGAAACGCCTCTTCCGTACAGTACCCCCCCCCTCCCCCACCAACCACCACCACCACCACCACCACCACACACACACACACGCCCACCTCAATGCAGTTCAACATTCGGCGTGCCTGGTTCTGGTTAGGAGTTGTTTGCATCTTGATTGCCAGCTTCATCGGTGTTGTCAAGTAAAAAAAAAAAATAATAATAATAATAAAAAACAAAAAAATTAATACATATATACAAATAAATAAATAAATAAAGAAAATAGAAAACAAATATCATGCCAAATCAGAGTTGCAGATTAAACATATATATACTGTATATATATATATATATATATATATATATATATATATATATATATAAAACTGAGGGACATATTGCTGGTTATGACACCGGCCGGGAGTAAGCATCTAAGCCAGTATATCGTGAAACCAGTATGGAGCCTTATAAACGAGGTAAAGCGATAGTTTATGGTGGTATCCTTAAGCTTTATAGACGTTTATTATGGCCGGTAAGGGAAGAATTAACCACGGGAATTCAACGAGGAATTACTGTATATTCAAATAATAGTCCATATTTTCATACACATGTTTTATATGAGATACATATGTTTGTGAGAGAGAGAGATAGAGAGAGAGAGAAAGAGAGAGAGAGAGAGAGAGAGAGAGAGAGAGAGAGAGAGAGAGAGAGAGAGAGAGAGAGAGAGAGAGAGAGAGAGAGAGCGAGAGCGAGAGAGAGAGAGAGAGAGAGAGAGTACAAAGGAGTACAAAGGAGTACAAAGGAAATCAAGCAACAACAGATCTAGTGACCCTTCTAGGTTGCTTGTACTCCAAAACACTGAGGATCAAGTGTCCAAACAGTGGTTTAGAGTGGGTAAGGGAACATTGGAAAGGGATTTACTGCCCTGGAACTAATGTCCGTGGCAGGATTAGGAAGTTAGTAGAGGACAGATGGGTTAGTAACTGAGGAGGGGGGGGGGGTAAAATAAAGTTATTCATTTACAAACGCAGTCAGTCGCGGGTTTGGTGGGAGATATTTGTCTAGGCGGAGTTTAAATGAATCAACGGTGATGCAGTCTATAACGTTTCGGGGAAGCCCATTCCACAAGTTGACAACTCGATTGAAGAAGAAATTCTTAGATTCGTGTGAGTTAAAAGATTTACCAATAATTTTGCAACCGTTTCCCCGCGTGTAATTAGATTGGTCGATAGTGAAGTACTTACTACATTTCATATTGTCGATGCCTTTGATGATTTTGAACACTTGAATTAAGTCCACCTCTTAAGCTGCGCTGGTGTAAAAGGAAATAGATTGTAATTCTCTAAGACGGGGGGGGTCATTTCGTATGGTTTTGTTTCTTTTTTGTAGGCTAGGTATCATTGTTTGGTAACTCTCGAAACGTTGAACTCGTTCGACTAAAGCTTGTTTTATATCTTTTTTACTTTTTGGTAATTAAGGGGCACCAGGATTGAAACGGCAGTATTCCCGAAGAGGGCGGAACTAAGGAATTGTAAATGGTTTTAGGATACTTCTTTCTTTGGATTTAATGTGAATGCTCAAGTATGCACCTGCCTATAAAGCCAATTATTTTGTTTTTATTGCCTTCTTAACAACTCCTGAACAATCTGTTGACAACTCGGTTTTAGGTTACTCGATATTGTTACTCCCAGATCGGTTTCTCTGTTTACATGCATTAAGCTGAGTGCCATTCATCTA